>OY755253.1:50579264-50926764 GCA_963576725.1 Azorinus chamasolen | reverse complement strand
TATCCGCGTAGACCCTGTAGGAGCCGACTGACCAGGGTCTACTAAGTTTGCATATGGAATAATATAGATCACATTCTAAGTGCTTTTCAAACATTTCATGTGTTGATATCCCATATTTAGAAATCAACTAAGCTAGGCTTGAATGAACATTAAGCCACCCTATTGTCTGCAGAAGAAATGAAAAATATCCACATATATGTCACGTTATTAATTAGCACTTTGGAATAAAATAAGGATTAGTACAGCTTAATTAATAGACGACTGGTGGGTCATGCCAGTGTCATTGTGTAATGGGAGTTTGCCTACATGCACGAGGACTTGGAATATCCAGTATTTAACCCTTTCCCTCATGTAAATGCTTTTTCACACTTTTGCAAACAGAGTATACCTAGATAATCCGTCTGATCAGGGTCTGTTTTGTTTGCTTTTGATATGATATAGATCTTACTCTACAAATCCCATGAAAAGTTTATATTATAGATATTGAGCTAATAAATATTCATGTCATTATTTCTTACATGAATACTGAACAGGGGAGGGGAGGGGGGTTAAAGTGGAATGACCCGTCAGTCTTTAACCGTTTACAGGATGGATATTAATGCACGAAACAATGACGTCATAAATATTAATTAGTTTATGTTTTATAATGGTACTTGAACACATGGAATATTGGGACTGGCGGAAACTGTAGAATCATATATGCAGTAACCCCTCCATTTAAACTTGAATTGTCTGTGTAAGTGTGTGTGTGTGTGTGGGGGGGGGGGGGGTCTGTGTAAGTGTGTGTGTGTGTGTGTGTGGGGGGGGGGGGTAATTTTCCAACAACCTGATCAGAAAATTCCATCACGAGCCCTCTAATCTAGATCTACACCGTTTTCAAAGACTATTTCACTTGGTCCCCACAATGTAAGGGATTAAGACGCACCAAGCCAAGCAAATTGTTCATCAAATTTCCAACCGCTGGAAGACATAATGTTTCTAAAATTTCGATTCACCACAAAACCTCTCTACAATGAAGGTCAAATTCAGTGGTTTTAAAGTTACAGTCCCTTCAATGAAAACATATTGTCGATACTATCATAAAACTTAGTATGTGTTATGTTCAATCATTATTATGAAGATTTCAATTTAAACTTATATAAAAAAAATTCCCCGGTGATACAAAATAAACCATTTTCATTGATACTTACAATTTTTGTTGTACAAAACAATATCGGAAACTAAAACGCGAGCCGAATAAATACTAATATATTGCCGAATACATCGGGTCGTCGATATGAAACACGTGAAAGTTGTGTCTTCTTCGGTGTTTATTCGACTGGTTTTCTTGCGATATACTTCTTTTCAGCATATAACAAATGATTTATATAATTGTGAGGCATTTCAAAACATATTTGGCGCCAAATAAAGTTCGTATATGCAAGCATATTTTGTTACTCAACATTCAACAGTTATACATTGATTTTTACAAATGATCATAATTAGATATATAAGTAAATGGGTTAGACGATATTATAAGCAGCTTTAACCCTTTACCCCATTAACCATTCGCTTGCTATTCACGTCAATATACCTACCTGTAAATAGTGAAGACCCAGATGAGACAGCTCCTGCAGGAGCTGTCTCATCAGGGTCTGCACTATTTACAAGTTGATTGTGCAACCAGTGCACTCCACAGCAGTGATTGCACAGAGAAATACTTGTACACAGTGAAGATATATGTTAATATAAAACAGGGCATGGGTAAAGAAGGAGAAATGTATTTTAAAATTCAGCAAGCGAAGGGTTAACATTCATGTGAGAAATAATCACATAATGAATATTTTACAATGACACATGGATGCAGGATTGTTACGCCATGGCAGATACTATTGAGTCATATCTTTGTGATTCATAGGCAAACAGGACAGCCCCTGATCAGACGGCTACTGCCATGAATGAAAATTGTCGTGTCCATGTGTTAACCGGTATTATAACAAATTAATTTAACTAATGTTCATGACGTCATTATTTCTTACATGAATACTCATGGAGGGAAGGGTTACTTATTCGGATTAGCGAAGTTTTACTACACATTACCTCATCTCCACCAAAGTGACAATTTTGAAGCGATAGTCAATACAGCTGAACTTCGCTGAAGTTTAAGGGATCATACAAATTACTTCGAGATAACAGATGTTCAAGTTATCCGATTTCTAGCCTGAATAATTTCTCAAGTGCACAGCTTAATGCAGCTTTCAGCAATACTTTCGATATGCATTAAACTGTCACATGTGTTTCTAGATGTGCCAATGATACATTATAGTAAATCCTGTGTTGTAAGTTTTAGAAGGATCGAACTTTTGCTTGAGTTATCCTGAAGTTCGAGTTATCCGAATTCGAGATATCAAAGTCCAATTATACTTGCAACACGTAGTAAAACGCCTAAATTACACAAATCATTCGTTTATATGTTGAAAAGAAGTATATCTCAAGAAAACCAATCTAATAAACATTGAGGAAGACACAACTTACATGTGTTTGATATCAAATAGCCCAATGTTATCTGCTGATGTTTTAGTATATGTAAAACCCCGCTATTGCGACCACTTAATGAATAAACATGGATGTCCTTATAAGCAGGTGGTTGCTTAATGCAGGACAAAAGAAATGCAGAAAGCTCCTCTGGGAGCTTTCTGCATTACTTTTGTCCTGCATTAAGCAACCACCTGCATCTAGCACCCATAATTATACCTCTTTCGGTGGTCGCATTAGCGGGGTTTTTACTGTATTTGTAAGGTTGTCTTTTAGTTTCATACTGTTCGTGGCAAGCCGAGTGTTGTACAAGGAAACGGTCCATGTTGTATCACATGGACACTATACAAACTTCATAAGATAATTGGACATAACCGATACCACGTTATATTAATTATTGAACATCTACGATAATTGAACATAACCGACACCAGATTTATGATTTTAATGAACATCTAAGATAATTGGACATAATCGACGCCATATATTATGATTTTATTGAACATCTAAGATAATTGGACAAAACAGACACCATGTTTTATGATTTTATTGAACATTTAAGATAATTGAACATAACTGACACCATGTGTTATGACACCATGTTTTATTGAACATATGCGTATACTGTAGAGACTATCACTTTAAGACCCAGATCTAAACACCCTCTTGGTGATCGCTTCAGAGGACTTTTACAGTATTTCATTTTGTAATGAATTCTTGGATATTTGATCGCTACAAAACGCCGAAGGCTACAAATGGCTATCATGTTTTCAAGAATCATTAACCTTTGTCGTGCCAAGCACGGACTGATAGCTATTTCCAAACATCTTTCATCCAATAACTCGGCGTCTCATCAATACTTGTCCTTAATCCGCTTACAACGACCTGACTTGTATCTACAAACAGCTTGGATCATGATGAGTTACCCGGCGTCTCATCAGGGTCCAAACTGTTTGATACACAGTCAGTAGGTTCTTGCATAAGCTCAAACGAATCTGAAATTTCATCAAAAAGTTGACCTAGATGAGAGTAGGCACAGAAATCGGCATCTTTTCGGCATGAAAAATGTTAAAATAGAGAATCAAGGTAAAAAATCAACCCAAGGAGCTTGCTACAACGATCTAGACATGTACTGAAAATGTCACCTGCTCCAATTTTAGAAAATAACTCTTAAGTTCTTAACCCTTTATTCCATGAATATTCATATAAGAAATAATGACATCATAAATATTGATTAAATTAATTGTTATTAATTTCACATGGACACAAGAGCGATGTTAGAAACTATAGACTCATATCTATATTATACCATAAGCAAACAGAACAGACCCAGCTCAGACGGCTTATTTATGTTTTTCCATTTCTTTCGGAAAAAATAAGCATATACCAAACGGTTTTGGATCCTGATCAAATTAGGAAAGATCTTAGTTTCGTGCATAGGAAGAATGAAGTGTGTTATATAGATATGTGGTGTACAATGTGTTAAAAAGAATTGAATACATGCAACGAATATATTTGAAAACAGCGTGTTTCCAGAACAGAATGTTGATTAGCTTTAAACCCGTCCTTCACATAAACGCTTTTCATGCATTTGCAAACAGAGCATTTACCAATTGAAACCGTCTTATCAGGGTCTGCTCTGTTTGCTAATGGAATTTGGTGGATCTGTTTCTTTAGTTTCTAAAATGGCTACAATATTCCACCGACCATATTTCATTATAACCATATTGTCCATGTATATTCAGTAGGTATACATTGAAATTTGGAATAAATATAGAATATGGAAAGGGTTAAATAGTATCAGGAATATGGATTTATACGGGGGAAAGGGGGATGGGGTTATTCATTGTACAATGCAGTAACTTCCTTAAAGGGGGCGTTGGAAATAGCGTCAATGCCGGTCTGTAAGACAGATCGCACATTAATGCAGGATGAAGTCACACAGAAAGCTCCCAAAGGAGCTTTCTGTGTGACTTTTATCTTGCATTAAGCTACCACCTGCCTATTTAATATATAGATTGTTCGGTTTAACCCTTTCCTGCATGAATACGCATTTCTACGCCTCTTTAAAAGTGACCTTTTGAAACCATTGTGATAAAAAGAGCATTTGCTCCTGAGGAGCAAATGCTCTATTTATCACATTGGTTTCAGAACTACAAAATTCTTAAAAAAATCATTTTCTCTAGTTAAAGGGGATGTCCCTACATTTGACGCGTTTCATAAACACTTAAAATAAACAAAACTCATTTGTTTATATGCTGAAAAGTAGTATATCACAAAAAGCCCCATCCAATTACCGTTTATAATGACAAAACATCCATGTGTTAGGTATCACCGATCCCGGTTTTACTCCCCGATGTTTCAGTTTTATTCGGGTTGAGTTTTAGTTTCGGTACTCTTCACCCTATTCGCGATTCTCCGACCACTTCCGAGAAAGCTATTACGTAAACAATGGAGGGATCGGGTGATCATCGGCAAAACGCGGAAGAATTTACGGAAAAGGCCGATAATATTGTGTTGTAGAACAAAAATTATCAATTATTGATGAAATCGGTTTATTTGTATCACATGGGCATTTTCGATATAAGTTCAAATTGGGAACCTTCATAATAATGATAGAGCATAACAAATACCAAGTTTTATGATATTATTGAAAATATGCGATCATTGTAGGGACCTCCTCTTTAATGCTCCTTTTCGGTAGATTTATTCAAAGAGGTTGGGACAAAAAATAGACCACGAGGTAACAAGTCAAAGGGTTTTTACTGTATGAGGTATTGTTATGCAATAAGAGATCATCAACAGTACAATATAACTCTTTGATCTTTAAGTATTCATGTTAGAAATAATGGCTCAGGCATCGTGGAAATTGATTATATTCATTATTATATGGACACAGGAACTTAGCAATGGCAGAAATAACGGCATCATTAATATTAATTAGATTAATTTGCATAATGGTAAATGAATGAAAGACATTTTGGCAGTTACAGAAATTGTAGAATCCTATCTATATTAGTCCAGGGGGAAATAGAGCAGACACTATAGAAACCTCTGATCTGGGTCTACTCTGTTTGCAAAGGCATATTTATGAATTAACCCTTTCCCTAATATAAACGTGTTTTTACATATTTGCAAACATAGTAGACCCAGATCAGACGGCTCCTAGAGAAGCCGTCTGCTCAGGGTCTGCTCTGTTTGCTAATAGAATTTGATAGATCTGTGTTTTTGCTTTCTAAAATGTCTACAGTGTTCCACCTTCCATATATCTTTATAACTATTTCGTTAATGAATATGCACTAGGTATTGAAATTTGTCCTAAATATAGAACAGGGAAAGGATTAAAGGGTTAATAGCTGTAAGTTCCGTTGGTAACATGGCACGTTAAAGATCCAAAAGTAATCCTTAATGATTCACACATCTCTTGACAAACGTGTAATCCATACAACTACTTTGAACCTCGTTTTAACCCTTCGCTTGCTGAATTTTAAAATACATATCTCCTTCTTTACCCATGCCCTGTTGTATAATTACATATATCTACACTGTGTACAAGCATTTCGCTGTGCAATCACTGCTGTGGAGTGCACTGGTTGCACAATCAACTTGTAAATAGTGCAGACCCTGATGAGACAGCTCCTGCTGGAGCTGTCTCATCTGGGCCTTCACTATTTACAGGTAGGTATATTGACGTGAATAGCAAGCGAAGGGTTCAATACTATAATCTATCATTACTCTATATTGAGTAAATGCTGTTAAACATGAGTGAATTGGATTACTCAGGTGATAATCACCTGAACACTTCTCGATAATTGGTGATCACTTGTGAACACTACTAATGAAGTGAACATTACTCATTAAAAAGGTGAACACTACTCACAAAAAGATGAGTACTACTCACTAAAATAGTGAAAATTACTCACAAAACAGTGAACACTACTCACCAAACAGTGAACACTATTCATAAAAAGGTGAGCACTTCTCACCAAAACAATAGAAAACGGTAAATTTGCATGTGATCACTTGTCGTACACAATGGATAATTGTGTTTAATAAATTGAGTAAATCTTAAAGGAACCGTTCGCCGCCATTACAATGCAACCAATCAGTCAAAGAATTTGAGTAATTACGTTTACTCAACGAAGACTTGATGCTTGATACGGATTATCGGACTGACTCTTTCACAGTTTAATCCTGTTGAGTTGTTTATATAACACTTAACCCTCTCCTTCATATAATAGCATTTTCACACATTTGCAAACAGAGCAGACCCAGATCAGACGGCTCCTACAGAAGCCGTCTGATCTGGGTCTACTCTGTTTACTTTTGACATGGTATAGATTTGATTCTACAGTTTTTGTCAAAGCAAAAACTCCTCTTGAAAAGTTTACATTATAACAATTCAGTTAATAAATACTCAGGGTGTCAGTATTTCTTGCATGAATATTAATCAGGGGAAGGGTTAAAGTGTCGGATCGTGATATGGGTACTGGATACGAAAACCGTTAATCCCTAATCCCTATAATGGGTAGCTTCAGGAAATATGCTTCAAAGTTGTATGTTCACTGTATGTGTCTATGTTTGCGTGTACAGTAGAACCTGTCCCTAAGCGGCCATTATGAACATAGGAGGCTTAACCCTTTCCCTGTTGTATGTTTATTCCCAATTTCAATACCTACTGAATATTTATGGACAAAATAGTTATAATGAAATGAGGAATATTAGAGCCATTTTAGAAAGAAAAGAAACCGAACTACCGAATTCCATTAGTAAACAGAAAAGACCCTGACCAGACGGCTCCTGAAGGAGCCGTCTGATCTGGGTCTACTCTGTTTGCAAATGCGTGGAAATGTGTTTGTATGAGGGAAAGGGTTAAAAAAGAAAGGATTGCTTTATGTTTATGTTTTCCAATGTTATTTATTTACTGATTTTGACTTCATTCTTATATTCTCAACACTCGTAATTTTTGTCTGAAAAACCTATCGTCTTCTCAAAATCAATAAAACAAAATCCTTCAATTTCTTTTTTTTTAAAAAAAAAACCCCAGTCAGTGTCATGTCGGACAACTGGGATGACTCTGATGTAACTGAGTGAACTTGTTTTGGTAATGAAGGAGTAACTTCACCACATTGAGAACACGTCACGACAATCTTACTGCTTTTCCTAGAAACCGATTACATATCGTTCGACATTTCTGTATTACATTTTTACCTATACATGTACAGTTTAACTTCGATATCTCGAACTCGGATAACTCGAACTTAGGGATAACTCGAAATAAATATTCAATCTTTCCAAAACTTACAATACAACATTGCTCTAAAATGTATAATTACAATGTACGCATATCTAGAAACACGTGTGACAGCTTAATGCATGTGTAAAGTAATACTGAAAGCTCCTACATGAGCTTTCAGCATTACTTTATGGCTGCATTCAGCTGTGAACTTAAGAAATTGTCCAGATCAGAAACCGGATAACTCGAACTTCTGTTTATCGCGAACTTATTTGAATAGTCTCTTGAAGTTCGAGATATCGAAGTTCAACTGTACATGTAGCTAGGTATTGTAACAGACAGGAGACAGTAGTTTACTGTCCTTAATGTCATAGACCCCTGAGATTTTCACCCCCCAGCATAATTAACCCTTCCCCTGTTCTATATTTAGTCCAAATTTCAATACCTACTGAATATTCATGGATAAAATAGTTATAATGAAACATGGAAGGTGGAACATTGTAGCCATTTTAGAAAAAAAAGAAACAGATCTTTCAAATTCCACTAGCAAACAGAGTAGACCCTGATCAGACGGCTCCTCTAGGGGCCGTCTGATCTGGGTCTACTCTGTTTGCAAATTCGTGAAAACACGTTTATATGAGGGAAAGGGTTAAAGGATTTTTCTGAGATCATAAAATTATCTTCAAAAACATGTTTAAAATACACGGCCCAAAGCAATAGCTGGGATGACATTTGGTTCTATCATGTTTCCGATGCTGAGATTCAACAGGAATTTCATCATTTTCGCATAAATAAGTGATCTGAGTGTCTGAGAATGCTTTAATTCTGTAAAATGACATACACAGCTGAATTGCGAGAGTGCAGTCGACTCATATATCGGGACCATATTTTGATATTATAGGACCATATTTGGCAATAAAATAGTCACATATTTACCTTTCACCTCACAGAGACGCCTATGCAAACAGAGTTGACCCAGATCAGACGGCTCCTGTAGGAGCCGTCTGATCGGGGTCTGCTCTGTTTGCTTATTGATCGATATACACTGTATGTGGTTGTCTAGTGGTAACGTCCTTGACTGCCGGTCCGGAGGTCCGGGGTTCAAATCCCGGACCCACCCGGAAATTTCAGAGACGCTTTTCCGTGTCTCCCTACGGCACCTCCTCTCGACTAAGGGGTTAAATGGGCATTTGTGAGGGCCACTAGCCGGTACTGCGGCTGCATGATTGCGCCATATTTTAGCAGTGCTCAATATTGTAGGCGAATGACTCGATGACCAGGGAGTAAATGTACAGTCGGCTGAGCGGTCCTTCGGACTGAAAGTAGACTATAACTAGGTACTTTGCTTTTTATATCTGATTCTATAGTTTCTGCTATGACCAACAATTCCCCTGTCCATATACAGTTATAAAAACAGTTAATGAATATTCACGATGTCATTATTTGAATTTATTCCTGCGTGATTATTCAAAGGTGAAAGGTTACACTAATTGGGAGATGTTCGTTAATGGTTATAACAATAATTGTCATGAGTTCAAGAAGAGTGCAATTAGGATAAATGAATAAATTCAATTTTACGATATTCAATTTTACGCCATTTACTATTAAATTGACATTGACATTGACCCTTTCGCTCATGAACATTCATGTAAGAAATGATGACTGCATGCATACTAATTAGCTGATTGTTTATATGCACAGAGAAATGTTTGGCCATGACTGACACAAGTCGGTATTGTTTCTTAACCCAATCCCTCCTAGGCTATTTTTGGGGGATGAAGCTTATGCTTCTTTTATTCAATGTACATGTAGCATATTATTTACATATCCTAGGCTAATTTTGGATTAACCCTCTTTAAATAAATCTTTTGAAAAGGAGCATTAACTAGGACGAAGGAAATTTGCAGAATTGTATAGTTTTGAAACCAAAATGATAACTAAAGCATTTGTTCCCCAGGAGAAATTGCTCTAGTCATTAAAATGATTTTAAATATATAACTTTCACTGCGGCGTCAAAAGGTGTCAATAGAAGGAATGGGTTTAGCAAATAGAGTAGACCCTGATCAGACAGCTCCTACAGGAGCCTTATCTGAGTCTACTGTTGGCAAAGGCGAAATTTTTTTTAATAAAGACATGTACACCAAACCTCCGATAGTTCGAACACTAAAACAAGTATCATTACCGATCTTTAAAACAGGTGGTAGCTTAATGCAGGGTAAAAGTCATGCAGAAAGCTCCTCTAGGAGCTTTCTGCATGCCTTTCATCCTGCATTAAGCAGCCACCTGCCAAAACCCCCATAAATTCTTCATGTCTAAAATTTCGTAGTATCGAGTTTTTCTGTAGTTGTCTTGTACGTGTTATTGACCTTTACAAACTGGAGACGTGGGGAGACTGGGTGTCAGAATACTTAAGGTAATAGGGTACATGAATTTGCAAAACTGAATATGCCCATTTTACACCATTTTGATAACTTTGAATCAGATTGTCGGATTGACAGATTCAAAAATTGAAGACCATTTCAAAATAATGCTCTTTCAGGAGCATTGTGATCTGGGTCTGCATTGTTTGCATTCAGTTATGTCTGTTCAAATTTTTAGCGTAAATATTAGTGTGTCGCGCTACCTTAATACCGGAAATTTGGGTAGAAAACAGATGAAAACAAAAATAGCACAAGTGCAATGAATAAACGCATGCATACAAACAAAGAAAATGTTCAATTTACATCGGAGACGAATTATTGTACTGTTGTCGGTATTTGTATGAATAATTTCTGCAGCATTATAACCTACATGCCTTATTAAGTGTTTTCTTTATTGCATTCGCCTAGATGTGCATTTCAAACAAACTCAATTTTCATTTTGAAGTATTGTTTTTCGCAAGGTATCTTGATTCTGGTACACAAATCCCATGGACCATAGTTAAACCGTCGATCTAATGCAGACAACTTTTGACACTTTGGAAAGAGAGTTTCTGTTGGAGCCGTCTGATCAGAGTCTGCTCAATTTGCTTAAAAATAATTATATACGGAAAACCCTCGATACTTCGAAGTTTTAGTAATATAAACATTTTAAAGCTAGAAGGAGCATTTACAAGAGAAAAGGGAAAAAATAGAATTTTGTAGTTTAGAAATCATTGTGATAAATAGAGCATTTGCTCCATTTATCACAATGGTTTCAAAAGTGACTCTCACAGATGCGTCAAAGGGCGCCACTTAACGATATGAGGGAATGGGTTAACGAAGGATGAAAAAAGCTCCATTACTTTGCTCTGCCTTAAGCTACAATCTTCTTTTTAACACTCCTATGTTCAACAAATAAATAAGTTCTACTATATATTTTTTCAGCTAGTTGACAGTCAAACAGTCCTTGTTCCTTACATGAATACTTACAGACAGATATAGAAGAAAATCTCGATTATTCGAAGTTTTGTATAGACGAATTTAGATACTTTTAAGACATGAGGCAGCTTAATGCATGGTGAAAGTCATACAGAAAGCTCCTAGAGGAGCGTTCTGTATGACTTTCATCATGCATTAAGCTGCCGCCTGTCTTAAAGATCGATAATGATACGTATTTTAGTGTTCGAATAATCGAAGTTTTTTTATAAATATTAAAGACTGACCTTAAGGTAACGCAATAGCATGAGCTATATTTTAAACATATTACCAGCCGTTATATATTGCATATACTACACGAGGTTGAAATGTATTATTATAACGTAAAACCGTTGACGAATGATATCATTTATCAATATTTAGAAACGATTTCAGACCGCTATAGTATAACTGCCAAAGCCACATCAATTTTACACAGCTCCCGAGTGGATTGGTTTCAATACTTCGTTTTAACCTTAAAACTGAAAACAAAATCATTGTCGGAATGGGGGTCTTTTCGACGACTTATCAAAACATGCAGTAATTTCCCCAACTCGTTTAGTAATCAGATTTGTTCTCTGCTGAAGCGTATTGTTGGAATTAACTCTATTTGCAGACGTGTTCGTTTGACCATGTTTGATAAGATGATAGCGTAAATCGTTTAAAGATGCATGACGCGCAATTATCATCATAAAGGGTGATTAGTAAATGCACTAATCGAGGGCTTGGTGCAAAACTATTGTAACTCCTTCACAAAGTGAAGGAGTTACAATAGTTTTGCACCAAGCCCTCGTATTGGTCTTCTTGGGATGCTTAAATACAGTAGGACCTGTCTTAAACGACCATTCTTTTTCCTGAAAATAGGAGTGTAAAAAACCAGGCGGTAGCTCGATGCAGGTCAAAAGTAACACAAAAAGCTCCTATAGGAGCTTTCTGTATTACTTTTGACCTGCATGAAGCTACAACCTGCCTTACAGATAATTAAATTTTGGTAGTCGCTTAAGACAGGTTTTACTGTGGGCATAAATGAATTCATAACAAACGTTGCGTCGATGTCACCAGCGTCATGTTAAGTGATTGTTTTGGGGGTTTTATGCTTTGGTATTCATGAAAGAAAAACAGAAACGATTGTAGGAAAGGATGTGTTGTTTTAAATTACAGTAAAATATCAATAATTATAACTTTTAGTAAACACGATTTAAGAACGTTTTAAGCAGATGGCTGCTTAACCTATTCCTTTTTCTTTCATTATGTTATTTTTAGACTTAATCTGTTTGGTTAAATCTACTGAAAAGGATCATTTACTAGAGAAAAGGGAACTTTTAGAATCGTTTAGTATTGAAACCATTGTGATAAATAGAGCATTTGCTCTTATGGAGCAAATGCTCTATTTATCACAACAGTTTCAAAATGTGAGCTGTACACAGGCATAAAAAGAGATCAATATGAGGAACTCGGTTAATGCAGAGTGAAAGTCATACAGTACAGAAAGCTCCCACGGGAGCTTTCTTTATGACTTTCACCTTACATTTAGTAAACACCTGACTGAAAGGCCGATTATGATTGTTAGAATAAGCGAATATTCGGATTAGCGAGTATTCGGATTAGCCAATGTTCGGATTAGTGAGTGTTCGAATTATCGAGGATATACTGTAGTTTGCAGGTTTGATTCAAACTGGCTGATAAAAAACGAAATCCGCTTAGACCCAAATTAGAGGTATAAATATAAGGTGCGTAAATTAAACGATTTCCCCCAAGAATATCTCCTTTATTTTTCCGTTACGGCATATGATTTTTATGAGAAACGACAATCTTAATTTTGAAATATTCCCTCCTGTCGATGGATCTGACACAGTAAGGCAAATTATGGTTGAATGTTTTATTGTTTTCGCAAAATTGCTTTCTAGAAAGTTTCAATTGGCTTCTTGTCACCTTCTCAAAAATAGCCTAGGGTATTTGTTGGTATGTTACCCCAAACAAAAATATTGGAGTTGTTTCTCTTCTAAAAATAGCCCACTATTTTGAACATACTGTTGAACTTCAATATCTCAAACTTCAAGGGAGCATACACAGTTCCGAGCCATCCGATTTCTAATCTGAACAATCTGTCACAGCTTAATCCAGTCTAAAGAAATTCTTAAAGCTCCTGTAGGACCTTTCATCATTCACTTTCGACCTGCATTGAGCTGTCAAGTGTTTTAGATATGCGTAGTGATACAGTTTAGAACAATCCTGTATGGTAAATTCTGGAAGTACGGAAATTTTACTTCGAATTATCCGAAGTTCGAATAATCCAATTTCGAGATATCGAAGTTCAACTGTATTGGTGTTGTTTCTCTAATAAAACTCATCCAATAATTTGCACATAAATAGCTCTACACACACGACATTTCGCTTGTAGTTGAATAAGTTAATTTGATATATCTAATGTTTCTGTCACAGCCAAACAATTCATTGTTGATACGTAATTATAAAAAAAGCAATCGATGAATATTCATACATTGACACATTTTTACAATAATATTCATGGCGGATAGGGTTAACCCTTTCCCTGTTTGATATATATGTAAGAATATACACCGGACATTTTTTCATATTGGTTGAATCTGTAGAGTTTTATAAGCAAACAGAGCAGACCCTGATCAGACGGCTCCTACAGGAGCCGTCTGATCTGGGTCTACTCTGTATGCAAATGAGTGAGAAGCATTTATACGAGGGAAAGTGTTAAGTGAGAAGTCCAATGACGTGGCATCAGCGCTAAGAAGTATTTATAACAGCGCTACTGGTGTCACATGGTTGCTCACTGTTCTAGAGACGCTTTGCGAGTAAACGCTTGCTACATTAAGACTATCTGAACATACTATGGAAAGGTAACGTCTCGGCTACAGGACAAATAGACAGTACTCAAAGGATAGTGTCACGGTGATGAATTCGTAACGTTCCACATAGTGCGGCTAATAAACAAGAAAAGAGATATCAAGTATATTGGAAAAGCTTTTGAGACTTATTAACGGGTAAGAATAAATAGTACTTTGTTGTATTAAACGAATTTCATAATTGTCAAACTTTTTAGATTTGCTAACGGGAAAGAATGGATGGTATTTTGTTGTATTAAAAGCGCACCGATTTCATAATTATCAAACTTTTGAGACTTATTAACGGGTAAGATTATATCTATTTTGTTGTCTTGAAAATAATTTAATATTTGTCAAGCTTTTGAGGCTTGCTAACGGGTAAGAATGGACAGCATTGTAGTGGATCAAAAAGTATTTTATAATTGACAAGCTCTTGAGACTTGCTGTCGGGTAAGAATATGTAGTATTTTGTTTGCTTATATTAGTATCGTCATAGTAATGTTTTATTGAATAAAATAATGAAAAAATATAAGAAACTGAAACTTCATTCATTCAAAAATATATTCCAGACTTGTCAAGATTTGAGATTTGCTAATACATAAAAATAGATAGTATTGTGTTGTATCAAATCAGGTACATTTTGTATTTTGTTGTATTACGCAGAGACTAGCATAATGATGTTTTACTGAACGAAAGAATTAAAAGCAAACAGATATTTAATTTTGTTCATAAAGAAGTGTCTCACAATTGTCAAGCTTTTGAGATTTGCTAATGGGCAGGAATATCTCGTATTTTGTTGGTTTATATCTGGACCCCCATGCTACTGTTAATGCAGTGAACCCTCGTTATACCGGCATTCGTAACAATGGCACCCTCGTTATACCGACAGTATGCATTGAAATAAAATTACCGTTAAGTCTTTGAAACAACCACTGAATAAATGGGTGCAATGCCATTAAGACAGGTGATCGCTTAATGCAGAACACAACAAGTGCAAAGGGAGCTTTTTGCACTTGTTGTGTTCTGCATTAAGCTTTCACCTGTTGGTACTAGTTTAAAACTGGCAATATGGTTCCTTTCATATTTAAAATCGTTATAACGGCAACCTCGTTATACCAGCAAAATATCTGGAAACAAACACCTCCGTTGTAACGAGGGTTCACTGTATTTAAGAAGACATGAAACAATTGTGAATAGTTGTCAAAACTAATCTATGGCATTTTTAAAAAAAAAAATACAACTCTAAACAATATCAAAAATTATGAGGATAGATAAAAACGTGTATGCACCTTATATCTCAATATGTAAATATTGGTAAACCTGTTTCCATTATAACTTCATTGAATACTAATCATCAAAAAATGGATAGGAGCAAATCAGATCAGAAGTTATCGTCCCGCCCCTTTTCAAACGACCATTAAACAATGCTTACTTCTGGGTCTTTAAAACAGGTGTTATCTTAATACAGGTCGAAAATAATGCAGAAAGTTCCTATTGGAGCTTTCTGAATTATGTTTGCCCTGTATTAAGCAACCATCTGCTTTTAGGACTCCTTTGGTCAATAGGTGAATGGTCGCTTAATACAGTTTTACTGTATTGAAGCACATCTACAAAACTCTAAACCATCCAATGAGTCAAATATGCTGAGAGTTTTTTTTCTCCGATAACATAATTTTGTAACTTTCTATATTTAACCCATTACCTAATGCATTTCATGTACCTACTACGGTATCATGAATACTAATTAGATGGTTTTTATAATGGTACATGTAGGTATGCAGTCTTCACCTTGGCAGAAACTTTAGAATTACATCTATATAAAGCTATAAGCAAACAGAGGCTCCAATATAACGACATATGAACAAAGAAATGTTGGCCATGTAATTCCAAGAGCAAACACAGCAGCCTTGATTATACAGTTTTCTGCCATGGCCAGACATTCTCTTGTTCATAAAACGATCTTTGTTAAAGATGTACATTACAGGTGATCTGTGCAATTCGAATAATAGTATACAGTAGAACCTCGATTATGCGGAAATTTAGCTTAGACAAATTAAGACCCTTTTAGGCAGGTGGCTGCTTAATGCAGGGTGAAAGTCATGCAGAACGCTCCTAGAGGAGCTTTCTGCATGACTTTCACCCTGCATTAAGCTGCCACCTGTCTTAAAGATAGATAATGATACGTATTTTAGTATGCGAATAATCGACTTTTCACTATAATTCATCTTCAAATGATATGTATTTAAGTGTTCGAATAATCGATTTTTCACTAAAATTCATCTTCAATTTTGCGTTTATTAGCGAAGCGTTTATTTTTAACCATTTACTCCATAGATAGGCCTTTAAGCGTCTGTACAAACAGAAGAGGTCTAATCCTTGGTCGTTAAGACAGATGGTAGCTTAATGCAGGTCGAGAGTAATGCAGAAAAGCTCTGAGTTTCCCTTTATTAAGCAACCATCTGATTTCCTGACTCCTATGTTCAATAAATGAATACTCGCTTTTAAAAATGTCACTTCACACTGTCTAGCAAAAAGATGCACGCATGCCCAGACATTAAAACGTTTTTGGACAGATACGATTTTAAAGTCTTTGCAAACAGGTTAGACCAAGATCCGACGACTCCTACAGGAGTCTGATAAGGGACTGAATTATGTTACTACATTTCTCATACATAAACAGGCAACGTAGATTGTGTAGAAACAACTCCAATATCCACAGAAGACTTCTAATGGGGTAGAAAGATCCTTAAATAACTTCAGTATTGTTAGAGATCTTATTACAAGAAAGACGCCATACTGGGTAGAAACGATCTAAATATAACATCAGTATTGTTAAAGATCGTATCACAAAAAGACGCCCTATTGGGTAGAAACGATCCAAATATAACGTCGGTGCTGTTAAAGATCTTATTGCAAAAAAGACGACGCCATATTTGGTAGAAACGACCCCAATTTAACGCCGGTACTGCTTTAAGATCTTATTACAAAACATACCCTACATTGGGTAGGAAGGATCCCGACATGACTTCGGTACTATTAAAGATCATATTACAAAAAAGACGCCCTATTGGGTAGAAACGATCCAAATATAGAGTCGGTAGGCCTACTGTTAAATATCTTATTACAAAAAAGACGCCATATTTGGTAGATACGATCCAAATATAACGTCTGTGCTGTTAAAGATCTTATTACAAGAAAGACGCCATATTGGGTAGAAACAATCCAAATATAATGTCAGTGCTATGAGATATCTTATTACAAAAAAAGACGCCTTATTGGGTAGAAACGATCCAAATATATAACGTCGGTATTGTTAAATATCTTATTACACCCCGCTATATTGGGTAGAAAGGATCCCAGTATAACATTTGTACTTTGAAGGATCTTATTACATTAGTTAGGAAAATTATCTTATTTCATATCACGGGGTATTAACCTTTAGCTAAATGTGAAAAAAATATTATCTGCTAAAAATATGACCTCGTGCAATTTTGCCTACTTTAGATTCGATCAAGCTTTTGAGATACTATTGATCGATTGTCAAACAGCTTGGATCCTGATGAGACGCCGAGTTCACTCGGCATCTCATCTTGATCCAAACTGTTTGCAAATTAGGATCATGTTGCAGATAGCGCGGTGGATATTAGATATATATGATTAGCTATAGTCGTTAATGACCATTCATCATACTTAACAAGCTTTCTCATGATTGTAACAGAAAGCTATTCTATTTGTGAATCTCCAATACTTTGAGAGTATTTCCTTTCACTCTTGCATCGCAAATGTCGCCAAAGTGTACCACGACAAACAGTGGAGTCCCAGATCAGACGCCGCCTTTTAAAGGCAGCGACTCATAAGGGACTTGACAGTTTGCCTCAACCTTCTAATTCTATGTCTCCGAATTTATTCATTTGACAAGTGCATTTATTTACCCCAGTTCTCCATTTTAGCTATATGTTTTAACAAAATCGGGTTGCAGACGACAATTAGAAATTTAGCGCTGAAACATAGAGCGATGTTGTTATCATGCACGTGCGAAGAAATCTGAGTATGTCTGTCAAATTCCGTTGTGTCAGTGATAATGAAACTTGGCAATGTAATTAGAGAACTCTTCTTCACGTAAGGTTGAGTAAAGACTTATTCATTTTTCTCCAATTCTCGTGTTTAGCACTTAACTCCATGAATATTCATGTACAAAATAATTTACGTATGAATATTAATTAGCTTAATATGTATAATGTCATGTGAACAAGAAAAGTTTTGGGCCTGGTAAAATTGTAGAATCAGATCTATATAATTCCATAAGCAAGCGTAGTATATCTTGAATACAGTAAAACCTATCTATAACGGCCACTGAATTGTGTTAATTAGTTGGTATTTAGGGCAGGTGACCGCTGAAAGCAATGTGGAAGTAAAACAGAACGCTCCTATAGGAGCGTTCTGTTTTACTTTCACCTTGCTTTAAGCGGCCACCTGCCTTTAACGCAAAATACTTGATGTAATTTAGTGGCCGTTATAGAGAGATTGTACTGTATGTGATTATCTTTGAAAACAGAGTAGACCCAGATCAGACGGTTCATACAGGAGTCGTCTGGTGTAGGTCTACATTGTGTGCTAAGGCGTTTACATACGTATATATGGAGTAATGGGTTAAGATCTAGCAGATGTTCATGCTATATTGATGATTCGCTGAACTCTTACGCTGCTATTTTTTGTCGTCTGCAAACATTGCCGTTTGCTACAAATTTCAATTTCAATTTTTATACATATTCGTTTCATAAAATAGTCACAGAAACAAACATTTTGGATCCTGGTGAGACGCCGAGTTACTCGGCGTCTCATCTGGATCCAAACTGTTTACATAGGTAATTACAAAATTCGACATTAGCAGCGAAAGAGTTAACCCCCTTCCTCGTCCTGCAAGACGCGACCTGACTCGTATTTGCAAACAGCTTGGATCCAGATGAGACGCCGAGTAACTCGGCATCTCATCAGGATCCAAGCTGTTTGACACTCGGCCAACCAGCTTCTCAAACGCTAAATACGATTCAGAGAGTAAGTAAAAAAAATGCAACAGTTTAGAGATTTTGACAGACATGATTTTTTTCAGCAAGATAATATGAATCAGTGAAGTTAACTCTTTGCATGCTTAACAATTGTCGTCTGCAAAAGATGTCGTCTGCTGCAATTCTGAAAGTCATTCTTTACTAAAATATAGTCAGGGTGTCAAACAGTTTGGACCCTGGTGCGATGCCGAGTTACTCGGCGTTTCGTCTGGATACAAATTGTTTGACGATGCTTAATCACACATTCGCCGTTAGTATGGCGAATGAACTCCCAAGCTGAGGGTTGTATCTTTGAGATTTTCAATAAAGAAAATGGAATTTGTTTTGGTGCCATGTCAAAGAATTATTTTCTTTGCATTCCTCGTTGATATGCACTTTTAATGCTTTTTGTTTGTTGCTGTTTTTTGAAAGAAGGGGAAAATGAAAAAAAAGTACACTCAACCTTTTACAGCTCTAACTCATTAACTAATTAATTAGCTAATTAATCCTTAACTCCAGGAATGTGCTTTTCTAGCCTTTGGAAACAGAGTAGACCCATATCAGGGTTTGCTCTGCTTGCCTACGAAATAATATAGATCTGATTCTACAGTTTATGTCATAGCAAAATTATTTTGTGTTCATTAGCCATTACGAAAGTTAATCTAATTGATATTCATGACGTCATTATTTCTTACATGAATATTCATTGAATAAAGGGTTAAACAAAGAAGCCGTAAATTCCAGAAGGGGATGGGGTAGCTTAATGCCAGAGGTCCGAATAAGATGAGTAAATTTAAACATTTTCAAGAATAGCTCCTTTATTTCTCCACCAAACCCTATACTGTGACCGCTCTTTAGAATCGTCTCGAAGAGTGGCCACAGTATAGGGTTTGGTGGAGAAATGACGATTTTAGTATTTGGGTATGCACCTTTATCTGTAGCTCTGTTAATTAAATTCAAAAGTAATACTGAAAGCTCAGTTTGAAATTCATCTGCATTAGTTTTGTCCTGCATTAAACTTTTACCTGATGATTTGTTTGTTTGTTTTGTTTTGTTTATTTGTTTGTTTGTATCGGGATTACGTCGCTTTGATTCCTTCGCCGCCATATTTTGTCGTCTACAAACTTTGTCGTCTGCTGCATTTTTCATTTTTAACATTTCTTCATTTTTGTTTCAAAAACAGTCACACTAACAAACATTCTGGATCTAAACTGTTTGCATAGGTAATCACGGATGCGACATTAGCAGCGAAATAGTATTTCGGTAACATAATGATGTCCAGCTAATTACAGGTGGAGGAAGACCCTAGATGAATTTTTATGTAAGAAATATTACACCATGAATACTAATTACCAGTAGATGATTTTTTTTGCGAATGTGTGAAATTTTAGTCATGGCAGAAACTGTAGAAGCAGATCTGTATTTTCAATAAGCAAACATGACCGATTGTGATCTGACTACTCATGAAGGAACCATCTGATCTGGTCTTAGTCTGTTTGCAAAGGGCGTGAAAAGCAGAGCTACGTATAATGGTGCATTTTCAAACACATATGTACTAAACTCGTCATTTCTCAATCGAAGAATGGTCACAACATAGGGTTTGGTGGAAAAATAAAGGAACAACATGTATTCTTGAAAATGTTTTAAATCTACTAGTTTTTCTTTGTCGTCTACAACCAAACTTTGTAAAAGCTTTCCAGTAAAATGAAGAATTGAGATAAATGCAAATTTCAAAGAGAACAAACCACAGGCAGACATAGAACTAGAGATTGAGACTCACAGTGAAGTCCTTGATCAGGGGCGGATATCTGATCTGGGACTGCACTGTTTGTCTTGGTTTATTTTGGCGACATTGGTGATGAAAGAGACACAATTTTGCAACTGTTATTTAATGTATAGTAATATGTGTTTTGCATTTTTGATTCTGATATTGAATTCTCCCAACCCTCTATTGCGTGCCTTCATAATTATGTACATTGGTGCGGGGGCAACCTCAAAGGAACAATTTCGACAAAGAAAATACGCGCACGCAAATATGCAAACTTTGGAATTACATATACATGTATAGTGAAACTTGTATATTGCCAATACTTAATAAATAAACTGGAGATTCTATAAGAACAGAGCAGAGCAGCACATATGATATTTCACCAATGACTTATACATAATGTCTAATTTACATACAGTAAAACCTATCTATAACGTCCACTAGAATGTGTTAATTAGGAGCGTTCTGTTTTACTTTCACCTTGCTTTAAGCAGCCACCTACCCTTAACACAAACTACTTTATGTAATTTAGTTATAGAGAGGTTTTACTGTAGTACATCATACATGACGTGGACGAGTAGTTAATGCGCTCGACTACAATACCAGGGGTACCGGGGTCGATTCCCTTCCGGACCAAGTCCTTCGAATGAGACTTTATAAACCGACGGCCGATGTATCAGTGCTTTACACTGTGCATCTAAAAGAACCAGAGAAACTCCATCGATAATGAGAGCAAGGCATCGCGCCCGGGATTCTCTGTATCCTCTCCACTCTATCCGGGGCGTCCAGTTAGTCCATAGTTGGCTGAAACAGACGTTAATCAGCACAAACAACTAACAAATATAATATTAATATCTATAGCAGTGGACCATTGCTTGATTTAGAATGAAAGTAATGCAGAAAGCTCCCAAGGTAGCTCCCAAGGTAGCTTTCTGCATACATTTCGTCCTGTATTCAGCTACCACTTGTCTATGTCCCAGAATTAGACTGTATCATTATAAGCAGGATTTGCAATATAGTATAACCTATTTTAAGAGGCCATTAATCATGGATTTGTACTGTAGTTGGTAGCTTAATGCAGGTCAATGCAGGTAACTCGGCGTCTCATCAGAATCCAAACTGTTTGACACTCTGTCAATAGTATCTCAAAAGCTTGAACGAATAAGAAGTAAGTGACAACGGCAACAGATCGGAGCTTAAGCAGACCTCATGTTCATAGCAGGCTAAAGGTTAGTCTCTCCAAGTTAAACAGTCTCTTAACGGCGAACTACTGAAGAAACACTGTTGTCTTTTAACCCTCTCCTTCATATAAACGCATTTTCACGTATTTGCAAACAGAGAAGACCCATATCAAACGGTTCCTAGAGGAGCCGTCTGATCAGGATCTGCTCTGCTTGCTTGTGGATTTTGACAGATCTGTTTCTTTAGTTTCTAAAATGGCTACAATGATATATTTTCCATATTTCATTGAATTATTGTTTTCATGAATATTCAGTAGATATTGAAAATTGGACTAGATATAGAACAGGAAAATGTTTAAATGAAGAAAGATATACAGAAAGCTTCCAAAGGACCCCCCTGTGTTACTTTCTTGGGAGCCTACTGCACTGCTTTCGTTTTGGCTTGAAGCTATCACATGTCTGGGGAACAATATTAAACTTTGAAGAGATGTAGTTTCCATAAAGGCTTGCTGCATTACTTTCGTGTCTGTATAAAGCCGTCACTCTATAAATACGCCATTTCACCCCCTTGCAAACAGAGTACACCGAGATCAGACGGCTCCCGAAGGAGCCGTCTGATCTGGGTATGCTCTGTTTGCTTATAGATGTATATATATAGATATGATTCAACAGATTTCTGTCATGGCAAAAAATAATGTATAAATATGTCATTTTAAAAATCAATCTACTTGATATCCATGATGTCATTATTTCTTACATGAATATTCATGGAGCATATGTCTGAGGACAACAATAAACCTTTGCAGAGATGTTTATTGCAGATTGTAGATATTTTCTTTATAAAGCATCAATCAAGATATCCGCTTTATTGCATTACATAAGGAAGACATGACTCAATCTGCGCTAATTCACTCCTGAATAGGTTTATACCGAGCTAAGATTCATGGCACGGCCCTTTGCAATGAGTGCACATCCTTGGCTTATCGTGTAAATGCGTATGCCGACAGTCCGAAAACGATCATCACTTTCCGCCTTCGAACATGAATAATGTCCCAGTCATGCATGCAGATGACCTGCTATAACAATTGACTCTTTCGCTGCCAAATTTTGTCGTCTGCAAACTTTGTCGTCTGCTACAGTTTTCATTTTCATTTTATTTTTCTTCATTTTTATTTCGAAAACAGTCACAGTAACAAACAGTTTGGATCCTGGTGAGACGCCGAGTTACTCGGCGTCTCATCTTGATCCAAACTGTTTGCATAGGTATTCGCAGATGCGACACTGGCAGCGAAATAGTTAATTGACTTGACCATACTTTTGTTGACCCGTACCTCGCTGAGAAAAAAGTCTCAAATTTGGATCAGATGTAATTTTTGACAACTTCCGATTCTATCAAGCTTTTGAGAAATTATTCACCGAGTGTCAAACAGCTTGGATCCTGATGAGGCGCCGAGTAACTCGGCGTCTCATCTGGATCCAAATTGTTTGCAAATGCGAGTCAGGTCGCGGATAGCGGGGAAAGGATTAAGGTAGCAAGATAGCTGGATAATGGTTAAGGTAGCGAGATAGCGTGAAAAGGGTTAATAGAGGAATGGTCTGTCTTTATCCAGTATTCATTCCAGTTTGTTTTTGGGGAAAAGACTACTATTAAATTGTTCACATAAATTGGACGTCCGTTACCAATGTGTGCCTGCCATAAGTATTAGAATACCGAATTTCTTCTCCGCTGTAAATCTGAATAAGACTATTTGGCACAATATTTAAAACATTTAAATTAGACTGACATAGAAGCAAACAGTGTAGATCCTGATCAAACTGCTCCTTCAGGAGCAGTCTTATCTGGGTCTGCACTGTTTGCGTTAGTTTGTCCGGGTGTGTAAGTTTATGGGTCTGTAAGGCATGTGATTGCTTAATACAGGGTGAAAGTAATTCAGAAAGCTCCTGTTGGAGCTTATAACATTACTTTTGCCCTGCATTAAGCAACCACCTGTTTTAAACACTCCTATGTTCAATAGATAAATGGCCGCTTAGGACAGATTTTATTGTACATTATGTTTTATTGATATTTGAGTCACGGGTGGGTCGACAACAGATTGTCTCATATACCAGCGGTACGACAACTTGGGTGACACCCGCTGGGATCATTTAGTATATGTAACAGAGGCACGCATGCAACAGAAAGGGGACAACAATGTATCTGTTCTGGTAACATATCATTATCATTGCCTTGATCTTCACCTTCATCGTCAACAACAGTAGTAACAAATACAGTTCCCTCTCGTATTTTTTCTTTTTTTCTTGTTCCATTTCTGTATCATATGTGTCCAGCTTGTTATATGTGTGCCATTTGTTACCCAACATACGTAAAATTTTAAGATGACGTTTTACATGAACTCAACATAGGCCATCTTTATGTTGACGTTTTATATGAGCCCAGCATACGTCATTTTTATATTGACGTTTTATGTGAACACAACATACGTCGTCTTTATGTTGACGTTTTATATGAGCCTATCATATGTCATTTTTATTTGACGTTTTATATGAACCCAGCATACGTCATCTTTATGTTGACGTTTTATATGGGCCTACTATACGTCATTTTATGTTGACGCTTTACAGATGGAAAATATATACATGTATGTGTGAAATAATCCACAGACACTTAAAACCCATTGCCCCCTAGTGACGCATTTTTGCGCCTCTATAAAATTCACATTGTGATACCATTGTGATAAATAGAGCATTTGCTCCTATAGGAGCAAATGCTCTATTTATCACAATGGTTTCAAATTACAAAATTCTAAAAAAAACTCCTTTTCTCTAGTTAATGCTCCTTTTCGGTAGATTAATTAAAAAAGGTTGGATCTAAAAATAGCCTAGGAGAAAATGAGTTAACCCATCTCTTACTAAGCTAACATAGCTAGCATTTGCTAACAGTTTGGATCCAGATAAAACACCGACCAACACGGCAACTCATCCGGACCCGAGTCGTTTGAGTCTCCGTTAATGAGTTCTCTCCAAAACTTTAATCGAATCAGAGTTTTAAATAAAACAAATGTAACAGATCACAAAGTATGATCAGACATCAATTTTTCTGTTTCAGGATAAAAATTAGTATTTTCTTCTCTGTTAGTTTTCTCCTGGGTAATCATTTCACTCTTTCGCTACCAATGTCGATCTATGTTTACATATGCAAACAGTTTGGATCCAGATGAGACGCCGAGCAACTCGGCGTCTCATCAGGATCCAAATTGTTTGTTTCTGTGGTAACGTTTTTGAACGAAACGGAGGAGAACATTAAATTAATGATAATTGCAGCAGACGACAAATATTGCAGACGACAATATTTGGCAGCGAGAGCGTTAAGAAAGATTAACAGATTCTCTTAAGTCGTTAATTTCAAGCAGCATATCCTTTATCCTGCCAATAATCACAACATGAAGGCATTTTGCATCAGTTTGGTCCAGATCATACATAAAACAAAACGTCTTACAAAGATCTTAATTGTTTAACCTTACAATGCTGACTTCAAAATGATCTATTCCAAAATTCAAATAGTTTCAAGCTTAGGGATTTTACTAAAGAAAAGCGTAACATGACAAACAGTGCAGACCCTGATGAAAGGGCTCCTCTAGGAGCCCTCTCATCTGGGTCTACACTGTTTGCAAAGGACATTAGTGACTCGTTTCTCGTATTGGCAGGGTTAACACGCGTATCAAACACTTCTCTATCGGTTAAATGTTTAAGGCGCTTCCAGTGAAGCGCTTCAGCGGTGAACAACTTTTATCCAGATGCCGTTATTTATATACAACCAACCATTGTTTTAATTTTTTAGGTGATAACAAATATTTATCTTCTTTAAATCTAGTTTGGGATTATATGAATGTTTTTCTTACTCCCGCGCATGCGTACTGTGTCTGCTTGCATTGTCTGAGATTCACGAGCTTGTAAAACATTTAACACAATGCTTAGTGAGTAAAAATTCTCGTCGATAGAAAATGTCCTCCAAGATTTAAAAGTAGACTTTCTTCCATTTCTTACCAAAAAACGATATCAGAGTATCAAACAGTTTAGATCCAGATGAGATGCCGAGTTACTCGGCGTCTCATTTGGATCCAGACTGTTTGCAAAGATAACTAGAAAACTGACTAGTCAGAGAAGGCCCTGCAAATGATCTTTTGTTGAATATGGCATTTTTTATTAATCAAATTCAAGGGCAGATAACTCTGGACATGGTGATCTCATTCAACCCAAAAAAAATTAGGTGTCTTCCTCTCGTAATACTAAGCATATGCCCTTAATATGAACCAATTATGTGAAGTACTGTTTGAGTTATCACGTCGCATCAAACGTGTTATGGTATTTTGGATGAATCAAGGGCAGATAACTCTAGCCATAGCAATCTGATTCAAGCCGAAAACTATAGGCATCTTCTTCTGATGATACTAAGCATGCATATGCCCTTATTATGAAACCAATATGTGAAGTACTGTTTTGAGTTATCGCATCACATCAAAATTGTTGATAGAAGTTGATGGCATTTTTGAAGAATCAAGGGCAGATAACTCTAGACATAGTGATCCGATACAACCCAAAAACTATAGGCGTCTTCCTCCGATGATACTAAGCATAATTATGCCTTTAATATGAAACCAATATGTGAATGATTATTTGAGTTATCGCGTCACATCAAAATTGTTGACGGACGGACAGACAGACGGACGGACAGACGGACAGAAAATGTGATTCCTATATGGCTCCTGCATTTTCAATGCAGGGCCCTAATAATGGATTAACCCGCAGCGTGTTATAGATTAACAAGAGCACCGCGTCTGGGTGCCAACACTCGTCTGTTGGAGTGTAGTCCTTGTGATGGTGAGCAAGTGTGTGAAAGTTTATAAGATTTGCATGTTATTTGGCCACATTAGTAAATCAGTGGTATAGTTATGTTATTTGACCAAGCAGTAAATCAGTGTTACAGTTATGTAATTTTGCCATAGCAGTTTATCAGTGTTATAGTTATGTAATTTAGTCGATGAGCCAGTAGGGTTGGTCGGTACCATCTCAGGGGAATAATTCTCATTGTGATTTTTTACAACATATACATCTATAGAGTTAGAAAATATGTGATAGCATTGCATCGATGGTAGCTTTCTATGTGTTATTGCGTTTTATATTATGCTATACAATATCCGCATTTAGAGACAAAATTAGCATTGAAAAGTAAAGCTAACGATTTCAGATTTACAACATTTGGTATCATACCCCAACAACGAAATTATGATGATATACCTGAATCAGGTTGTCAGTCTGACTATTCTTCCATCTGTCTACCCCATATGTCCGTCCATCTATATGTCCATCCATTCATCCGTCTGTCTGTCTGTCCATTTATAGACGCAAGTTTCCCAATCTGCAAGTTTGCTTAAAACTTGATATTCTTATTATTTTAGTAACCAATGTACCTGCTAGTTAGGTCTCCCCCACAAGTATACTGGGGAAGCATATTGTTTTTGTGTGCGGCGTCCATCTTTCTGTCCGTCCGTACGTCTGATCCTCCTCCGTCCGTCCGTCCGTCCGTTCGTCTGTCCGATTTCAATTTATCCGTGCGGTTTCTCCAAAACCTTTTATCGGATTTTCATGAAATTTCATAGGATTGATCGGCACTATGCCTAGTTGTGTTTATCTTATTCCTGTTCCGGTTCGATGATTTTCTGCAGAGTTAAAGGACTTTGTATGCCCCCAACGACGCGCATATAGTAATCGCATTGTCCGTCTGTCCGTCCTTCCACCCGTCCCAAATTCCGTGTCCCTTGAATAACTTTTTTATCTGTGAATGGATTTCAAAATAACCAGGCACAAATGTTCACCACACAAAGATGATGTGTCGCGTTCAACTCCCTGGTCAATGGATTCAAGGTCATCCTTCAGCGTCAAAGGTCGAGGGCATAGTGTTTCACAAACGGTTACCCCAAGACATGTTGTCGGATTGTCATGAAACTTAATAGGATTGATCTCACTATGCCTAGTTGTGCTTATATTATATATTATTTCTGTTCCGGTGGTTCGACGATTTTCCACAGTTCTAGGACTTTGAAATTTGTATATGGGAGACTTTGTCATCGCGGGGGTGGGGGCATCAGTTTTGGTATAAAAAAATTCTAGTTTCATTTGGACCTGATCATTATTATGTCTCCCCCCATATTTATATTTTATTTATTGATCCAGTTTCCACTTTATCCCAAAATAAGTTAGTAGCCTGTAAGATGGGGTGTGGCGGGGTGTCCGTATTGGTTCGTACACAATTAAATATTCCTAGATGAACTATGGGTCATTCTTGATGGACATCTGTGTCAATCTAACATACATGCTTTTAGTGATTTCATTGTCCCCACGGAGGTATCCAATACGGTTACGACACAATAAAGATCAATTACATTTTTGCATTTATAATCAGGATTTTAAAATGTAGGCTGGTGAATGGCACATCTGAATGGCATGTTGTTTAAGTTTAGAACAAGGGACAGTTTAGTTAAAAAGTGAACAAAAACCCTCTGTGTCCTTTCTCTGAAAACGTTTGTTTTTCTCTGACCGTGGTCACTGACACAAAAGCTACAGAAAACAGGTCATGTCATTGTTCTGCAAGATCTTCTTCAACATGACTCCCATTAGACTGAGGCTGAAGGGATTGTCCCAAAGGTTATTAAAAAGGTTTTAACATGATTCATGTTTCGCATTTGCTTTACACTTGGCATATGAGGGTAGCTCTAAGATATGTTAACCTGGTGATAGGATAATGTATCGACCTGCTAATAGTAATTCTGAGCGGGAATGTTGAAGATCCAGAGAACAAGAGCGTTCTTCTGCTCTTCTCTAAGCTCTCCTGTTGGATCATTGTTTGCCCTATATGGCAAATGAATGATAAAACTAACGTAAAGCAAAGCAAATATACACAACAAACAATCGCCCTACTCACAAATACATGTATTCTCACCGGCTACTAACATAAGTGTAGAAAGGCATTATAGGCATTCACAAGTTTAAAACACAGACATCCCAATAATTCAATAATGTTGATTGCCTGACCATCCATCCAATGCACAAATAACATTGCCTAAACTATAATAATTTGGAAAATTTGGATTCTGAATTACAGCCTGGGCGTTTGTATTTTTGCGAGCGCTATGCAAAGTATTCGCTGCATAGTTGTTGAAGATTGCCCTCCATCATTGCACAGCAAAGGTCGCGTCTGACATGACCTAAAATATTATGGTGAATGTAGGGGACAGTCAAATGTCTGCACTTCATGTAACAATTTGAAGCAGATCTCCTATTTCTGACCAATTTAAGGACTTTGCTTAGAGGTTTTCTTTCCTGGTCGGGAATTCCACTGTGCTTGCCTTACTATTATAATAAAGGGCGTGCCAATGCGAAGTTACACATGAACTTATATTGTAATATTGATGGTAATCTTCCTGGTGTCATGGAGTCATTGCTCCAGTCCCGCATCTCTAATATAGTGGGACGCTGGTGTATGTATCAGCATGAAAAGCCAAATACATTACGAAGTATTCTGTATTCTCTGACCAGGTTATACAAACTTGATTTAGTAC
The DNA here is from genome assembly GCA_963576725.1 of Azorinus chamasolen. Taxonomy (NCBI): domain Eukaryota; kingdom Metazoa; phylum Mollusca; class Bivalvia; order Cardiida; family Solecurtidae; genus Azorinus; species Azorinus chamasolen. The sequence continues at coordinate 50,897,175 of OY755253.1, read as the reverse complement.
TTCAGTTGCATGGTCAGATGCCCATCTACTTCATCCAGTTAGTGCTGGAGTGCCGGGACCTTCTCACTGACATTAAAAGTGTTTGCTGTATCTTTCTATTGTCAATGCAATGGTTGACTCTATTTACATGTACTTAGAAACCTCCCAAAATGCTTCCTAATCTGTTTAATTATTATGCTTAGCATCTGATGACCAGACTCTCTACTTCGATGTCATCACCACAGTTCTTGATTGATTTTCCCCTTTATAATTTAAACATAATGTATATTTTTTACGGCCAAATATTTTATACCACATTGATAATTAATTTCTGTTTGAGCAAACTCTATCCTATCTACTATTGCAGCACGATAACATGTACTTGGACATTGTTTACACTAGTCAATTTCTTCTGCAAAACTTACTAATGTGTTAGTGTTGCTTATGTCTAGCATATCATAATTAGTTTATACCCATTATGTTTCAAATGGATAACAGATTGTTAAACTTTGATTTGGAGGTTCCCTCTGATGTTTTTGTCATTGCTTTTTGCTTTTGAAAAATCCATACTAAATATAACATGTTGTGAATCCAAACGAATGTCGTGCAATACATCATTCTGAAGCTTCTTTTAACCAGAACACACCTGACTAAACTCTGCATTACATGCTGGTAACTCAATGTTTTAGTATATTATCACTACTCTTTCTTTGCTGTCTAACTTTATCACCAGTACCCAATGAAAGATTATTAAGTCCTTGACCTTTGTCATCATGTGCTAATAGATGCATAAGAGACAGGGTGGGATACAGCAACTCTGGTTTAATTGATTCTTTAACGTGTATAGTGTATGGAAATGAAAACTGCAACACATACCTGCAGCACATACCCTGTAACATTTACCTGACATCGGGCCAACCAGTCCACCTTAGTACCATTTTGAAAGTCTTTTGTATGACCCGATCAGCGATCAAATTCACAACGTCCTGTCCGAAAGCGAAAGCTGAACCGACTGAGCTAACTGAAATGCTGGCCTTAACATGTACCTATGTACAAACTAACAGATGGTCAGACAAAATACGTTTTACTTCAAATTACCTTGAAGTGAAAACAGAATGTCTGTATAAGCATGATTGATATGGTAATCACCATTTTATGCTCTTATATATATGTCTCGAAACGTTTATGTTTCCAACTCATCATACACCAATGGGGGCTTTGCTTCAAACTTTCACAAATTGGCAACATTGGTGTGACAATGACCGTTACGAAGGAAATGTTTGTTCTGACCATTTTATCCAGAGTTACAGGTCTTAGCATATTTCTTCACTATAAAGCATATACATGTATTTGCATAAAACTTTCACAGATAAACAACTTGATATGAAGATGGGGAATAGTGTAGTAAGCAAAATTACGGGACTTTGTGGGGTTTTTTTCCACTAAAGTGCATACTTGATTAGAGACATCATCATAAGGAAGAGGGGGAGGGGATCCATTTCCTATTGTTCAAGTTTTAATGCTTATGATGAATAATGAATATATAAGAGTATATCATGAATAAGATAGCTCTGAAGTGGTTGATCGGATATTTATAGTTTACCTGCTATAAACAAGTTTCATAAAGGGACATAATTTGGCCTAAACAATGACTGGGTTCTGGCTCAAGGGGTTCTCATCGTTAATTTGGTCGTTGATATAATGATTGTGAAATGCTGGTGAACTTTCATGGGTCTAACTCTTAAGATATTTCAGTTTTGGCACAATTTGAGTGTATGAAAGTTTAAAAAAGGGACATAACTCTTACAATTTGCATTAAGAGATACTAGATGTAAGGGTTCTAGTCTGAAGTCAATTCATTGCCATCATTACTGTGAATATACATATAACGTTTTATGAGCCTATTTATAAAGATGATGAAGGTATGCAAAACTCCGGAGAATTTTTACTTCTGCAAAATACATATGAGTGTAAACATAATTCCATGTACGTATGAGCAATAATTTACATTATATAAACCACTTTTTGTGAAAAAAATAACACCATAAATGAAAGATGTGTAACTAAGGCTACAAGCCTTTCAATTTTCAAGTAGATACAGGCAGTAACAAGAGAGAGACATCAGTTTGAAATTTAATTATGTCTTTCCTTTAATGCTAGATTTAGAAAACACTATTTTTACCATGGGGTTAAAATTGGTGAAAAAAATACAAAAAGCTACCACCGATTTACTGCTATCACATATTTTCTGATTCTAGACACTTATATCTTATCAAAAAGCATTGATAGCATTATTCCCCAAAGATGGTACCGATGGCCAAATTTTTGGCCTCTGGCTCATGGCCTAATTTGGCCATAGAAGTTTACCGAAAATATTCAGAAGTTTTTTTGCTTGTTTTTTTTTTTTTTTTTTTTTTTTTTTTAAACAACAACAGAGCAGACTCTGGTGACAGGGTTCCTCTAGGAGCCGTCTCATCTATGTCTCCACTGTCGCACAGGACATTGGTGACTCGTTTGAAAGGGTTTTAACCCAATACTGGGGTGTTACTATAATTCCATTGGAACGCCATCTATCCAAATATTACAGTAAAAATGCGATACTACGAATTTTTGTAATGAAGAATTTATGTCTTTGTAACTAGGTGGCTGCTTAATGCAGGGTGAAAGTCGTGCAGAAAGCCCCTAGAGGAGCTTTCTGCATGACTTTCACGCTGCATTAAGCTGCCATCTGTCTTAAAGATCGATAATAATACGTATTTGAGTTTTCGTATAATCGAGATTATACCGTCATTTCGTAGTATCGCGATTTTACCGTATATACACATTTGTATAACGAATCTTATTTTCATGTTGAGGGATGTTTCTCAGGAAACATCTTTCCGATGTGACTTCTAGAGATAAACAAGAACGAAAACTAATAAGTATTGCTTACACCATTAAATGCTCTCAAACATTTTTATATAAATCTATAGGGACTATTTAAACAGCATTTTAAAACTATACCACTTTGGCCTTAAAAGAATCGGATTTTCTTTATACAGTAAAATCTCAATAATACGACCACTCAAAAGAAGCTTAATTCTGGATTTTATAAACAAGTGAGCTTAATGCAGGACAAAAGTGATACATTATCGCAAAAGTGATTCTGTATTACTTTTGCCCTGCATTAAGCAACCACTTACTTTTAGAGACTCTAATATCAGTAAATGATGTGATCTCTTTCGCGGGACCCTGCTGTATATCGCATTTGGAGCGTGCTCATTTAAAGCCACCCGCATCAACATAACATCAATCTCAATGGGATTCAAAACATTTCGCTAATCCTTAAGAAATATATGACTTTTGACATACAGATAAACATCAGTGAAAAATAATTTTAACCCCTTTAGTGTAAAACCCGACCACTGGCATTTGGAAACAACTTGGATCCAGATGAGACGCCGAGTAACTCGGCGTCTCATCAGAATCCAAGCTGTTTGACACTAGGTCAATAGTTTCTCAAAAGTTTCAATGAATCGGATCAAAATGAAAGAATGTAACATGCCATGATGCCAGGGTTTCAACAGACATTATGTTTTATCATCATGAGAACCGTTAAGAGCATTTCTCTATGCTGAAGATATAAGGGCATTTAGTTAAATTTAAGTGAACTTGTTTTTAAACAGTAAAAACTCGATTATTCAACACGGAAGCAATGCAGGAGTTCCTATGGGAGCTTTCGGGATAGCTTTAACCCTTCATTAAGCTATCCCTTGCCTTACCACTTTACTTCTTAAATATGCTCTATAACACATTTGCAAACAGAATAGATCCAGATCAAACGGTCCCAGTTCTGGATCCCAACTGCTAGTACAGAAAATCAGACATTCGCAGTGAGAGGGTTAAGTCCCATTTTCAAAATGTACTTGCCAAATATTCTTTATGAACCATTCCAAGTTTCATTTGAAGGGGCATATCTGCCAGAACTCTTATGACTTTGTGGTCTTTGAAGAAAAGACTGGTGTCGCTTTTTGACACCTCTGTAAAAGCCATTTTTTGAAACCATTGTGATAAATACAGCATTTACTCCGTAGGGAGCAAATGCTGTATTTATCACATTGGATTCAAAACTATATAATTCTAAATGTGTCTTTTTTCTAGTAATTGTTCCTTTTCAGTAGATTTGTTCAAAGAGGTTGGATCTAATATAATCTAGGTGGGAATAAGTTAAGGGACACTAGCTACCACATGGATTTAAACCTACTTATTTTGCCCATCTACGTTTAAAGTGGTGATCTCTATTTGCAAAGCGTTTTAAGCATGTCTAAATATAATTTAAGCCATGTTTTATATACTAAAAAGAAGTATATCGCAAGAAAACCGACACGCTTAACCCTTCGCTTGAAATTCACGTCAATAAACCTACCTGTAAATAGTGAAGAACCAGATGAGACAGCTCCTGCAGGAGCTGTCTCATCAGGGTCTGCACTATTTACAAGTTGATTGTGCAACCAGTGCACTCCACAGCAGTGATTGCACAGCGAAATACTTGTACACAGTGAAAATATATGTAATTATACAACAGGGCATGGGTAAAGAAGGAGAAATGTATTTTAAAATTCAGCAAGAGAAGGCTTAAGAAGACAAAACGTATATGTGTTTGATGTCGAAGAACCCGGTGTAATTCGCCGCTTTATCGGTACTTATTCGGGTTGTGTTTTAACTCTTTCACTGCCAAATTTAAAAATTGGACTTTGGAACTACTTTTACACTTAATAGTATATAAATATAAAGGTCGGATGCACACTAATATATTTTATGCTTTGGAGTCCTCTGAAAATGGGCTTAAATGTAGGAGCAAATAGTGCAGTCCGAGGTCAGACGCCGCCTTGGAAAGGCGGCGTCTGACCATGGACTGCACTACATGTATTTGCAGTGGCGCATTTAGGCGACTTTGGCAGATAAAAGGTTAATTTCGTAATTGTTCAAAATAGGCCGATTATATTTTGTTGTACAACAAACATACTTATAAGCATCAAAGAAAACGACCCGTTTTGTATCACAGGGGCATTTTTCGATATAAGTTCCAATTGACAACATTTATAAGAATAATTAAAGATAACCAATACTATGTTTTTATTTTGTTGAAAATATGCGTTTATTGGAGCCGTCTGATCTGGGTCTACTCTGTTTGCATAAGCGTTGAAATGCGTATTTATGGAGTGACCGGTTAAACAGGGAAAGGGTTAAATCTACAGTAGAACCCCGCTAATGCGACCACTTAATGCGACCACTTAAACAAACATGGCTGTTTTCATAAGCAGGTGGTTGCTTAATGCAGGACGAAAGTTATGCAGAAAGCTCCTATAGGAGCTTTCTGCATAACTTTCGTCCTGCATTAAGCAGCCACCTGCCCTTGCCACTGTGAATTATGCCCCTTTTTGATGGTCGCATTAGTGGGGTTTTACTGTAGTTTCGTGCTTTGGTATATATATCTTTACCTAGAGATTCTTTAAATATTCCCTTTGTGGGAGTGGTGGTCCAGTGGTAGGACGTTAGACTTGGGGTCGAAGGGTCCCCGGTTCGAATCCTGAAATCGGACGATCAGAATTTTTCTGAGCAAAAAAAATGCATCCCACGTTTGCTCCTCTCTACCCAGGTGCATAAATGGGTACCTGTGAGGGAAATAAGCCAATGTGTCATGGCTGCCTTGGGCGCCGAGTGTTAATGGCCGACTTATAACCCAGTTATCGGGGGGTAAATTGTGAAGTCGGGAGAATATGTACACTGTATATAGTTCCAGACTATAAATATTACCTTTACCTTTTACCCTGACAACAGCTTTTTTACACATACCTTGACAGCAAAATTCTTTAAGCACTTTTGATATTTGAATTTCGGTATATTTTGATACCCAAGACTCCTATTCATATAATACGTTCTAAGACACAGTAAATCTTTCAACTCCCAGACCTGTTAAAATTTCAGACATTCAATGTTTAAGCATGTTTGAAATACTTCTAAATAGTCCCCAGACGTATGTCTCATACTCCAGAACACAGTAAGCTCCCTCTAAAACGCCCACTTTATGAATAAATATACGTGTCTTTAAAAGCAGTCGGTTACTTAATGTAGGGCTAAAGTAATGCAGAAAGCTCCCATAGGAGCTTTCTGCATTACTTAAGTCCTTATTAAGCTCCCATGTGCATTTAATACTCAGAATTATACTTCTTTTTGGTTGTCGCTTTAGGGGATTTTTATTGTGTATGACTGTACTTTTCCAAGTAGGGGTGAGCTCTTTGCAAGTTATAAGGTAATACGAGAGCCTAGTGCAAAAAAACCCGCCGTGACTACAAACTACAGGGCGAATTTGTGATATCCTTGGCAAACAGTTTGGATCCAGATGAGACGCTAAGAAAGACAGGTCTGATAATTCTGAATATATGGCTGTATTTGTACTTGTCCAAATAGGGATGTGGGGTCTTGTCTTTGCACTTTAATCTTTTACTCCATAAATACGTCTTTCTATTCCTTTGCAAACAGAGTAGACCCTGATCAGACAGCTCCTATAGGAGCTGTCTGATCAGGGTCTGCTCTGTTTGCTTAAGCCAATGATTTAGATATGATTCTACAGTGTAACGTCCTGTGTTCATCCGCGTATTATAAACTAATCATTAACTAGTTAATATTCATGATGTCATTATTTTTTCATGAATATTCATGGAGTAGAGGGTTAAATCTTAGTAGGGATTGTTGTAAACAGGGATTTTACCCTAATTCCGCCGTGAAAAAATAATGTTTGCTCAAAGTTTGATCTAGTGTAATATTGACCACATCCTATTCGACCAAGATTTTCAGAAACCATTGACCGAGTGTCAAACAGCTTGAATCCTGATCTGATACTGAGTTATTCGGGATCTCATAGCTGTTTGAAAATAGGAGTCCAATCGTGGATAGCGAAATAAAGAGAACCTCGAGCAAAACTGCTGTACAGTAGAATCTGTCATAAGCGGTCGTTCATTTATTGAACATAGGAGTCTTAAAAAGCAGGTGGTTGCTTAATACAGGGCAAAGGTAATGCAGAAAGCTTCTATAGGACAAGACCAGCCTCCTGTAATGATGCCTCTGATCATGGTCTGCTCTGTTTGCTTATGAAATTAAAATATATCTGAATCTACACAGTTTCTATCATAACCAAAAATATCCAGTGTGCATATACCATAATAAAAATCAGCTAATAAATATTCACGATGTCATTAGATCTGTTTCATACATTAATATTGAACAAAGGATTAACGAAAGTCAAAATTTGTATTATGTAACTTTTCAAGGCGGCGTCTGATCAGGGACTTCACTTTTTGTCTCATTCTCTATTTCCATATATGTGCTTTATTCTTTTGAAAAATGCATTTATTTATCTCAATTCCTTATTGTACCGAATGGTTTAACAAAATTTGGATTGCAGACGATAATTAGAAATTTGGCTTCGAAAGGGTTAATGTATAAGATCGAAATCGATCCCTATATGGAATGTTTATATTTGATGAGGCTAGCTATAAACTTTCATTTCCTACGCTAACAGGACATGTAAGCGGTTGACATAGAATTGTAGTAATGTCTTCAATGGAGCTTTCTGCATAATTTCTTTTTGCGTTCAGTTGTCCCATCAAAATACACACAGAATTAGACTTCTAACGCTTTGCAAATATAGTAGACCCAGATCAGAGGACTCCTATTTATAGGAACCGTCTGATCAGGGTCTGCTCTGTTTGATTATAGAATGATATAGATTTGAACCTCCAAATTCTGCCATGATCAAACATTCTTGTTGCCCATTTGACATTATAAACAAAATCAGCAAATTAATATTCATGATGTCGTTATTTCTTACATGAATATTCATGAAGTAATGAATTAAACAGTCGTTGGAGAAAAGCTTATCTGTAATCACTTTGTTGTCTTTCTCAGACATAAAAGTGATATTCCGTTATTGATTTTCAATCTGTTGTAAAATGGTCATAGAATGCAGACCCTCCATTGGTCCATGCTATGAGCGGCTTTGTGTCTTTGTTTTTGGTCCTTGGTTTCCTGTTGTGATTACTGATTAATGCTTATATATCTACAAAATACATTTACCATGACACACATGTAAGACAATATGATGTCATATGTAAGACATTATGACGTCATGAATGGTAATTTGCTGAAATTATGTACTATATTGTTTTAACCATGACAGACTGTATCATCATATATACATATAATTTCCTACGCTAACAGGACAGATAAACGATTCAAGACACAGAACTGTAGTAATGCCTCCAATGGAGCTTTCTGTATAATTTCGTTTTGCGTTCAGCTATCCCATCAAAATACACACAGAATTAGACTTCTAACGCTTTGCAAACATAGTAGACCCAGATCAGATGGCTCCTATTGGAGCAGGGTCTGATCTGTTTGATTGTAGAATGATATAGATCGATCCTTCATGTTTTGCCATGATCAAACATTCCTGTTTCCCATTTGAAATTATAAACAAAATCAGTAAATTCATATTCATGATGTCGTTATTTCTTGCATTAATATTCATATTCATGAAGTAATGAATTAACCCTTCGCTTGCTATTCACGTCAATATACGTACCTGTAAATAGTGAAGACCCTGATGAGACAGCTCCTGCAGGAGCTGTCTCATCAGGGTCTTCACTATTTACAAGTTGATTGCGCAACCAGTGCACTCCACAGCAGTGATTGCACAGTGAAATACTTGTAAGTGAAGATATATGTAATTATACAACAGGGCATGGGTAAAGAAGGAGAAATGTATTTTAAAATTCAGCAAGCGAAGGGTTAAACAGTCGTTGGAGAAAAGCTTATCTGTACTCACTTTGTTGTCTTTCTCAGACATAAAAGTGATATTCCGATATTGATTTTCAATTTGTTATAAAATGGTCATAGAATGCAGGCCCTCCATTGTTCCATGCTATGAGCGGCCTTGTTGGTTTTGTATTTGGTCCTTGGTTTCCCGTGTGATTAATGCTGATGTCTATGAAGTTCATTTGCTGTTAGCCCTAAGCGCTAGCTGATTAGATAAGTCAAACTATTTGGCTCTCTCTCGTTCAAGCCTGTTTGGGTTCTATGTGATGTCTGTTTTTAGGATTCTCAATGCTGTTGTAGATTTCTACTTGGGCTTATTAACCTTTTAGGATGTCGAGTATGTATGTATCCGCCTCCTCAAAAGTTGACCTTTTTACATTCAAAAACATAACTTACACCACAGGCCAAGATAAGACATTAAGATAAGATTAAGACATTTTTAAGAATAACCACAAAACCCTATGTTGTGACCACTCTTTAGAATCGTCTCGAGTTTATTGGAGAAATGATGATTTTAGTATTTGAATGCACACCTTTAGCTGTTACTAGGAATAGTTGTTTATTTTTTCAACCAAACCCTATGTTGTGACCACTCTTCACTTCAGAATTGTCTCTTCGAGACGATTCTAAAAAGTGGTCACAACATAGAGTTTGATGTAAAAAATGACGATTTTTGTATTTGAATACGCACCATTATGCATTGCTCTACAAAGGTATAACGCACCATTATGCATTGTTCTACAAAGGTATAACGTATCGTCATGCATTGCTCTACAAGGTAAAACACACCATTACGTATTGCTCTACAAAGGTATAATGCACCATTATGCATTGCTCTACAAAGGTATACTGTACCATTATGCATTGCTCTACAAAGGTATAACGCACAATAATGTATTGCTCTTCAAAGGTATAGCGCACCATTATGCATTGCTCTATAAAGGTATATAGCGCAACATTATGCATTGCTCTACAAAGGTATAACGCACCATTATTCATTGCTCTTTTTACAAAGGTGTAACGCACCATTATCTATTGCTATACAAAGATATAATCAGAATGTCACAATATGGATCAGTTTCTTTTACCAGTTTCACATTCCTCTACCGGACTATAAAGTAGACACCCTCTAATGTGAGTACCAAAAAAGAAATATTGTTCTACAGTTTCCGACACTGTCAAAAATAATGTGTTCAACTGTTATTATGAAAAATAAATTCATATAAGAAATAATTACTTTGTGAATATCAATTAGCTGATTTTTTTAACCCCCCCCCCCAATAAAAATAAAATAAAAAATGAATAAATAAAAAAATATGACCACTTGAGTTTATGACATTGCCACAAAATATAGAGCTAGATCTATATATTATTAACAAGCAAATGGAATAGACATTGACACGAATCTACCCTGCAATAACTTTAACCCTTTCCTTCATATAAACGTTTTTCACGCATTTTCAAACAAAGTAGACCCTGGTCAGACGGCTCCTATAGGAGCCGTCTAATCAGGGTCTACTCTGTTTGCTAATGGATTTGATACACATGTATGTCCTTACTTTCTCAAATGGCTACAATGTTCCATCTTCCATATTTCATTACAACTATGTAGTTTGTCCATTGATATTCAGCAAATATTGAAATTTGAAATAAACATAGAACAGGGAAAGGGTTAAAGCGTATAGATATATGAAGTAAAATATTCCACTGGTTTGTTCAGTTCCTAAGTTACTCGGCATATGATCTGGATCCAAAATGATAGCAAAGGTATCAATACTTTGGTCCGTAGTGAGCTGTAGACTCGGATCTTCATAATTGCAATGGTGTGAAAGGGCATTAACCCTTTCCTTCAAAGGCTATTTTTAGACCCAACCTCTTTACTAGAGAAAAGTAAAATTTCAGAATTTTTTAGTTTGAAACCATTGTGATAAATAGAGCATTTGCTCTTATAGGAGCAAATGCTCTATTTATTACAATGGTTTCAAGAAGTGGTTATTACAGAGGCGTAGAATGGCGTATTTATAGAGGAAAAAGGCCTTCATATGAAGTATAGCGTTTTAAACATGTCCACTGAATTGGTAAGTTCTTGTAAGCGTGTACTGATATCTGACACTAAATCTTCATCTTTGACATTAAAACCTTTCAGTACTAAGTAGCTTTTCGTCTGCTGGAACTATCGCCTGCTTCACTTTTAACTCTTACACCGCAGTGAAAATAATGCCCGCTCAAACCGGACAAGTTTGACTACTTCCGGTTCGATCAAGCGTTTGAGTAACTACTGACCAAGTTTCAAACATCTTGGAAACTGGAGAGACGTTGAGTTACACGTCTTATCTGGATCCAAGCTGTTTGCACACTCGGGTTAGGTCGCTAGCGGTGTGTTTTTGTGATTTCTTTTCTTTTATCAAGTTGTTTTCCCAGAGTGACAAACAGTTATGGCCCTGATGAGATGATTAATAACGCTGTTGTTTTGGTGCTGAAGTTCATGTGATTAATGTTGATCTCTATAAAACTAGCTCCATTTGCTGTTAGCTCAATGGTTTCACTGAATAGATCAGTTATTCCCTCTCATTCTAACCTGTTTCGACTGATGTATATACAATACAACTCTTCTAAAGCAGCCACAAAATAAATAAGCATATAATATTATGTGTCTTTAAAAGTAGCCGTTGGCTTAATGCAGAACGAAAGTATAGGAGCTTTCTACATAACCTTCGCCTTGCATTAAGGTACCTCCTGCCTCTACAACGCAAAAATACACATCTTTCTGGTTGTCGTATTAGAGGGATTTTTACTGTAATTGGAATATCAAGTCAGTGCGTTTTAGACCAGAGAAGAATTTGTCTGCAAAACATGTGTATGTTTCATATCTAAAAGTACATTTTTTCCTTTCTAAATATTTTTCAGAGTGTCTAACATTTTGAATCCTAGATAAGATTTACACGACGTTTCAGTATAAGCGCCAAACTGTTTGATTCATTGATTAAATGTATTGAAACGAACAGGAAGAACATTCTAAAATAGAAAATTGAAGCAGGCGACAAGTTTTGCAGAAGACAATTCACGGCAGCGAAAGAGTTAAAGCTTAGCTTTAAGTTCACATTATCCGCTGACCATGATCTGTCAAGTTAAATCAGCTGTCATCGTGCATGCGTCATTCGTAGAAAATTGTGCATACATATACTCAACAAAAATATTTAAAGGTCAGTGGTACTTTTCCCATATGGTTTATGCAATGACCCTACAACTTTGGCATCCTGTATTTTCCATGTACATAAATGGATTTCGACAAAATTTACAGGAAGTATTGTCATAATGTCAAACTACAGATTCCAATGAGATTGATTTATGTCAAGGTCCTATAGTAATCCATGGAATGAAAAAACGAAAATTGGGATTTTCTGAAATTCTCAAAAAAAATCAATTTCATTTTACTCATATCTGGAATACCAATAAACATGTCTTTGGTATGTCAAACATTTTGGTAAAGCTTTCCATGTTCCATTATTTCCAATATTGATATGATTTTCGATTTCCAAAGCAAGGAAAACTCCTGTTGAAAATTATGCATTTTTTGGTGTGAAAAACATCGTTTTAAATTTTTTTTCTCCACGGAGGTGCACTAGACTCCAGCCAGGTATAAATTTCATTTGCACCCGTTAACGGAAACTCTAACAATAATTCCTACACATTTCGCTGTTCGTATAGGGATACGTCGCTTCATCCCATTCCTTCAAATAAACGTACAAGCTTTTGCAAACAGGGAAGACACAGATCAGACGGCTCCTGTAGGAACCGTCTGATCAGGGTCTGCTCTGTTTGCTTATGATATAATGTAGATATGATTCTACAGTATCTGTTTGGGCGTAAACTGTCCTGTGTTCATATGCCATTATAAAATATTAATCTAATCAATATTAATGATGTCATTATCCCTTACATGAATATTCATCAGGGAAAGGGTTGACAGTATTTCAATCATGCCCCGACGTCCAGCTAATTACAGGTCGAGGTACACCAAAAAGGTGTTTCCATGCACGGAACAAAATTGCATTGCTTTGAGCATAGAATACCTAGGTACAACCACCAACGTTACACAGGCCATATGGAAGGCTTCCTTACATGAAGAATCCGAATTCACATGTCGGGATTCGAATCGCAGCATCTAATTGATTGTCCGCTAGCAGTTGAAAACATGATTTATAGTGCAAGAAACTGCACTTCAATTGAGTAATGCAGACCACAAGTTTAACTCATTCCTTCATATTGGCGTCTTTTGACACATCTATAAGTGTCACTTTTTGAAACCATTTTGATAAATAGGAGCAAATGTTCTATTTATCACCATGGTTTCAAAACTACACAATTCTAAAAGTTTCCTTTTGTTAAATAAAATTAATGTTCATTTTCAGTAGATTTATTCAGAGAGGTATAATGTCTAGAAACAGCCAATTGGTTTAAGAATAGCTTATGAGGGATTGGGTTGACAGACGCTAGTGAGTTAGCATGCGTAGTCTAAAGCCTTAAACTTAGAATATTCATTTCAGAATCACAACATCACGGACATATAGAATGACGTGATGGTATTGCAGTGTACGTCACAAAGGAGACCGGCTTTTTTTTAATTTACATGTACTTTAAAGTTTTGTCACGAACGACTTAAAATTCCATATGTTTACTTGTGAGTCGAACTTTTGAACTTCTGTAATCTGTATTGTTAGTGAGTCCACCCTTCACTCCGTGATAACAAGAAATGATAACTGCGTCATGCGTATTAATTAGCTTTTAATACTGGCATTATGAATAAGAGAATATGACCATTGCATTGCAATACCATATGATCTTACATGAGTGTTCATTACAAATTGTTTTTTATGAAACGGAGTTTACTATAATAATATTGACACGAGCTTTAGCGAGTGTAATATTCATTCTATTAAAAAGTGCCATAGAAAGTGAAACATACTATATATGACGGCTGTTTCAGCCACTGTTTACAGCGTAGTACAGCCAGATTCCAACTACTCATTGGAATAAAACAAAAATGCACTAGTGCATTTCCGCGATTTATAGCACTCTATTTCGGCACTCCCACCCGACGGCGTATGTGATAAACTGTAAATTAATATCTATGTTATGTCTATGTTATGTCATAAGCATACAGAGCAGATCCTGACGAGATGACTCCTACAGGAGCAGCCTGGTCATGATCTACTCTGATTGCAAATGCATGAAAAGGCGTTTCTATGAGGTAAAACATATATACTTATACTTAACCATTTCCTCCATAAATACGCATTTCTACGCCTCTTTAAAAGTCAATTTTTAAAACCATTGTGATATATATAGCATTTGCTCCTAAGGAGCAAATGCTCTTTTTATCATAATGGTTTCTGAACCACGAAATTCTAAAAATTGCCTTTTCTCTAGTTAATGCTCCTTTTCGGTAGATTTATTCAAAGAGGTTGGATCTAAAAATAGCTCATGAGGGAATGGGTAAGTGGCCGATTTAGAGAGATGCTGCCGTACTTGTATTTGTATATATTTTCTCTGGCCACCATATATTTGCAAAACACCTCCGTACAAATATCAATAAGAGAGTTTTGTTTTCCACACACCAACTTCTCCCGCAAACCGCTACCGGACTCGTATTTGCAAACAGCTTGAATCCAGATTAGACGCCGAGTAACTCGGCGTCTCATCAGGATCCAAGCTGTTTGACACTCGGTCAATCCTTTCTCGAAACCTTGATCGAATCGGAAGTAGTCAGAAGTGCACAAACTCTAAATTTGAGCAGACACTATTTTTCACAGCAGGGAAAGAGCTAACCGAATCATGCTTCTTGACCAAGCGCTGATTGGCCAATCATAGATGTAAATGTCGTATAACAATCTATAACTGATCTAATTTGTGTGTCTTATTCTCTTTCAGAACTCCATTATGAAGACCACGGAAGATGTGCTTGTCTATTTCACAGCCTTATCTATAATGTGTGCATGTGCAATGGCCTACCAGACAACAGTTCTGAAAAGAAATTCAAAACTACATGACATAGAAACGATCGTAAATGAAATCAGAAGAGAGCTGCAAAATGGTTTAGACAAAGATAATAGAGATAGTTATAAAATCGCCGATGTTGAAGACTTAGACCATCTCCTAAAAGGGCAAACATTCCAAGATCTACCTTCAGTATCAGATACCAAGTCGCGACCTTCACTTTTGTCGGCAGTTTTATCAAGGAGCGATAACTCTGGCGATCATGACGTAGATAAGCGCCAGGGAGGCTGGGATTACGACTACGGACTTGGCGGAGGGAGGTTCGGAAAGCGCTCGGGAATGTTCGCCGATTACTCACTGGGAGGAGGTCGTTTCGGACGTGACCTAAGCCATGTTAACGACCTTGAGAAAAAGGAAAGCGTTGATTTTGAAAATGTATAATTTAACTTCATGTTCCGATATCTATTTTATAGAAAAAAATATAAAAGAAAAGCAATCTCTGGTTTAAATTTTCGAGTTGTTCGAATTAATTAATGGGCAATACCATACGGACATTACACTTTTGAAAAAGATTTAAAAAAAGACTTCAATGTCGGAGACTAGTTTTATGTAACACACAATAAAATGACAATATAAGACTAACGAAACTATGGAACGCCATTCTGCCGTGCTATTTGCTAAATGCTAAATATGAAATGCAAAATGCAAACTGCGTTTTGCCAATTCTATAAATCGCTAGAGAAAGAACCGGAATGCTCCAAATGATGGATGTAAATGACGCATGCAAAATGCGAAATGCTTATTGCTAAATGCATGTTTGCACTACTAGCATTGAACAGTGCCATTTTTAAAGTGACTATAAATTGCTAGGGAAAGAACCGGAATGTTCCAAATAACAGATGTAAATGACAAATGCGAAATGCTTATTGCTAAATGCATTACTAACATTGAACAGCGCCTTTTTATTGGTATTTTTTAGAATCACCAATATAAACCTATTTGGACCATACTTGTAAGTTAAGTCCTTATTTATTATTCCTTTATTCGAATAGACAAAAGCATTTAGCATTTGGCATTTAGCAACTGGCAATTGGCATTAAGCATTTAGCAATTAGCAAATTGTATTTAGCAATTAGCATGGCAGAATGGCGTTCCATACGAAACATTTCCTTCTGCAACACTTAAACTCTTTCGCCGCCATGGTCGCCACAAAGCGACTCTGACACGTGACTTGCTGCAATGTGCGACTTCGTGATTACCTTTGAAAACAGTTTGGATCCAGATGAGACGCCGAGTTACTCGGCGTCTCATCAGGATCCAAATTATTTGAGACTCCACTTATGGCTTTGAGACGAAATTGACGGGAAACCTACTATAACACTTGCAGCAGACGACAATGTGTTTTTGGCGCCAAAAGATGTTAAGTACTTGCAAATAAGAATACCATTGGTCACGTGAGAAGTGAATCTTATTTATTTCTCACCATTACGATTTCCCTGAACCTGAAGCTTACAACTAAGTTTATTCTTCTTCTAACCGTCTACTCCATGGATAATTATGCAAGAAATAATGGCATCAAGAATATTAAAAAGCTGATTTTTATCATAAAACACGCGGATGTTTTATTATGGCAGACTATGTAGAATAAGATCTAATGTCCAGCGCTACAGATAAAGCCGTGTAAACGCAACGTACTAAACTTTTCATTTCTCCACCAAACCCTATACGGTGAGACGATTCTAAAGAGTGGTCACAGTATGTGGTTTGTTGGAGAAATAAAGGAGCTATTCTTGAAAATGTATCCTATCTGTACGGTACCTCTGACAGTATCTATAAATGACGTGTTTTAGAAGTCAAAATTGTATTCTGTGTTTGATGTGTAGCCGGATGTAGAAGTTAATAAACGCATAAATTTACTACATAAATATGCATGTAAGAAATAATCACACCAGGGTTAATAATTAGATTGATTTTTATAATAGCACATTAACATGTGAATTTTTGGCCAGTGTAGAAACTGAAGAATCATATCTATATTATACCATAAACAAACAGAGCAGACCATGACCAGACGGCTCCAAGAGGAGCCGTCTGATCAGGGTCTACTCTGTTTGCAAAGGCGTATATAGAAAGACGTATTTATGAAGTAAAGGGTTAATTCTTTCTCTATCAAAATTTGTCGTCTGCAAACTCTGTCGTCTGCAACAATTTTCATTTTTAATTTTTCTTCACGTTTGTTTCAACAAACAGGCACAGTAACAAACACTTTCGATCCTTATGAAACGCCGAGTCTCATCTGGATCCAAACTGTTTGCATTGGTAATCACAAATGCGAAATTGGCAGCGAAAGAGTTAAATATCGCCGATGCTATTCGCCTGTGTTTTAGGGGCACAGTACCACAATGGTATTTCGATATAAACCGCTATTACTGATTCTCAAACGCGTTGATCAGAGTATTATTTCACTAGTTTTGAACTATCTAACCCCTTACTGTGCGGGACACGAGTCGCTAAATGTTCTTTGCAAACAGTGAATACCCAGATGAGAGGGCTCCTAGAGGAGCCCTCTCATCAGGGTCTGCAGTGTTTGTCATGTTACACTTTTCTTTAGAAACATCCCTAAATATTGATCATAAGCTTGACCTGTGTGAATTTTGGAAGAGTCCATTTGAAATTCAGCGTTGTAAGTGTTAAACATGCGTTATTTATAGACTGGTTGCATTAAATTTGCCAGATTCTTTTTAATTTATTAAGTAAACAATAAAAAACAATACAGTTTCAATTCAAAAGAAAATGCCGTCTAGCTTCTGACCTTTAATTCTGCCACGGCTGTAAGTGGAAAACTCTTCAAACAGTTTGAATCCAGAATAGACATCGAGTAAATCTATCTCACCAGGATCCAAACTATTTGACATATACAGTAAAACCTCTCTATAACGGCCACTAGATTGTGTTAATTATTTGGTATTTAGGGCAGGTGGCCACTTAAAGCAAGGTAAAAGTAAAACAGAACGCTCCTATAGGAGCGTTCTGTTTTTCTTTCACCTTGCTTTAAGTAACCACCTGCATTTAACACAAAATAATTGATGTAATTTAGTGGCCGTTTTAGAGAGGTTTTACTGTAAATTCTGTTATTCTAAGGAAATTCAAGAAAATCCTCTTTGAATTCTGATGCTGATACTTTTAGTAGACGAAACTTATTTGGCCGCGAAATTGGCAGCTTTTGTTTGCCACATCTGTTTCATCATGTTTACTAGTATATATCGTACATGCTTGCAGTATGAAACCATTTCAAGGAAGTTTCTTCTAGTGAACTTTATGTTTGCCTTCCTCACATGTGCAAATATTAAATCAGAACTATGAATTTACAATCGTGTATTCTTTTATTTTTAATTTCCGAGCCATATGTACTGTATATAAAGTAAATATACAATAGAACCTGACTTAAGCGTCCATCAAAAAGAGGTCTAATAATGGATCTGTATGGCAAGTGATAGCTTAATGCAGGTCAAAAGTAATGCAGAAAGATCCTACTTTTGCCCTGCATTAAGAAACCACCTGCTATTTAAGTCTCCTATTCTCAATAAATGAATGGCTGCTTAACCCTTCGCTTGCTATTCACGTCAATATACCTACCTGTAAATAGTGAAGACCCAGATGAGACAGCTCCTGCAGGGGCTGTCTCATCAGGGTCTGCACTATTTACAAGTTGATTGTGCAACCAGTGCACTCCACAGCAGTGATTGCACAGCGAAATACTTGTACACAGTGAAGATATATGTAATTATACAACAGGGCATGGGTAAATAAGGAGAAATGTATTTAAAATTCAGCAAGAGAAGGGTTAAGACATGTCCTACTGTAAATACTACTACAGCAAAGCCCCCTCAAAACCGACCGTTTACCCACAACTTCATGAATATTCATGTAAGAAATAATGATTCGATGAATATTTATCAGCTGAATATTTATAATTGGAGTATCGACACATGGAAGTTTGGTCATGACAGAAACTGTAGAATCATATCTATATCATTTCATAAGCACATCCAGCATACCCTGATCAGAGTCTGGGTCTTCTCTGTTTGCAAAGGAATAAAAAGACGCTTCTATCAGTCAAAGGAGTAAATTAATAAACGTGGGTGGTTTTTAAAACAGACGGATGCTTAACACTTTACTCCTTAAATACGTCTTTCTACGTCTTTGCAAACAGAGTAGAGCCAGATCAGATGGCTGCTGTATGAGCCGTCTGATCAGGGTCTGCTCTGTTCAGGGTCTGCTCCGTTTGCATATAATATACAGTAAAACCTCTCATTAACGATCACTAAATTACATCAAGTATTTTTGTTAAAGGAATGTGACTGCTTAAAGCAAAGTGAAAGTAAACAGAACGCTCCTAAAACAAAGTGAAAGTAAAACAGAACGCTCCTACAGGAGCGTTCTGTTTTACTTTCACCTTGCTTTAAGCAGCCACCTGTCCTAAATACCAACTAATTAACATAATTTAGTGGTCGTTATAGAGAGGGTTTACTGTATTATATATCTGAGTCTATAGTTTCCACCATGGCTACACTTTCCTGTGCTCATGTACCGTTATAGTTATTGTGTCATTATTCCTCCTATGAATATTCATGATGTAAGGAGTTAGTATACAGAGAATTTATCCACACATTTCCTTATTAACCCTTTCCCTGTTGTATATTCATGTAAGAAATAATGACGTCATGAATATTAATAAGATTATTTTTATAATGGTATATGAACACAGGACATTTTGCCTCAGACAGAAGCTGTAGAATCAGATCTATATTACACAATAAGCAAACAGAGCAGACCCTATAGGAGCCGTCTGATCTGGATATACACTGTTTGCAGATGCGTCAAAATGCGCTTACATAAGGGAAAGGGTTAAACTACGACATATATTCAATATGCAGTAAAATCTCTCTATAACGACCACTAAATGGTGTTAATTATTTGGTATTTTGGGCAGGTGGTTGTTTAAAGCAAGGTGAACGTAAAACAGAACTCTCCTATAGGAGCGTTCTGTTTTACTTTCACATTGCTTTAAGCACCAACCTTCCTTTAACACAAAATACTTGATGTAATTTAGTGGTCGTTATAGAGAGGTTGTACTGTGCCATCAAAATGCAACTCGAGTGTCAAACAGTTTGGATCCTGATGAGACGCCAAGTTACTCGGGATCTTATGTGGACCCAGATTGTTCGCAAAAGGCATGTACATGTATATACTAGTATAAACATGTAATTATAGATTTGCTTACGTCATGAGGTTGACTATGTTCTATTTAATTACAGCTGAACTTCGCTATCTCAAAATTTAAGGGACCATACAAATTACTTCGAGATAATAGAAATTCGAGTGATGCGATTTCCAATCTGAACAATTTCTCACAATCACAACTTAATGTAGGTCTAAAGTAATGTTGAAAGCTCCTGAGAGAGCGTTCAGCATTACTTTCGACCTTCATTAAGCTATCACATGCGTTTCTATAGATATGCGCAATGGTGCATTTTAGAACAATTCTGTATTGTAAATTTTGGAAGGGCCGAACTTTTACTTCGAGTTATCCAGAAGTTCGAATAATCAGAGTTCAAGATATTGAAGCTCAACTTTATTTGGATGGTTATATGATGATATGTAGAAATGAGGTGTTGGGATGATTTAAACCTTTTTAGCATGATATGGACGGTCTTGCGATGACCTATACATACAGAATACAGAATACGAGAATAAATGCACATACATTCATAGCCTTAATCATATACTGTTAATAGCAAACACATGAAAGCAATTTTGAGGAAGAGGATATTTTCGCAGGAGAACTAAATTGTCGTTTAGACATCGTTACATTTTTTTGTTATGGTGGCAATGCCAGCCATACAAACAATGACCTATACAAACAGACAACACATTGAGGTTCAATGATTTTGACATTCAGATTATGCATTTAACCATTTGCTCTATTAATATTCGGGTCAGAAATAATGATACCAAGAACACATGTCTTAGTAAGCTGTATTTTATAATTGCATATAAACATAGAAATGTTAAACAATGGCAAACACTGTAGAATTAGATATATTATATTTAATAAGCAACCAGGGCAGGCATTGATCACGAGAGCCGTCTGATCTAGGTCTTCCCTGTTAGCAAAGGCATTAAAATGCTTATTCATGGAATAAAGGGTTAATTATGAAGTGGAAGAAAACGATAAATTAGGAATTGAAAATTAGGAAATGAGGAAAAGACTTCATGCCAACGACACTGTACTCCATTGGCAAAAGACTCGGTACCATCCTATTCTCTGAAACGCAATTAGTGGAGAGTATGCCAGCTATGAAGTCGGATCTGACAGCGAGTTACTCAGCATCTAATATTGGTCCAAGCTGTTTGCAAAATGCAACAAAGTTCGTATTGATAAGAAAAGTGTTAGTCTGTCTCTCTTCCCAATAAAATCACGCCAGTTCAATACCTCAATTTGTACAGATAGATGTAACGGACAAATATGGGTGTATTCATCATTCTCCACCAACCCCTATTTTGTGACCACAGTTTAGAATCGTCTCTTCGAGATGATTCTAAAGAGTGGTCACAACATAGGGTTTGGTGGAGAAATAAAGAAGATATTCTTGACAAGGCGTGCAGTTTTGAAAACACATTAACCCATAACCCTTTCCCTGTTGTATATTCATGTAAGAAATAATGACGTCATAAATATTAATAAGATTATTTTTTATAATGGCATATGAACGTAGGGCATTTTGGCTCAGACAGAAGCTCTATAATCAGATCTATATTACACTGTAAGCAAACAGAGCAGACCCTGATCAGACGGTTCCTACAGGAACCGTCTGATCTGGGTCTACTTTGTGTGCAGATGCGTGAAAATGCGCATACATAAGGAAAAGGGTTAACTCTATAAGTACGCCTTTCACAACAGAGAGCCGTAGGAGTCATCTGATCCGGGTCTGCTCTGTTTGCCTATGAAATAATATACATGAAGATATAAATCTACAGTTTCTGACGTTGTGTAATATTTCATTTGTCCAGTATAAAAAAATCAGCTAATTAATATACATGATGTTATTCCCTGTTCTATGTCTATTACAAATTTCAATACCTGAAATGATTTTAACATTTCTTACTAAACGGCGTTATGTACACATGCTTAACCCTTTCCCTGTTCTATGTTTATTACAAATTTCAATACCTGAACTGATTTTAACATTTCTTACTAAACGGCCTTATGTACACATGCTTAACCCTTTCCCTGTTCTATGTCTATTACAAATTTCAATACCTGAACTGATTTTAACATTTCTTACTAAACGGCCTTATGTACACATGCTTAACCCTTTCCCTGTTCTATGTTTATTACAAATTTCAATACCTGAACTGATTTTAACATTTCTTACTAAACGGCCTTATGTACACATGCTTAACCCTTTCCCTGTTCTATGTTTATTACAAATTTCAATACCTGAACTGATTTTAACATTTCTTACTAAACGGCCTTATGTACACATGCTTAACCCTTTCCCTGTTCTATGTCTATTACAAATTTCAATACCTGAACTGATTTTAACATTTCTTACTAAACGGCCTTATGTACACATGCTTAACCCTTTCCCTGTTCTATGTCTATTACAAATTTCAATACCTGAACTGATTTTAACATTTCTTACTAAACGGCGTTATGTACACATGCTTAACCCTTTCCCTGTTCTATGTTTATTACAAATTTCAATACCTGAACTGATTTTAACATTTCTTACTAAACGGCCTTATGTACACATGCTTAACCCTTTCCCTGTTCTATGTCTATTACAAATTTCAATACCTGAAATGATTTTAACATTTCTTACTAAACGGCGTTATGTACACATGCTTAACCCTTTCCCTGTTCTATGTTTATTACAAATTTCAATACCTGAAATGATGTTAACATTTCTTACTAAACGACGTTATGTACACATGCTTAACCCTTTCCCTGTTCTATGTTTATTACAAATATCAATACCTGAAATGATGTTAACATTTCTTACTAAACGGCCTTATGTACACATGCTTAACCCTTTCCCTGTTCTATGTTTATTACAAATTTCATTACCCGATAAATATTCATGAACAAAATAGTTATAATGAACTATGGAACAGTGTAGCCATTTTAGAAAATTTAGAAACCGGTCTATCAAATTCCATTAGCAAACAGAGCAGACCCTGATCAGACGGCTCCTATAGGAGCCGTCTGATCTGGGTCTACTCTGTTTGCAGATTAAAACACGTTTATATGAGGGAAATGGTTAATGTATGTGCATCAGATCAAGTGTTTCATTTTCAACAGTGGGTCTCCATGGCCGAACGGTTATGGTCTACGACTGACAATCACTTAGCTACTCGTCGCGGTGGTTATTGTCTACGACTGACAATCACTTAGCTATACTCACCGCTGTGGTTATGGTCTACGACTGACAATCACTTAGCTACTCACCGCTGTGGTTAATGGCCCCCCGACTGACAATCACTTGGCTTCTCACCGCTGTGGTTATTGTCTACGACTGACAATCACTTAGCTACTCACCGCTGTAGTTATGGTCTACGACTGACAATCACTTAGCTATACTCATCGCTGTGGTTATGGTCCTCGTCTGACAATCACTTAGCTACTCATCGCTGTGGTTATGGTCTACGACTGACAATCACTTAGCTATACTCATCGCTGTGGTTATGGTCTACGACTGACAATCACTTAGCTACTCACCGCTGTGGTTATGGTCTACGACTGACACTCACTTAGCTACTCACCGCTGTGGTTATGGTCTACGACTGACAATCACTTAGCTATACTCATCGCTGTGGTTATGGTCTACGACTGACAATCACTTAGCTACTCACCACTGTGGTTATGGTCCTCGACTGACAATCACTTAGCTACTCACCGCTGTGGTTATGGTCCTCGACTGACAATCACTTAGCTACTCACCACTGTGGTTATGGTCCTCGACTGACAATCACTTAGCTACTCACCGCTGTGGTTATGGTCCTCGACTGACAATCACTTAGCTACTCACCACTGTGGTTATGGTCCTCGACTGACAATCACTTAGCTACTCACCACTGTGGTTATGGTCCTCGACTGACAATCACTTAGCTACTCACCGCTGTGGTTATGGTCCTCGACTGACAATCACTTAGCTATACTCACCGCTGTGGTTATGGTCTACGACTGACAATCACTTAGCTATACTCACCGCTGTGGTTATGGTCTACGACTGACAATCACTTAGCTACTCACCACTGTGGTTATGGTCCTCGACTGACAATCACTTAGCTATACTCACCGCTGTGGTTATGGTCCTCGACTGACAATCACTTAGCTACTCATCGCTGTGGTTATGGTCCTCGACTGACAATCACTTAGCTACTCACCACTGTGGTTATGGTCCTCGACTGACAATCACTTAGCTATACTCACCGCTGTGGTTATGGTCTACGACTGACATTCACTTAGCTACTCACCACTGTTGTTATGGTCCTCGACTGACATTCACTTAGCTACTCACCGCTGTGGTTATGGTCCTCGACTGACAATCACTTAGCTACTCATCGCTGTGGTTCGAATTCTGGCCTGGACATTTAGAGTTTTCATAAAATGAAGCCTTCCAGCTGGAGTTCGGTAGGTAGGTGGTTCTACCCGGATGTTCTTCTCTGCACGAAACATTGCAATGTGTTCCATACATAGAAGCACACACACTGGGGTCTTCCTACACCTGTAATTAGCTAGACGTCACGATATTATGGAAATACTGTTAAAGTGACGAAAACCCCGATACAAACAAACACAAATCCTTTGAACAACATCCACCTGACAGGTCTTTTAGAAACAATTGACCGAGTAACAACCAGATTAGAATCTGATTAGATCCATTTTATCTAAATCCAAGCTTGTTTACAAATACCATACATGTTGTGATCAACAAGAGAAGAGTTGAGTCGAGTTTTATAGAACTTGGTACAGTTGTTTAGCCAAAGTATATGACGTAATGCCAATTACATACAGACAATACCAGTAAAACAGACGGTGTTACTGGCAAACAGCAATCGGTAATCTTCGTGTAATTCCGGTGAGCTGCTCATGACCCGAAGTTATAAAACTTTTTCTTCAGTCTGAGATAATTCTCAAGCATCTGGCCAATCAGATACTTGAGAATGTTCTCAGACTCAGACTTAGAAGTTTTATAACTTCGGACCCATATCTCGGATCACGTGGAACTCCTAAGCCATGTCGGCTAGACACACTTGCTTAATTGTCGTACGTAAACATACCTGTACTTCGTGTATCCTTTCACCAGGACTGTGTTCAGTTCTTCATATAAACGTTTTTGACAACTCTGTAAAAGTTACTCTTTGAAACCTTTGTGTCAAATAGAGCATTTGTTCCATAGGAGTAAATGCTCTATATATCACAATTGTTTCAAAACTACACAATTGTAAACATTTTCCTTTTGCTAGTAAATGCTCCTTTTCAGTAGACTTGTTCAAAGAGGTAGGGTCTTACAACAGCCTTTGTGGGAATCGGTTAATATCTCATCATAATTTAGCATCACTTTTCTATGTGAAAAATTGAAAAGATCATTTTTTTACCAAAGATTGTATCAAATTACTGTTGAACAAGTCGCGATGCTAGCAATTATTTTTAATTTCGAAGATATTAACGGACTTTACCACGAAACGACCTAGTTGGACAGATCGTAAACTAAATGTCAAATGCCAATGAACAACTGTAATGTAATCAACACGTGACGTCTGTGCTCCAAGAAAGTAAAAAATGGTGACTTAAAAGAAGTGACTGACAAGATGGTGTCCGATTTCGAAGCTGTTGGCAGAAGAAAATAGAAAAGAACAAGAGGCAGAGACCCCAGCCGAGACACATCGTTATTATTATTATTATTATTATTATTATTATTATTATTATTATTTTAACCCAGATAAGTGATGAAAATGGAAATCAGTTGAAGAACAAGGACGACTTAGCCCATGACGTTTTCGGCAAGCGACTTCTCCAAGCGTTGTAAATATACATTTAGGGCCTACATGCCGGATACATACAGAACTCCAGATAAAGTGCGTACATTAAAACATTTTCAAGAATAACTTCTTTATTTCTCTACCAAATCCTATGTTGTGACCACTTTTTAGAATCGTCTCGAAGAGACGATTCTAAAGAGTGGTCACAACATAGGGTTTGATGGAGAAACGACGATTTTAGTATTTAAGTATGCACCTTTATCTGTAGCTCTGAAATGTCATGTATTACTCTTTCCGCGAAAACGGAAATAGTACTGAATGGTTCGGCTCAGCCAAGTCATTTTCGTCTTCCTTCGTGGAAACAAATGATAGTTATTATTATTATTATTATTTCGACTCTAGTTTCTTTTTCGTTGTTTGAACGCACGAAATTACTTTATAGTCCATTATCACATGATACACCGATGTCATATACGCTATATATTTAGATTTGTCTGCTTGTCCTGCGATATTTTCCTGTCTCGTTTTGGAGCAAACAAAACGAAAAATGACAATTTCTATAATAAAACAACATCAATGTGTATATGTAGGTATTTGACAGCTAAATGGTCTTGAAAATTGATTCACATCAAAATATAATGGGTCTTTAAAGAGGAAGTCCTTACAATGAATGCATATTTTCAATATCATAAAACTTGGTAGTTATTATGTTCAGTCATTACTATGAAGATTGTCAATTTGAACTTGTATCGAAAAATGCACCATGTGATACAAAATAAACCGTTTTCATCGATTCTTATAGTTTTTGTTCAACAACATTTAACAAAACAAAACGCGTGCCGAATAAATACAAATACATTGCCAAATAACATATCAAACACATGAAAGTTGTGTCTTCTTCGGTGTTTATTCGACTGGTTTTCTTGCGATATACTTCTTTTCAGCATATACACAAATGATTTATGTAATTATTAGGCATTTTTAAAACACGTTGCAAGTACATGTAGAGACTACCACTTTAATAGTATCCGTTACAGTTTATGAAGTTCTTTACAAATGTTCAAACCGAAACAGATCACCTAAACCGTCGACTTAAGCGCCTATCTGCAAGAACAATTTCTTTAGCCCATGTCGTCTGCTGCATTTCTTAACCCATTTGTGCGCAAGATCCCATATATGGGATATGGGCAAACAGTGTAGACTCTGATCAGACGCAGCATAATGCGGCGTCTGATCAGAGTCTACAATGTTTGTTGATAGCAATTTCAATATAAACAACACGAAAATGAAAACATACACCAGACGCAGATAAAAATGGACCCATCCAATATATAAGCATGGAAGAATCCACTGGGTACAAATGGGTTAACTATTTCGCAGATATATCAGCGATATCGTTTGCAAACAGTTTCCATTCAGAGGAGACACCAAGTAACCCGGGATCTCTTCGGGATCCAGTGTCCGACACTGGTTATATTTTTGTATAGAAATTGAAGAAAACGCCACTTTGAAACCTGAAACAGACGATGGTCTTAGCATAGGGCATTTTTTTCCGCTTAGAACTGTGTACACATATAATATTATGCTAACGAGTTATTCGATTAACTCCGAGAGGAACCGAATAATTGTGGGCACAGTTCCTAAGTCATGAAAATGTCAACAGAAGTACATGTATGAGTCAGGTAGGGAACACCATATACAAAACACACAGCCGCCCGAACAGCACCATGACAAGAAAGTACAGCAAATGTACATGTCTATCAAAACACAAAGAGACGCACAATGACAAAACAAACAAACAAATGGGGTGGGGTGGAAGTACCGCTTTGGAACGGTCAGTGACACTTGTCACTGATGATTTTAACCGGTTTAGGGGCGCCCAACCTCTCAATTATTAAGACCTGACGTTAGCCTGGATTTTCTTAGCCGCTATTTGCGCCATTAATTACTCATTACGTGTTACTATTTTCAGCTTTATGTCTGCGCGTGGACAACTTTTCGAGTTAAAATTTTGCCAGATACATATGGCTTCGTCCAAAAGAAATCGTGATTTTGAGCTGCATGTGACACAGTGAATAGTAATCAGATTAATGTTTGTTATGGAACTTGAACACAGGAATTTTCGACCATGGCAGAAACTGTAGAATCTTAAACATAGCAAAAACAAACAGAACAGATCCTGATCAGATATAAGAGCCGCCTGATGTAGGAGCCACCTGATCTGGGTCTACTGTTTGCAAAGGCGTAGACAGGCGTATTTATGGAGTAAAGTGTTAAATTGACAAATACAAGTACATGTATTAATCAGGTACATGTATATACATATAAAACATAGCAAAATATTATGTATATAATGGCTTCGTTCTCAGTGTTGTTATATTTTCTGGCCCTTCGGGATCATCAACTTTAAATAACGCTTTTACGAAGTTACGAAAATTGAATACAGCTAAAGCCGGTGCTAGGAGGCGCGAGTAGTGTTGCACTATGAATTACTGTTCATGAACAGACTCAATAAAACCAAGTTTGCAATTTTCTCTCTTCGCAGTGCTGCTCTTGCTTTCGAAGGATAGTCTTATTTCAGAATTTAATACCCAGTAGTTTGGATCCTGATGAGATGCCGAGTTACTAAACGTTTCATCTGGATCTATACTGTTTGCCAATACCTTCACACACAAGCCCACAGCGCTGACGGGAATAATTTCATTAACAATTTCAATGTCTTCTAAACTGTCATTTAACCCTTTCCTTCATATAAACACTTTGCATGCCTCAGCAAATACATGTATATTAGACTCAAACCAGACGATCCCAGTAGGAACCGTCTGATCAGGGTATGTTTTGTTTGCTTATGAACTTAAAACATGACTCTACAGTTTCTACCAATATCAAAGAATCCCGTGTACAAATGCCATTATAAAATTCAGTTAACAAAATCTTTAATATTCTATTATCATTATTTTTGCAGGAATATTCAACAGGGAAGGGCTAATACAAATTAATTCAAAAACAAAAGCAATTTCAAACGTGTCGCCTTCTTCAAGACAAAAATACAGTGATACCCCCCTACAGCGATTAGCGAAATGTTTGGGATCTTCAAAGCAGGTAGTAGCTTAATACAGGTCGAAAGTTATGCAGAAAGCTCCCATCGGAGCTTTCTGCATAACTTTCGTCCTACATTAAGTGACCGACTCTATTAAAAAGCGCTCATGCTTATTCATGAAATGGTCAGTTTAGATAGGTTGTGCTATACATGTATATGTTAACAATCATATGCTAAACAAGAGTACCGCATACGGTACATAATACGCCCACTTGCAAACTTTCTCTGATTCAACATGCCTTATAAGTGTTGACATTTTCTAATCTGTGCTTCAGATCTTGATTCCAATATTAAGGTGATACTATTTTCAAAAATATTGAAGTGAATGACTTATTAAATAAAAAAGGTTTTTGTAAAGGGCAACGGCCATAACTCTGTAAAGACAAACTGAATGAACCTCAAAATAAACTCAGCTTCAGATTTTGTTGCTTAAAAGATTTGTGTTAAGTTTCATTTATATCATTTTAATAGTTTTCCCAGAAAACAACAAACTAAAAGTTGACCGACAAAAAAGCAACGAAAACACAAAGTTCAAGGACCATAACTTTAGAATAAAATCACATATCAAAAGCCCCGCAATATATGTGAAAATTCATATTAAGGTTTAACCATATAAAAAAATTGAAGTAAATATCATTTCAAATGAAAAAGTTATGGCCATCCTCATATTTGCATAGATTTGCATTATATTTTTTAAGTGCAAGGGCCATAACACCGAAACTACAAATCAAATGAACCTCAGAATCACCTCAGCTTCAGATCTTGATGCATTAAACATTTGTGTAAAGTTTCATTAATATCTCTCAAATAGTTTTCCCAGAAAACAGCGGACAAACTATTTGCATGTATTTGCAATTATTTTTAAGTACAAGGGCCATAACTCCGAAACGACAAATCAAATGAACCTCAGGATCAAATCAGCTTCAGATCGTGATGCATTAAACATTTGTGTGAAGTTTCATAAATATCTCTTATATAGTTTTCCCAGAAAACAGCGGACAAACTATTTGCATGTATTTGCATTATTTTTTAAGGACAAGGGCCATAACTCTGAAACGAAAAGTCAAATGAACCTCAGAATCAACTCAGCTTCAGATCTTGATGCATTAAACATTTGTGTGAAGTTTCATTAATATCTGTCAAATAGTCTCCGAGAAAATAGCGGACAAACAAAATGTTGACGGACGAACGAACGAACGGACGGACAGAGCCACGCCAATATACGACCACCTTTATTAGGTGGGCGTATAATAAATGAATGGCCGCTTAAGACAGGTCCTACTTTAACTGGAGTTTCTGTATCTCTAATAGCAGGTGTTACGTTTTTGGATCCATACCCCATATTTTATCTCAAATTAATGAGATGTGAGTCTATAAATGTTTCTTCTGTCTCAGCGCCATAACACACAATGTTCACACATTGTTGCGGTGCCGTAAAACCTAACTCACCCACTTACTCACTCACTCACTTCATCAAAAAAAGAATTTACACGTATCTATTGAACAATAAGCGATGCAATGGGCTTTAATTCAATATTCATACAGATTGTTCTCTTGTAAAACTACATTTAAAAGTCTGCACTGTTCGTAAAGATTCCACCCAGAGAGTGTATTTTTGTACACCGAGCCTTTGAAGCAACGCATGGGACCTTTAATTAGGTATGCAGTAAAACCTCTGAAAAAGAACCACCAAAAATCTTATTTTGAGTCTTAAATACAGGTACAGAACGAAGGTTATGCAGAAAGCTCTTGTAGGAGCTTTCTGCATTACTTTCGTCTTGTATTAAGCAACCATCCACTTTTAAAGACATTTGTTTGTATTTATAAAGTAGTCGTTTTAGAGAGATTTCACCGTAAATCGTTGTTTCAATTAGAGCGAACGTGACACTGGTATCTTCAAGCTTTAATCTACAATAAACAAAGATTTCTCTATTTTCTTCTCCGATACCGTTCTTTGATCTAATTATTGAAACGCCTTGTAAATGCATGTCATCGATATGGCATGACACACATCGTGATCACATTAACTGATATTGAAGGGGCATACTTTTGCATGAAAATTCCTTTTTCTAATTACAGTTAAACCGTCTCTAAAACGACCAACGTAAAGAGGCCAAACTGGGTCAACAAGGCAGGTGGTAGCTTAATGCAGATCGGAAGTTATTTAGAAAGCTACCGTTGGAGCTTTCTGCATTACCTATATCCTGCAATGCGCATTAAACCTGTAACCCATTCCCTCATATTGGCGACTTTTGACGACTCTGTAAAAGTCACTTTGTGAAACCATTGCGATAAATAAAGCATTTGCTCCTATAGGAGCAAATGCTCTATTTATCGCAATGGTTCACAAAGTGACTTCTACAAAGTCGTCAAAAGTCGTCAATATGAGGGAATGGGTTAAAAAGGTTCCACAGTATTAAAAAGATCATGAAATCCTGAGAAATGTTCACGTGATAATGGGTTGTACTCATATTTATGACGCGGATTTAGAATGGTTTCATACAGTTGAACATCGATAAATCGAACTCGGATAACTCGAACTTCGTGATAACTCGAACTAAATGCTAGGTCCTTCCAAAACTTACAATACAGAATTGCTCATAAATGTATCACTATGGATATCTAGAAACACGTGACAGCTTAATACAGGTGTAAAGTAATGCTGAATGCTGTCAACTCGAGAAATTATCCAGATTAGAAATCCGATAAGTCGAACTTCGTAATATTGACCTAATTTGTAAAACCCCTTGGAGTTCGAGATACCGAAGTTCAACTGTATATCAAAACTAGTTGATCATAATGTTTCTTCAGCCTGCTGAAAACAACATGGTTACTCAAACTCCGCTTAAGTGACGGTTAATTTGTAAAACTTTTGAGAAACTTTTCATTGAATGTCAAACAGCTTACATCTTGATGGGATGCCGAGTTACTCGGCGTCTCATCTGGATCCAAGCTGTTTGAAAATGTTCAAGATACATGCAAATGTGAGTCATGTCGCGCGTTAGCAAGCAAAATGTAAACTATTGTTTTTGTTTTAATTTGCGAGTGGTTATTTAGAGCTATTCTGTGGTAGAAGCTTAAAAAAAGAAGAAGAATAACAACCCAAGCTTGAAATATTCTTTATACGTGAATCGGATATTTAGGTGTTGGAATTAAACTCTTAACCTAGATATAACTGTTATATTAAAATGTATCATCATTGCATACCATAGTATCTCTAAATAACGTTCCCGGGGGACGTAATATTTTTCTCACAAATGAGCTTCTTGCATTGTACACAGGTGGTTGCGTAATGCAGAATGACAGCAATATAGAAAACTCCTCGTCGAACATTCTGCATTGCTTTCAGTCTGCTTTAAGCAACCACATGTGTACAAATTGCAAGCTCTTTCATGGTTATTATATAAGGTTTCAGTTGTTTTATTGACCGAGTTGGAGCGTTTATTAGAATTGGAGCGTTTATTACATTGGGGGCTTATTAGAGTGGGGCGTTTATTACAACGGGGTGTTTATTAAAGTGTGTGCATTTATTAAAGTGGGAGCGTTTATAAGAGAGTGTGCGTTTATTAGAGTTGGCCGTTTATTACAGTGTGTGCGTTTATTATAATGGGAACATTTATTAGAGTGGGCGTTTATTAGAGTGGGGCGGTTTTTAAACAGCAAAATTCTAAAATGTTCCTTTTCTCTAGTTAATGCTCCTTTTCGGTAGATTTATTCAAATAGTTTGTATCTAAGAATAGCCTATGAGGTAATGGGTTAAGCAGTCATAAAAAAGAGGTCGATTATTGGTATGTAGGGCATGTGGTAGCTTAATGCATGTTTAAAAAAGTAATTCAGAAAGCTCATATTGGAGCTTTCTGTATTACTTTTGACATGCATTACTCTACCACCTGCTTTTAAAAATGACTCCTCTGTTAAATTAATGAATAGTTGCTGAAGACAGGTTCCACTGTAATCAATGACAGAACTTTTATAATTAAACATAGACAGGGATTGTAACAAAACAAATCCATCAAACACCATTAGCCAACAGAGCAGATCTAGATCAGACAGCCCCTACTCTGTGTGCAAAGGCGCCTTTTCACCAGATCCAAATTTGAGCCGACAATGTTTTTTTCACAGAGGTTTTAGGATAAGGCAGCGTCTGATTTGGGACTGCACTATTTGTCGTGGTGCATTTATGCGACATTGGCGGTGAAAGGGTTAAATCCTAATTCACAACAATCCCACTACTCTTAAAGCGGAATAATCACTTCCTAGCTCTGCAATAGTCCATTTTAGCTTCATGCGACAAAAATTAGTCGTAAGTATATGTAGCTGTTGGTAGAAGTCGTCGTAAGTTAGCACTTACGATCGTTTATATCGTACGATCTTTCGTAAGAAGGTTTCCTACTCTGCTGGCCATTCATAGACTGGTTCCTACACTACTGATATTTCGTTAGACTGGTTCCTACTCTGCTGATAATTCTTAGACTGGTTCCTACACTACTGAGTTTTCGTTAGAGACCATATGATCAGGGTTTGCTCTGCTTGCTTATGGAAGAATATAGATCAGATGCTATAATTTCAGCCAGGGTCAACACTTTTTAAATTCAAAAGTCATTATAAAGTCTGCTAATTAGTATTCATTATGTCTTAATTTCTTATATCAATATTCACGAGGTAAAGGATTGGTCCTTGAGAAAATACGAACTATTCTGTCTTCTTTTTGAAAACAGGTTTGGTCTAGATAAACAACTTAAAGGAAATCCCTACAATGAACGCGTTTTCATTAATATCATAAAACTTGGTATTTTTTATGCCTAATTAGTATTATGAAGATTGTCAATTTGAACTTATATCGAAAAATGCCCCTGTGATCCAAAATAAATCAATTTTATCAATACTTATATTTTTTGTTCTACATCAAAGTATTATCGGCCCTTTCCGTTCAAATTTTCCGCGGTTTGCCGATGCTCACCCGATCTTTAAGTGTTTACGTAACAGCTTCTCTCGGAGTTGACCGGAGAGACGTGAATAGCGCAAACAGATACGAAACTAAAACCCAACCCGAATAAGACTGAAACATCGGGGAATAAACTCGGGATCGTCGATATCAAACTCATGGATGTTTTGTCATTTTCAAAGTTTATTCAATAGATTTTCTTGCGGTATACTTCTTTTCAGCATATGAACAAATGAGTTTTGTATATTTTAGGTATTTTTGAAATGCGTCGAATGTAGGGACATCCTCTTTTATACATTCTTCCTACTGATACCTTTTTGCGCCTCTGTAAAACGCATTTATTGAAACCATTGTGATAAATAGAGCATTTGCTCCAAAGGAGCAAATGCTCTATTTACCGCAATGGTTTCAAAATTACACTTCAAAAATAAACTTTGCAAACTAAAGCCTAGGTTCATAAATCTAATGCGCATTGGGCCATTTGGCTGGTAATCAAAAGTGACCGGGATTATGTGGGCACATACAATTCTATGAAGTTTCTTAAATATCGGACACAAACTGGTTGACTTTGAGAGCGGACGAGGCTGAATTAAAAATTTGAGCTAAATCAAGTACCTTAATGCTAATGTTCTTGAGCCATTTGTCTGGTAATCAAACGTGGCTGAGATAATACGGCTACATTCAGTTTCGTGAAGTTTGATGAAGATCAGATACAAACTGGATTACTAAGAGAGAGGAAATGACTGGAATATTTAATTATGGCTAATTCAATGGGCATAAATTTTAAGTGTCCCTGGGGTCATTTGGCTTGTAATCAAATTTGGCCGAGATTATATTGCCAAATTCAAAATTCCATGAACTTTGTTATATCTCGGATAAAAACGGTTTTAAAACAGGCAATTTGACAAAAAACAAGGTCAATAATTCTAAAGTACCTTGGTCAATTTGGCTGGTTATCGAACTTGGTCGAAATATTATTATTACAATCATTTTCACCAAGTTTAGTGAGAATCGGATAGAAACTTTTCAACTAAGAGAATTGTCAGCTCGCTAGCCCGCCAGCCGACAGTTCACACGACCACACGCCATAGGATTTCATACAATAAGACCCGTCTTTCGACGGGTGTATAAATGATTAAAGATAAATAGACTAATAGATGTATAATTTATTTGACAAGTCAGACACGCATGCATGCAATCACCCATGCATGCACGGACGAACTCATTTTGAGCTTGAATAAAGTATATGTATATTGTTCAGTTATCTCCCTTGCTTGAATACTAGATCTTATTAACTACTAAATACAGTAGGTCGTACTAACTGGTTTCTTCAGATTTTATCTTTGATCTATTTGCACTAATTTTAACCTTATATCAAATAATTACAAGCGAGGTTTAACGCAAGCGTAAAATGGCTGCGTAACATGTCTTTAAGCAGAATAAGAAAATGGGGGAGCAATATTGTTTAGTACTTTTAATTAATAGATACATTGGGAAAACATGACTGCAATGTATAAATTAATAGCAGAAACGGGGTAATGTTTTAATGAGCCATGATGCATAATATCCGTGTATGACACCAATAATACACAAGTTATTATGTCACAGATCAATGTTATTCATTTGCTGAACACACTGGCGTAGAAACCTTTATCACATTAAGTGATGTTTACAAGTAAAATTAATATATGATAAATCACAAAGCTTCTAGCGCCATACGAAATTCACAACTAATTCTATTAAACACTTCACATAACTAGTGCTAAATAGGCATACAAACTCCCATACTTACAGTCTACATGGAATTATTCGAATAGGTCGACTCATTGGCCATTACATTTTACACTTATATTGTCCCCAAATTAAGAACAGGTTAGTAGCATAAGATATATATTACATTTAAGATTACATTTAAGATTAAATATATATAATAATATATATAATTAAGTATATATGGTGAAATGTGCAAAACGGTCAACAAAACCACGAGTAATAAAAGATCTAAGCTAAATAACTTTACCAAAGCCAAAATGCAAACAAATGACTAACATTTATGTTGAAAATGGGTTTAAAGCAAAAGCACGTAAACTAAGGGTGCTAAGAAAAATGAGAGAAGAAAAACAATTTGGCTTCCATTAAGGATCGAACCCACGAACTCACGTTTACTAATCCATCGCTCTAACCCCTAGACCATGCTGACGGATAAATTTAGATATGTGATTTTAATCACTTATACCTAATTCACTAGCATTCACTGAAATTGGGTCATGGCAGAAAAGAAAGAAATAACCCCCACTAAAATATGTGCCCCGCTAGGAAAAATATATGAATAAAAAATATATAATAAATATATATAAATAAAAAAATAGTCTCGCAGTAAACTATGGTTATTAAAAAGATTGGCCTTTATAGAAACAAAGGAACGCAGTAAAGCATGGTCTTTACGGAAACCTCTATAAGGTTGGGCTGCTTTCCCAGTCCAAATAACATCTGTTGTATACTTTCTTTGACTATAATTCTATTGAACTAACGTTTTGAGTTTAAAAAGACATTCAATACAATGAACGCATTTTTCAGAGACATGTACATACAGAGTTTGTATATGTCTCTGGTTTATTTTCAATAATACCATAAAACTAGGTATTTGCTATGTTCAATCATTATAATGAAGATTGTCAATTGGAACTTATATCGAGCAAACAAAATACCGATATTACCGGCCTTCGTTACTTAATGCAGGACAAAAGTAATGCAGAAAAAAGGTTTCATTATGGGTCTGTAAGACAGGCGGTAGTTTAATACAGGCTAAACGTAATGCAGAAAATTCCTATAGGAACTTTTTGCATTATTTTACCCCTACATTAAGCAACCATCTGCATTTTAAAACTCTTATTTCTAATAAATGAATGGTCGTTAAGGACAGATTCTAGTGTACACAAAAGCATTGAACGTCTAAAATAGAAACTGGGAAAATACTCATGCCTACTCGATGGTTTATATATATACATGTACTGTGAAAATGAAATTTCAATCGAACAAAACAAGCAAAAATTCGGACGTTTTGAAAATTCGGTTTTTCCTTTCTACCTCAAAATTTAATTAAATCTATAAGGAGGATTCAATGGGGAATATTGTTCAGCTACAAATGATCTCCCTTGACAGACAAACACAACTGTCTGTCTACCACACAAAAGTATATCTGATATTTCAATAAGATGCTGCGGTTAATTGATTTGATATTTTAAAAACGATCATTTTCCTTAACCCATTACTCCATAGGCTATTTCTAGATCCAACCACTTTGAATAAATCTACCGAAAAGGGGCATTAACTAGAGAAAAGGAAACCCTATATTCTGACCACTCTTTAGAATCGTCTCGAAGAGTTTATTCATTTACTCCATAAATACATCTTTCTATACTTTTGCAAACTGAGTAGACCCAGATAAGACGGATCCTATGGGTGCCGTCTGATCGGGTTCTGACATGATTTTGCTAATGAAATAATATAGGTCTAGCTTTATAGTGCCTGCAGTGACCAAAAATTCCCGTGTTCAAGATAAATTGAAATAAATTAATGTAATTTTTAACCATGACGTCATTATTTTTTACATGAAATGTTCGTTGGGGGTGGGGATTAAACTAAAATTGTAAGCTTGTCGTAATTTTTTTTTATACTTAGCCTGAAATTGGTAGAGTGCAGTTTTTCATCTTTTTGAGTATGAAAGCATAGTCAGGTAAACGAATAGATCGGGTCCTGTCGAGACGCGGAGGTTACTCGTGTCTTATCTGGATCCCGGCTGGGTTTTTTCTCTTCGTTTACTATATCATGAATCGGTCATCAAGATATTGGAGTTCAATATCGAAACAAATAAAATGCATGTTGTTTGATCCTTAGAACGGTTATTAGTTTACATTATAATATGTTGTTTTTTTTGGTTCATCCCCGTTCGTAGGGTAATATACTTCATGTGTTTCTATATAACTTTCTTGTATGCATACTAGGAAAACCATGTTACTTATCGTATGGTATAATTTGGAAAAAATGAGTTTTAATTTGGATTTCGAAAATGTAGATGTCTGTGTTTTTTGTGCTTATTTGTCACGGCATATGATCTCTCAATTTGTGATACAACCGGACTGCCTTACGTTGGAAAGTGTTTTTTTTTATGCTGATGGGTCATTTAAGTTTTTTTTCTAAATGCCTGGCCTTTACGGTATAGTGTAAGCAGACGGTTTAATCTGTTCGAAATTAACCTTTTCGCCCGTTTAGGCGAACCCCTTCATGGTATTTGCAAAAATTTTGAATCCTTTTGAGACACCGAAAACTCGGCGTCTCATGAAGGATCCAAACTGTTTTGACACCCTAGTTTACGCTTTAAACCATCTTGAAACATGAAAAAGTTGATGGCTTTACAGATGAAAGTAAATTGTTGGTGAAAAGGTTAAGTTTTTGTTTACTCCTAGTATTAACATATAGGCATATTAATTTCAGGTTGCTGAATGCTTTTTGAAATATAATGCTTTTTGTTATTTTCGGAGGAAAACATGGTTTAATCAATCATTTATATAAAACGAAAAAGTATATCTTGTTTAAACGTGCAATTCGTATTGTCATCAATATACCTAAGCTTTCCCTCTGTATTTCGTTTTTCGTCCGAGGGTTGGTGATATGGTATATTCACGATTACTGCTTTGCGAAACACCCACACTAATTTCATTTGTGTTTTCATATACCTATAAAATGTTTGTTTGTCTGTTCTTTCGTATATAATATAGTCCTGCGTGAAGGTATGTGGCGTATGCAACACCCCTTTCCATTGCATCTACCAGACAAGCATACTTCTAGGGCAAGACATTCTTACAGTAACATTTTCCTGATTATGTATTGTGGATGTTTTTGTTTTGTACTTTCTCATACACATACCTATGCTTTCCCTCTGCTTTCGTTTCGTTCGAGGGATTTGCGATTTAGTTATGTGTAGTAGTATACCCTCCAAACAACTTTTGAGTGTAAAATGGAAACAGACTTCCGTGCGTACGTCTGTTCGTTCGCATCGTCTGATCGTCCGTACGTACGTCTGTTCGTTCGTTTTTGTCTGGTCGTCCTTCCATAAACACAGTTATATCCCGACAGCGACTCTTTTTAATGATGCAGATAACCTAAAAAAAGGCACGGAATAAGCATCATATAAGTGCAATACATAAGGTCCAGAATTTTAGCGTCAGATATGTTTTAAGCTTTTCCGTTTTTCATACTTCTTCTTTGGAAAATTAGTCACTTGCTACTGATGAATTTGATCTCAAATTCCGTAAGCATAATACGTATAATAAGACTAGTGAAAGTATTACGTACATGGGCCATAGCTCTGAAAGCAACGGTTTGGGGTTGCCTCCCTTTGTAAACTATGTTTGTTCCCCGTTTTGTACACGTTTAGTGCAAGTTCAATTTTCTTCGTATTGTTTAGAGATATTGATTTATTTTTCCTTCATATTGATTAGAGATATCGATTTATTACGCAGAACATGTGTTTTTTTTTATCTCAAATAGTTGGTTGTGTAGAACATAGTGACACAAGGAGGACTTGCATTTCATAAGATTTATGATTCTTTGGCAGCTTGGAAAACTTGCGTTTTTTCTTCTGCATAGTTCCATTTGTCTTCTCCACGACTGTCATAGCTATTGGCTTGTGACTTAATGGCACGTATTTTCAGTCATATGTTGATTACGTGGTGCAATATCCACAACTCTGCCATATATTTCATAGGAGTTTTTTCTAAGCATTTAGGAATAATTCAGTTCTTGGTACAGTGATCGTGTGTTTATTTAGTTAAGATGTTACGGGTAGCCAAAAAAAGCATAATGGGTTGTGCACCTGTGCCTGTCACCAGTGAGTTAGGCGGTCCTATTTGTATTTGTCCTTCACCTTATTTCGAACTCGGCGACAAGAGTATTCTTATTGTCTTCTATGTTCAGGCTCAACTCGAATGTTCACTGTCAATTTCGTTGATATAATTTTCATGAATGGTAATCTGTATTTTTTTCTGTGATTATTCATATGTATATTCGTGTGTTATACTGTTATTTTTCTCAATCTGATGGCCAGTATGTTGTATATTCTAAACTTGATGTTTTTAGTCCAAGTTTGTCTATTAAATATTGTTTATGCTCAATTTTGAAATTGAATGAATAATGGCTTAAAAATTGCTTCAATGAACTGTTGAGGAATCCACACCAAGTCGAAAAGATTGAAAGTGTTGCAGCATCTGAAAAAATTAAATTATAATATTTATTGTCTCCAGGATACGCATTTTACCCTGGATATGTACAAAACAATTTACTCGGAATGGGGTTCAGAGGTTTTCTTAAGCTGTTGCAGTTCAAATAGTAGAGGTGTTGATATTATGTTTTCTACGGTGGATTATAAAATACACAATGTTATAACAGATACCGATGGCAATTACGTGATTATTGATTTGACTGTAGATGATTTTTAGAAACGAAATTTGTAGAAACGTTTTACGCTTGTATCGCTCTATGGACCAAATACAGATAATCCATCTTTTTATAACCACATTTTTAATACAATAGATAAGTCAGGAAACATTTCCTATGTCATTTGCGGGGATTTTTAATTTAGTCATAGATCCTCAAATGGACTATTTTAATTATAAAACGATAGGTAATAAAAAGTCTCGTGATACATTACTAGCGCAGATATCAAACAGACAACTTAGTGATCCATTTCGCGAGTATTTTCCAGAAGCAAAATTATATACATGCAGGAAGCATAAACCGTTGCAACAAGCCAGGTTGGATTTCTTTCTGGTATCCCCACCGCTTGCAGTAATGACACATAGCTCATCAATAGAACATAGTTTTCAGTCTGATCATTCCATTATTCAAACCTCTTTTCAATTCAATCATTTTCAACATGGTTCCGGCTTGTGGAAGCACAACAATGCACTGCTAACGGATAAGACATACATTGATATAATTAACAAGAAATTTGGAAATAGTTATTCAATATGCGATGCCTATTTATAATATG
Organism: Azorinus chamasolen; assembly: GCA_963576725.1. Taxonomy (NCBI): domain Eukaryota; kingdom Metazoa; phylum Mollusca; class Bivalvia; order Cardiida; family Solecurtidae; genus Azorinus; species Azorinus chamasolen. Next base: position 50,856,195 of record OY755253.1, on the reverse strand, counting down.
CAAAATATTAAAAATATACCAACTGAAGAAATACAATTTATAATTAGTGATCAGCTTTTTCTTGAGACTTTAGAGACGGAAATAGGCCTAAGGGGAAAGTCTATATCATATGGCTCCTTTAAGAAAAAACAAATACAAGATAATGAAAATAATATCATATCCAAACTCAAAGAATTAGAATCAAATTTGACTGAGAAAAATTCAGAAGAGTACAATAACCTTTCTAGTCAGCTGAACCAAATCCAGGAAAATAAATTAAAAGCTTATATCATAAGATCAAAGGTGCAGTGGATAGCGGAAGGAGAGAAACCAACTAAATTCGTTTGTGAATTAGAACAACATGCAGCAACAAAAACAATAAGCAAAATTTTCAAGGAAGATGGAATCGAAATAACAAATCAGCAACATATTTTGAAAGAAGTTAAATCTTTTTATAAATCTTGATATAAGAAGAAACATTCAAATTTAAATGATGAAGACTTTGAACATTACTTTACTGATACGAGTATCCCAAAATTAACAGATTCTGAGTCAAACAGTATTGAAGGAAAACTAACGCTTAATGAGATAACAACTGTTTTAAAGAATATGAAAAATAATAAAAGCCCTGGCACCTCGGGATTTGGAGCTGACTTTTACAAAGTATTTTGGAAACAAATTGGTAATTTTGTTTGAAGGGCCTTAAATGAAGCATACTGCTTAAACAAATTGACTTGTACTCAAACGCAAGGTCTAATAACATGTATTCCAAAAGTAGACAAATCAAGACATTACCTTAAAAATTGGAGACCCATCACTCTATTAAACACGGTGTATAAAATTGGTACTGGATGTATAGCAAATAGAATCAAATCCTTATTACCAAAATTAATTCATACAGATCAAACAGGATTTATTAAAGGGCGTTACATTGGAGAAAACACAAGACTTGTATACGATATAATGCACTACACAGAAGAGTTTGAGCTTCCGGGTATGTTGTTACTTATTGATTTTGAAAAGGCTTTTGACACTGTCATGGACCTTTGTAAACAATACTTTAAAACACTTCAATTTTGGTGTTTCAATACAAAAATGGTTTAATTGTTTTATGCAGATGCGAAATCAAGTGTAACACAGTGTGGAATCCTTTCAGATTGTTTTAGGATTGAGCGCGGCTGTAGGCAGGGTGATCCTTTATCATGTTATATATTTATTCTATGCGCTGAAATTTTATCAATCAAGATAAGATCAAACAGTAATATAAAATGCATAACTATTAATAGAACACAAACTATCCCAGTTTGCCGACGACACAAGTTTTATCCGTGATGGATCAGACGAGTCCTTAAAGGAAACTCTTGACACACTTGCTATCTTTTCAAACTACTCTGGACTAAATATAAATTTTGACAAAACAAAGATCGTATGGATTGGTAAGAAAAGGTACAGTTCAGACACTATAAAAACTAAATGGAAATTAGCATGGAATCAGCAGCAATTTCATATGTTAGGAATACATTTCCACGTAGATCTGGAAAAAATGATAGGCTTAAAGAAAATTGAAAACCGCTTAAGCCGGTGCTAGGGGGCGTGAGCAGTGTTGCACTTTCAATTACTGCTCATGAACAGACTCAATAAAACCGAATCTGCAATTTTCTCTTTTTGTGTTGCAGTTTTTGCTTTCGGGGGATCACCACCCTTCAGAATTTAAATTTCAACGCCAAATTAATGGAAATTGAAAATACAATAAAACACTGGAAAAGGCGAATACTGACACAGATCGGTAAAATTGCGGTTGTTAAAATTCTCTTGATAGCAAAACTTAATCACCTTTTTTTGGCTCTTCCAAACCCTTCTTAGCAACTTTTGAAAAAAGTACGCTCCTTTATCGGCATACAGCTCTGATAAAATCTAGACGTCTAAAAGGAAGAATTTCTTGCGGTAATAGTAATGTTACAGTATGCTTATATGTGTTTCGTGAACGTAATTCATTGAGTATTTTTGTAAAATCAAACTTCAGTGTCTGCCTTTAATATAGACAACTGGCGTATAAAATCGCCCAAGGTCCTTTACGTTTTTATCAAGATATCAAGAGTTCAGACATTTCTTTTCTGACAAAACATCATTTTTTTGACAAAACAAACAGAACAACAAACAACTTCAAACTGAAGCAACCAACATTTTTTACAGACTTGGCACATATTGAATCAAGCAAAGATCTGGGGGATATAGGAACAGAAATTCATTTCATTTTCACTCTTTACTCCATAAATATGCCTTTCTATGCCTTTGCCAACAAAACAGACCCAGATCAGACGGATCCTATAGGATCTGCTATATAGGTCTGCTCTATCTGCTTTTGGGATAATATAGACATAATTCTACCGATTCTGTCAGGGTAAAACATTCCTTCTTCATAGTGCAAATTAATGAAAAATTCTAGTACATTAATATTCATGACGTCATCAGTTCTTGCATAAATATTCATGAAGCAAGGGGTTAAAGGTAATATATTAGCCACATATCCAGTGTAGATGCAGACCAATCACTGAACAATAAATGCTGCAACGGATCACAGCGTTACATAGTCTGATTGGATCAAATAATCAAATCACTAATGAATGTCGAATGGAGCAGCTCCCAAAGGTCCAGATAAGATGCGTAAATTAAAACATTTTCAAGAATAACTTCTTTATTATTCCACCAAACCCTATGTTGTCACCACTATTTAGAATCGTCTCAAAGAGACGATTCTAAAGAGTGTTCACAACATAGGGTTTGGTGGAGAAATGACGATTTTAGTATTTGAGTATGCACCTTTATCGGTTGCTCTGAGATCTTGACCAGACACCATTCACTGGACAGATAGTGTGGTCTAGGTCGACACTGCATTCAAAGCTACAATGATATCCTTTCTTTTATTTTTTACAGTTTCCAAATTATGGTATAACAGAACTGCAGATAATGTGTGTATTTAGGAATATAAAATATTTCTTTTATATTTCTTTGCCAGATCCTATAGTGTTGCTCTACAGTTGCCCACGAGTACCAAAATTATACATATTCATGGTGTCATTATTTCTTATATGTCTATTTAATTCTTTCGCTGCCAATGTCGCAACTGTGATAACCTATGCAAACAGTTTGGATCCAGATGAGACGCCGAGTAACTCGGCGTCTCATCAGGATCCAAACAGTTTGTTATTGTGACTTTTATTAAAACATCAAAGGCCTGAAGAGCTATAATTGCTTTCGGGTTTGATATGGATGTTAAGTGTAAGGGAACAAGTTGCTGCACATGTTAATCACCATTTTTGACGTCTTTGAATTGTTTAATGTATTACTAAAAGTATGACAGATTGTAGCAACAGTCAAACCATAAGCAAAGTGGTTATTAGTGACACCCAGACAGTCCTTGACCTCAACAAGTCAGAGTGCAATGCGGAGTGACAGTGTCCATCTTTCAATTCATATCAAATGCTGTTGTGTATTTCAAAGCACTACCCTCGTTTTTAATTACAAATCCTAGAAGTATAGCTACTGTTTAGACAATGTAGTATGGAATTTTAGTTAAATTTTGTTCGGGTTTATATACATGTATGCAAACACACACACATGATATCAAATGTACAGTAAATTCCTAATAATCCATATGATGTTTTATCCTATCAAAACTCCACTATGAATTCCACGGATCATAAAATTATATAAATCCCAACTTTTATATTTCAATTTATTCTTGAAAATTGGACTGACAGAATTTTGTTATTAACACTCTTACAGATAAATCATTTTCAAGTGAATTCTATCATTGTTCTATCTTTACTGGGTCTATTCAAAAAAGCGAAACGGAGACTAACCCCTGTAAATATGCATGATCGGAGTAGACACTGCTTTACACCTTTTTAAAATATAACTTCATTTCCATCAGATCAAGATGTTGATGGCCCAGAATGACATCATCTCTGGCTATTTCATATCAAATTTGTTCACACAGTTGTTCTTTGCTGTGACATCTCCCAGGGGTTTTTCTTTGATTTTTGGGAAAGGGCATGGCCTTACCGGAGGGGAAAAATAAGCGTGAAATGAATGCTTATGGGGAAAAGGTCAGAAAATATCAACATAACATTTAACATGTTCATATTTTCTCTATCAAGTGACAGTACAATTCAATTAAAAGCATTTCATGCAGTTCTGATAGTTTAATGGTGTTTTTCTTGTGTGTTTTGTCTACAACTGCATAACTCTTGGCTATTACTAAAATTGTAAACATGTCATCTATGAGTTTTCATAAAAACCTATTATAAATCAGAAATCACAGTAAATCTCAACTATTCCATTAACAAACATGATCGGAATTTTGGTCGATAATGATATCGTCGGCATTTTTTGTAAATGAAGCCTACATGTATGTCTCGCATTTTTGCTGCGATGACAATGGCATGAATGGAAAGTTCTCGGTTTGTGGAAAAACTAATTAAATCCATTGTAGAGAGTAATACGCATACTAGCCTGTTAACACTGCAAGAGAAGTTGGCATTTCTATCGTGTTTCATCAGTAAACTTACACTAATAGAAAAGAAATTGTTGCGGTACTGCTGGTATGAAAGCGAAAGTACAGACACTGCGATTCATAAATGCTATACGGATTACTCGGATCTCTAGGTAAGACGGGTGTATAGAAATGCGGTTCGCGTTTTATCCCATACACGGTGTCGATATAAAAATCGCCCTCTCCCTCCCTAATTTATAGACAAGCTATTGCTGCTGTAGAAACGCCAAAGTGTTGCGAAAACAATGTTTGACTAAACACCAGGAATGAGGTTCATATCCACGTATACGATTAATGCTGATTTTCAGGCTTGTGCAACTCATATCCGCGGATATGAACTTCGCATCCGGTCAAATCCGGTGTTTAGTCATACCGATATTCTTACGGAGTATATTAAATAATTCAAGCTTTTAAAAGGTTGATCTTGTGTAGACTAGAAGTTATCTGACAAAGCGAAGTATTATGAAATGCATGAAAAGTAAATAAAATCATGAACATTTTAAACAAAACTAGTTTAGAATTGAAGAGAACTATTTTTTCTTGCGCATGTTCACAAGAAATAGTGAACTCTTTGCCGTAAAAAGAAAAACGTCCGATCGCTATATTGCATTCTTCGAAAGGAATAAAAAATGAAGAAAAATGGAAATTGTAGCAGACGACAAAGTTTGCAGACGACAAAATGTTGCAGCGAAATAGTTAAAGGGAAAAGGGTTAACTTTTTGGTTAGATTTGCAAATACAATTAATTGTATTTATGGAGTAAAGGGTTAACACTTTCCTTCATATAAACACCTTTTCTACAGTGTCAAGACATTTGGACCCTAGCCAGATGCGGATCCAAGATTTCAGATTAGGTGGTGGCGTAGAATCTTTTTTGGAAAGATTGGGGGTAGATTTTTATGTCTGATAACATAAATAATAAATAGTGTGTTGAAAAAGAGCTTAATTGGGTGAGGGAAATAAAGCACTCCTACTGAATCATTGTTTTATTGATTTTTAGTAGATACAATGACCACTAAATTACATCAATTATTTTGTGTTAAAGGCAGGTGACTGCTTAAAGCAAGGTGAAAGTAAAACAGAACGCTCCTAAAGGAGCGTTCTGTTTTACTTTCACCTTGCTTTAAGCAGCCACCTGTTCTAAATACCAACTAATTGACACAATTTAGTGGTCGTTATTGAGACGTTTTACTGTATAAAGTTCTAAACAATTACTAAAAAAAGTTGTTTTGACAATTTTAGGTGGGGAGCGTACGCCGGCTCCGCCCCTCTAAATCCGCGCCTGATAGTCAAATGTCTGTATCTGGATTAATTCTTTTTTGTTATACTAGTACATGAACAAATTTAAAAACTTACCTCAACACGTCTGCTGCAAAATTGGCAGTGGAGCCACAGTAAGCAGAAACTTGAGCTCCATTGAAAACATTACGAGTTATCCATGTATGTTCCGGGACTTGTCCTGGAAGACAAATTTGACCGTGCCACGTGGTGTATTTAGAGCTGAGTAGATATAAACAGTGTTATCAATGTTTGACATATGTCAGCTTCTTGGTAATAAATTCTGAAGGGAGGTGACCCCCGAGAGCAAAACTTGCAACACAAAAAGAGAAAATTGCAGACTCGGTTTTATTATTTTTATTTTAGTTTGTTCATGAACAGTAATTGAAAGTGCAACACTGCTCATGCCCCTAGCACCGGCTTAAGCGGTATTCAATTTTCAGAACAAGAAGTACTGAAATTCATTATCTCGAAGGTACAAGCTACTTTTCCCAATATATTTTGCCAAAATTTTGAAACACCAGCCAGATTGCCAAGACCTTTGGACCATGGTCAAAGGCCTTGTTATCTAAGTATCCAATCTAGATTCAAACATTTGCCAACAATTTTGAAACACCAGCTAGGTTGCCAAGACGATTGGACCATAGTCACGTGCCTTGTTACTCTTGTTACTCAGCATCCGATCTAGATTATAAGTTTATGCTATACTAGTACAGGGAGGATTTCAAAACTTACCTTCTGCCGCACTGGTTGTACAATGGCACGGGTTACATTGTTCAACACGTGGTAAATCACATAACGAAACATGCCCAGGGTATCGTCCTGCAAAATAACATTGACTGTGTCACGTGGTGCATTTCGAGCTGTGTTAACGGTGTAAACCCTCTTTGACACATGTCAGTTTACGGGCAGAGGACAGTCTCGATACTGCGATTAACGTATGCGACTGTAAAAGCAGGTGGTCGCTTAATGCATGGCTAAACTTGATTTCATAATATGTATTAATTATATTATTATTTTGCTCTGACTGTCTCCAATGTGGCTTATTGAGCTTATCATATATCATATAGACTGCCTCTATGATCCTGATCCAGCGACTGTTAACCCTTTCGGTGCCAAATTTCTAATTGTCATCTGCAATCCAATATTGTTAAAGCATTCGGTAAAATAAGGAAATAAGATAAATAAATTCAAACTTCAAAGGAATAAAGCACATATATAGAAATAGAGTTTGAGACAAATAGTGAAGTCCCTGATCAGACGCCGCCTTGAAAAGGTGGCGTCTGATCTGGGACTGCACTATTTGTCGTGGTGCATTTATGCGACATCGGCGGTGAAAGGGTTAATACACCTGCAGGCACAGTAGATCACTACATCTCACTGACAAAAACTGACTGTCTTTTTACTCCACATGCTTTTCTTTTTTGTTTTAAAGATCGTACCAACTTGATCTCTAGCCTTTTGGCACTCCATGTGGTTTTTTTTTATTTAAATACATGAAGTCTTAATTACACTGACTAGCACAAAGAAACCCATTTTGACCGTATGGCTAGTGATAATTGCTTTTAGTGCGTGTAAGTATAAATTAATAATTAAAACTACTATTTTAGTTGAATATATCCATTTGATTGTTAAAGTGTCTCGGTGACTCTAAACACAGATTTTCTGTCTAAATGGATACAATGCGTGGATACAACTTTTCAAAACTATTTGCTGCTGTAAGTTAAACATAATTATACTGATATACACTAAGTTGCATATTTTTCTTTTAATATGTGATACATGTACCGCTTTTCTTAGTTTTTCCTTAATACTGTGATATCACTTTTTTAGTCTAGTACTCTATAGATAACATCAACTGTTGCATGCATAATCATATGCTTTACGATGTTCTCTTAATGTTTTCGCTTCATGCTATCGTATGCTTATGTATGCTAGTTGCGTTTGCTTAATGTCTTATAATTTACCTAACTATTTGCTTGATGTTCATTTAATGCGATCTTATGCTTATTTTGCCATTCTGTGATGTTTAATGTTGCTATTATGCCATTGTGGTTCTATGTTTGTGCTGTACTGTGTATGTGCTTGAGACGTCAGTGTTAAAAGCTCAGTCGAGATTATGTTATCTGTTAATTAGGTATATATTTAAGAAATGAATGATGTGCTTCCGGTGTTCATGAGGTTATGCAACGCATAGCTTTACGAGCAAAGTTAGTGAAGCCCGAAGGGCTTCACGTGAATCTTTGCTCGTAAAGCTATGCGTTGCATAACCCCGTGAACACCGGGAGTACGTCATTCATTTCTTATATTTATATTCCATTGTATTTCTTATATTTCAACGGATCCGGTATTGAAATGAACGTTCATTGGAATATGCAACTTTCTTTTTAGAATAAGGTTATATAAGGACGTCGCAGGGCGAATGTAAATATTTAAGAAATGAATGACGTGCTTCTGGTGTTCATGAGGTTATGCAACGCATAGCTTTACAAGCAAAGTTAGTGAAGCCCGAAGGGCTTCACGTGAATCTTTGCTCGTAAAGCTATGCGTTGCATAACCCATGAACACCGGGAGCACGTCATTTCTACCGGCCGCATGGCTCAGTGGTAGAGCGTCCGCCTGCGGTACGGAAGGTCGTGGGTTCGATCCCCGGCCGCGACAGACCAAAAGTCGTTAAAAGTTGGTACTAGTAGCTCCCTTGTCTGCGCTCGACATTAAAAGGTGTAGTTCTAGGACTGGTCGGTCCGGTGTCAGGATAATGTGACTGGGTGGGATGCCCTTGCCATGTGCCCGCGGCAGGGGTGTTTCAGTGAGGCAGCACTATAACTTGTCTCATGCGGGTGCCGTCTGCATATAACTGAAATACTGTTGGTCGGACGTTAAACCCAACTCACTCACTCACTCACTCATTTATTTCTTATATTTATATTCCATTGTATTTCTTATATTTAAGAAATGAATGACGTGCTTCCGGTGCTCATGAGGTTATGCAACATTCTCTTTAGAATAAGGTTATATAAGGACGTTGCAGGGCGAATGTAAATATAAGTGTATATTACAGAGGCGTCAAAATGCGTCAATATGAGGGAATGGGTTAACGGTCATTCAAATGTTACCTTAAACGCGCTATGTTGCAACGCAAAATGTAATAACGACGCAAAATGTAATTATTGTTACAATATGTGTTGATTTATTACATTATGCTGGAAAAACCTGTCAACGCAAAATGTAATAACGACGCAAAATGTAATAATTTTTGAAACGGGTCTGATTCATTCCATACTCGACTATATTCTCGACTTTCGAAGAGAAATTGATATTCAAGTAAAATATACCTCTTCTGGCAACAAGGGACTGGGAAAGGGGAGGGGGGGGGGGGTCGGGTGAAAAATCGAAAAATTCATGTTATAGGCAAACAAATATCACAATAACCAGATGAAGAGTAGTATATGTTTCTATAGTTAATATTTTACTTAGTCTAAAGAGGTTCGATATCATGAAGGAAATTATTACATTTTGCGTTATTACATTTTGCGTTGATAGGCCTATAGTTATTTTTAAATAACGCAAAATGTAATAATGAGGCAAAATGTAATAAACGTTGATGTCCGTGACATTCGAAGAGAAAACGGGTATACACCTATACTACATGTAAAATTTGAATATTTATACAGATCTTCATGACTCTGTCATGATTGGTTTAGATCCGCATTGAATTAAAGCTACTGATTAACTTGTATCAGTCTTCTTCCTTAGTACGAATCCCTGAGCTTGGCCTTCAGGCCCAAGGAACGGCGGTGGAGCCGTCCCCAATGAGACTCTACCAAATAAGCTCCTAACGTATCCCGGAACAGTAATTCAGTGTTTACCGGAGATGAACCGGAAACGACTGCAAAGGTCCAGTCTTATACTGTGACGGTTAGAGCTATGTCGGTGTTTCCTTGCGTAAAACCGTAACGTTTATCATAGCCCATGTACGCCTCCAGTAGGAGCCGCCTGATCAGTGTCCGTACTGGTTTTTTATGATATAACATAAAATGTGATTCTATTGTTTTGTCATGACCAAACAATTCTTTGTCAATGTACTATTAGAACAATTTATATACTATTCATAATGGCATTGTTTCTTTTATTAATAAGACAGTAATCCATTTAGCACTCGTGTTTAACCCTTCGCTTGCCGAATTTTAAAATACATATCTCCTTCTTTACCCATGCTCTGTTGTATAACTACATATATATTCACTGTGTACAAGTATTTCGCTGTGCAATCACTGATGTGGAGTGCACTGGTTGCACAATCAACTTGTAAATAGTGCAGAGCCTGAAGTGACAGCTCCTGCAGGAGCTGTCTCATCTGGGTCTTCACTATTTACAGGTAGGTATATTGGCGTGAATAGCAAGCGAAGGGTTAACTACCGGTATTTCAATGCTGATATAACAGAGTTGAATAGCTTATCACAGTAAACTTGCCCAGTTCATTCCGTATGAAAGGTTATAATTTGTGAGAGGGTTTTGAATGACAATATTGCAGACCCTGATGAGAGGTCTCTTTGGTCTGGGTATATATTGTTTGCAAATGGTGGTCCATTCGTTTCTCGCAATCAAAGGATTAAACTTCGAGAATTACTTCTTTATATCTCACAGCATATAGTCGATGAGCCAGTAGGGTTGGTCGGTACCATCTCGGGGGAATAATTCTCATTGTAATTTTTTACAACATATACATCTATAGAGTTAGAAAATATGTGATAGCATTGCATCGATGGTAGCTTTCTATGTGTTATTACGTTTTATATTATGCTATACAATATCCGCATTTCGAGACAAAATTAGCATTGAAAGGTAAAGCTAACGATTTCAGATTTACAACATTTGGTATCATACCCCAACAACGAAATTATGATGATATACCTGAATCAGGTTGTCAGTCTGACTGTCCTTCCATCTGTCCACCCCATATGTCCGTCCATCTATATGTCCGTCCATTCACCCGTCTGTCTGTCTGTCCATTTATAGACGCACGTTTCCCAATCTGCAAGTTTGTTTAAAACTTGATATTCTTATTATATTAGTAACCAATGTACCTGCTAGATATGTCTCCCCCACCAGTATACTGGGGAAACATATTGTTTTTGTGTGCGGCGTCCATCTGTTTGTCCGTCCATACGTCTGCTCCCCCCCCCTCCGTCCGTCCGTTCGTCTGTCCGATTTCAATTTATCCGTGCGGTTTCTCGAAAACCTTTTATCGGATTTTCATGAAATTTCATAGGATTGATAAGCACTATACCTAGTTGTGTTTATCTTATTCCTGTTCCGGTTCGATGATTTTCTGCAGAGTTATAGGACTTTGATTTTTATGCCTCCAACGGCACGCATATGGTAATGGCATTGTCCGTCCTCCCGTCTGTCCGTCCATCCTTCCATCCGCCCGTCCCAAATTTCGTGTCCCTTGTATAACTTTTTTATCTGTGAATGGCTTTCAAAATAACCAGGCACAAATGTTCATCACACAAAGACGATGTGTCGTGTTCAACTCCCTGGTCAATGGGTCAACGGTCAAGGTCATCCTTCAGGGTCAAAGGTCGAGGGCATAGTGTTTCACAAACGGTTTCTCCAAGACGTGTTGTGGGATTTTCATGAAACTTAACAGGATTGATCTCACTATGCCTAGTTGTGCTTATATTATTTCTGTTCCGGTGGTTCGACGATTTTCTACGAGTTCTAGGACTTTGAAATTTGTATATGGGAGACTTTGTCATCGCGCGGTGGTGGGGGGATCAGTTTTTGTATAAAAACAATTCTAGTTTCATTTGGACCTGATCATTATTTATTTATTGGTCCAGTTTCCACTTTATCCCAAAATAAATTAGTAGCCTGTAAGATGGGATGTGGCGGGGTGTCTGTATTGGTTCGTACACAATTAAATATTCCTAGATGAACTATGGGTCAGTCTTGATGGACACCTGTGTCAATCTAACATACATGCTTTTAGTGATTTCATTGTCGCACGGAGGTATCCAATACGGATACAACACAATAAAGATCAATTACATTTTTGCATTTATAATCAGGATTTTAATATGTAGGCTGGTGAATGGCACATCTGAATGACATGTTGTTTAAATTTAGAACAAGGGGCAGTTTAGTTAAAAAGTGAACAAAAACCCTCTGTTTCCTTCCTCTGAAAACGTTTGTTTTTCTCTGACCGTGGTCACTGACACATAAGCTACAGAAAACATGTCATGTCATTGTTCTGCAAGATCTTCTTCAACATGATTCCCATTAGACTGAGGTTGAAGGGATTGTCAAAAAGGTTACTAAAAAGGTTTTAACATGATTCATGTTTCGCATTTGCTTTACACTTGGCATATGAGGGTAGCTCTAAGATATGTTAACCTGGTGATAGGGTATCGATCTGCTAATAGTAATTCTGACCGGGAATGTTGAAGATCCAGAGAACAAGAGCGTTCTTCTGACCTCCCCCAAGCTCTCCTGTTGGATCATTGTTTGCCCTATATGGCAAATGAATGATAAAACTAACGTAAAGCAAATATACACAACAGACAATCGCCCTACTCACAAATACATGTATTCTCACCGGCTACTGACATAAGTTTAGAAAGTCAATATATGCATTCACAAGTTTAAAACACAGACATCCCAAAACATGAATAATGTTGATTGCCTGACCACCCATCCAATGCACAAATAACATTGCCTAAACTATAATAATTTGGAAAATATGGATTCTGAATTACAGCCTGGTCGTTTGTATTTTTGCGAGCGCTATGCAAAGTATTCGCTGCATAGTTGTTGAAGATTGCCCTCCATCATTGCACAGCAAACGTCGCGTCTGGTATGACTAAAATTTATGGTGAATTTAGGGGACAGACAAATGTCTGCACTTCATGTAACAATTTGAAGCGGATCTCCTATTTCTAACCAATTTAAGGACTTTGCTTAGGGGTTTCTTTCCTGGTCGGGAATCCCACTGTGCTTGCCTTACTATTATAATAAAGGGCGTGCCAATGCGAAGTTACACATGAACTTATATTTTAATAGTGATGGTAATCTTCCTGGTGTCATGGAGTCATTGCTCCAGTCCCGCATCTCTAATATAGTGGGACGCTGGTGTATGTATCAGCATGAAAAGCCAAATACATTACGAAATATTCCGACCAGGTTATACAAACTTGATTCAGTAATTCAGTTGCATGGTAAGACGCTCATCTACTTCTTCCAGTTCAGTTAGTACTGAAGTACCGGGACCTCCTTACTGTCATTAAAAGTGTTTGCTGTATCAATCTATTGGCAATGCAATAGTTCGATGGCATCACCACAGTTCTTGATTGATTTTTCCCTTTATAATTTAAACACAATGTATATTCTTTTACGACCAAAGATTTTATACCACATTGATAATTAATTTCTGTTTGAGCAAACTCTTATCCTATCTACTATTGCAGCACGATAACATGTACTTGGACATTGTTTACACTAGTCAATTTCTTCTGCAAAACTTACTAATGTGTTAATGTTGCTTATGTCTAGCATATCATGAATTCCTGTATATCCATTATGTTTCAAATGGATAACAGATTGTTAAACTTTGATATGGAGGTTCCCTCTCATGTTTTGTAATTGCTTTTTGCTTTTGAAAAATCCATACTAAATATCACATTTTATGAATCAAAACGAATGTCGTGCAATGAATGCATCATTCTGAAGCTTCTTTTAATCAGAACACACCTGATTAAACTCTGCATTACTTGCTAATAACTCATTGTTTTAATATATTATCACTACTCTGTCTTTGCTGTCCAACTGTATCGCCAGTACCCGATGAAAGATTATTAAGTCCTTGACCGTTGCCATCATGTGCTAATAGATGCATTAGAGACAGGGTGGGATACGGCAACTCTGGTTTGATTGATTCTTTCACGTGTATAGTGTATAGAATTGAAAACTGCAACACATACCCTGTAACATTTACCTGACATCGGGCCAACCAGTCCGCCTTAGTATCATTTCGAAAGTCTTTTGTATGACCCGATCAGCGATCAAATTCACAACAGCCTGTCCGAAGCGAACGCTGAACCGACTGAGCTAACTGAAATGCTGACCTTAACATGTACCAATGTACAAACTAACAGATGGTCAGATATACTTCAAATTACCTTGAAGTGAAATCAGAATGTCTGTATAAGCATGATTGATATGGTAATCACCATTTTATGCTCTTATATATGTCTCGCAACGTTTATGTTTCCAACTCATCATACACCAATGGGGGCTTTGCTTCAAACTTTCACAAATTGGCAACATTGATGTGAAAATGACCGTTAAGAAGGACATGTTTGTTCTAACCATTTTATCCAGAGTTACAGGTCTTGGCAAATTTCTTCACTATAAAGCATATATATGCATAAAACTTTCACAGATAAACAACTTGATATAAAGATGGGTAATTGTGTAGTAAGCATAATTATGGGACTTTGTTTTTTTTCTCACTAAAGTGCATACTTGATTAGAGACAACATCATCATAAGGAAGGAGGGGAGGGGGTCCATTTCCTATATTTCAAGTTGTAATGCTTATGATGAATAATAAATATATAAGGGTATATCATGAATAAGTTAGCTCTGAAGTGGTTGATCGGATATTTATAGTTTACCTGTTACATACTAGTTTCATAAAGGGACATAATTTGGCATAAACAATGACTGGGTTCTGGCTCAAAGGGTTCTCATCGTTAATTTGGTCGTTGATATAATGATAGTGAAATGCTGGTGAACTTTCATGGGGCTAATTCTTAAGATGTTTCAGTTTTGGCACAATTTGAGTGTATGACAGTTTAAAAAAGGGACATAACTCTTACAATTTGCATTAAGATATGCTAGATGTAAGGGTTCTAGTCTGAAGTCAATTCATTGCCATCATTACTGTGAATATACATATGAAGTTTTATGAGCCTATTTATAAAGGTGATGAAGGTATGCAAAACTCCGGAGAATTTTTACCTCTGCAAAATACATATGAATGTAAACATAATTCCATGTACATATGAGCAAGAATTTACATTATATAAACCACTTTTTGTGAAATAATAACGACGTAAATGAAAGATGTGTAACTAAAGCTACAAGCCTTTTAATTTTCAAGTAGATACAGGCAGTAACAAGACAGAGACATCAGTTTGAAATTTAATGATGTCTTTTCTTTAATGCTAGATTTAGAAAACACTATTTTTACCATGGGGTTAGAATTGGTGAAAAAGTACAAAAAGCTACCACCGATTTACTGCTATCACATATTTTCTGATTCTACACTTATATCTTATCAAAAAGCATTGATAGTATTATTCGCCAAAGATGGTACCGATGGCCAAATTTTTGGCCTCTGGCTCATGGCCTAATAGGGTTTTGTGGAGAAATGACGATTTTAGTATTTGTGTACGCACCTTTATCTGTAGTTCTGAGTCCTACACCATAGAACCTGTCTTAACCCTTCGCTTGCTATTCACGTCAATATACCTACCTGTAAATAGTGCAGACCCAGATGAGACAGCTCCTGCAGGAGCTGTCTCATCAGGGTCTGCACTATTTACAAGTTGATTGTGCAACCAGTGCACTCCACAGCAGTGATTGCACAACGAAATACTTGTACACAGTGAAGATATATGTAATTATACAACAGGGCATGGGTAAAGAAGAAGAAAAGTATTTTAAAATTCAGCAAGCGAAGGGTTAAGTGGCCACCAAACCCTGATCTAATTATGGCTCTGTTGAGCATGTGGTGGCTTAATGCAGGGCAAAGTAGTGCAGAGAGCTCCCGTAGGAGCCTTCTGCATTACTTTTGCTCTGCATTACGCAGCCATCTGATTTTAAGACTCGTATGTGCAATAGATTAATAGTACGCCCTGTTCACATAATTGATTTTATGATATATTCCGGTCAATAGTCAATGCGATTCCGTCGGTTTCCGACTATGGCTGTAAGCGCTAAATTTGTTTCATGTCACATATACATGTACATTTATAACCTTAGCATGCCGTGTTTGAGTCACAGGGGCCATTTCGTGGGCCTAGATGGTCTAAAAAGCAAAAAAAAAAATGATTTGGTCGATTTAGTGTTATATAGTATATACATGTAATATAACACTAAATCGACCCAATCATTCTTTGGACTTTTTAGACCATCTAGACCCAAGAAATGACCCCCTGTGGTTTGAGCAGTCTTTCACTGAAGGAAAATTGACCTTTGCAAAATTACCAGTCGATTTTGTAGGTAGATCGTACATCATTAATTTGCTGTAATAGCCCACGAACAACAGATCGCAGATGCTGACCATTCCTCTGTGTATAGCCGAACTAAAATATCTCTATCTATAACTACTGTTGTCGCCAATATACAGCAACTGATATAGCTTTTAGGTCTAAATTCCTGTACAGCAAAATCTAGTGCCAGACCAGTCAGTCATGCCTGACCCTCTAATAGGAAACAATGATAAAATGGATAAGAGTCAGATTATGTAGACGACACATTGTCATGGTAATTAATTTTTCAAGGCAATTGCAAGTGAAAACAGAAAATGCATTGTAGTTACAGGTTTAATGTGAGAGCTATATGATATCTGCTAAAAATAATGAGAGTATAAAATGTGACAAATTAACAATATGATGATACATGTACATGTATACCAATGAAATTGGTGTAAAAGTTTTAGTGTGAACTTATCTTGATTAACACACACTGAGAAAAGTATCATTGATCTGGTTCATAACAGTTTTCTGTGAAGAGAGAGAAATTTTTCTTAAAATGGGCATATGTTTTGCTGCAGGCGATTCCCTTATCAGTATTTGTCAGCACCAATTAAAACTTCCGCCATTTTATCTTCTTTCTGGAGAATATTATCTAAATGGTGTAGAGTTGTAAGGATTTACCTATTAGTAAGGTTAATTGGCGACAAGTGTGATATTGTACGGTCATGTCCGTCGCTATCGTAACGGACATATAAGACCGTACAATATCCCACACTTGTTTAACGTACCGGTTCGGGAAACGAGTCACTAACGGCCTTTTCAAACAGTGCAGCCACAGATAGGACGGCTCTTAGATAAGCCCCCTTGGCGTCTCATCAGGATCCAAACTGTTTGACACTTGGTCAATAGTTTCTCAAAATCATGATCGATTTGGAACTAGTCAAAATTGCATCAATTCCGAATTTTAGCAGACATTATTTTTTTTCTCACAGCAGGATAAGAGTCATTGACCTGGTAAATGTTAGGAATGCGTAGCGCAGCTGTGGCCGTTGTGGACTCTATAGCGATCTGATATAGATTCATGTGTGTGAAGCTGGCTCTGCAATCAACCATCAACCATCAACATTCGTTTTTATATAAGGAAATCGAATGTTGATCTGGAATGTCGAGCTCGCCAATCAACATTCGTTTTTATATAGAGAAACCGAATGTTGATCTGGAATGTCGAGCTCGCCCATCAACATTCGTTTTTATATAGAGAAACCGAATGTTGAGCTGGAATGTCGAGCTCGCCCATCAGCATTCGTTTTTATATAAGGAAATCGAATGTTGATCTGGAATGTCGAGCTCGCCCATCAACATTCGTTTTTATATAAGGAAATCGAATGTTGATCTGGAATGTCGCGTTCGCCCCTCAACATTCGTTTTTATATAAGGAAATCGAATGTTGATCTGGAATGTCGTGCTCACCCATCAACATTCGTTTTTATATAGAGAAACCGAATGTTGATCTGGAATGTCGAGCTCGCCCATCAGCATTCGTTTTTATATAAGGAAATCGAATGTTGATCTGGAATGTCGAGCTCGCCCATCAACATTCGTTTTTATATAGATAAACCGAATGTTGATCTGGAATGTCGAGCTCACCCATCAACATTCGTCTTTATATAAGGAAACCGAATGTTGAGCTGGAATGTCGAGCTCGCCCATCAACATTCGTTTTTATATAAGGAAATCGAATGTTGATCTGGGATGTCGAGCTCGCCCATCAACATTCATTTTTATATAAGGAAATCGAATGTTGATCTGGAATGTCGAGCTCGCCTATCAACATTCGTTTTTATATAAGGAAATCGAAAGTTGATCTGGAATGTCGAGCTCACCCATCAACATTCGTCTTTATATAAGGAAACCGAATGTTGAGCTGGAATGTCGAGCTCGCCCATCAACATTCGCTTTTATATAAGGAAATCGAATTTTGATCTGGGATGTCGAGCTCGCCCATCAACATTCGTTTTTATATAAGGAAATCGAATGTTGATCTGGAATGTCGAGCTCGCCCATCAACATTCGTTTTTATATAGAGAGACCGAATGTTGATCTGGAATGTCGAGCTCGCCCATCAACATTCGTTTTTATATAAGGAAATCGAATGTTGATCTGGAATGTCGAGCTCGCCCATCAGCATTCGTTTTTATATAAGGAAATCGAATGTTGATCTGGAATGTCGAGCTCGCCCATCAACATTCGTTTTTATATAGATAAACCGAATGTTGATCTGGAATGTCGAGCTCACCCATCAACATTCGTTTTTATATAAGGAAACCGAATGTTGAGCTGGAATGTCGAGCTCGCCCATCAACATTCGTTTTTATATAAGGAAATCGAATGTTGATCTGGGATGTCGAGCTCGCCCATCAGCATTCGTTTTTATATAAGGAAATCGAATGTTGATCTGGAATGCCGTGCTCACCCATCAACATTCGTTTTTATATAAGGAAATCGAATGTTGATCTGGAATGTCGAGCTCGCCCATCAACATTCGTTTTTTTATAAGGAAATCGAATGTTGATCTGGAATGTCGAGCTCACCCATCAACATTCGTCTTTATCTAAGGAAACCGAATGTTGAGCTGGAATGTCGAGCTCGCCCATCAACATTCGCTTTTATATAAGGAAATCGAATTTTGATCTGGGATGTCGAGCTCGACCATCAACATTCGTTTTTATATAAGGAAATCGAATGTTGATCTGGAATGTCGAGCTCGCCCATCAACATTCGTTTTTATATAGAGAAACCGAATGTTGATCTGGAATGTCGAGCTCGCCCATCAACATTCGTTTTTATATAAGGAAATCGAATGTTGATCTGGAATGTCGAGCTTGCCCATCAACATTCGCTTTTATATAAGGAAATCGAATGTTGATCTGGAATGTCGAGCTCGCCTATCAACATTCGTTTTTATATAAAGAAATCAAATGTTGATCTGGAATGTTGAGCTCGCCCATCAACATTCGTTTTTATATAGAGAAACCGAATGTTGATCTGGAATGTCGAGCTCGCCCATCAACATTCGTTTTTATATAGAGAAACCGAATGTTGATCTGGAATGTCGAGCTCGCCCATCAACATTCGTTTTTATATAAGGAAATCGAATGTTGATCTGGAATGTCGAGCTCGCCCATCAACATTCGTTTTTATATAGAGAAACCGAATGTTGATCTGGAATGTCGAGCTCGCCCATCAACATTCGTTTGAATATAGAGAAACCGAATGTTGAGCTGGAATGTCGAGCTCGCCCATCAACATTCGTTTTTATATAAGGAAATCGAATGTTGATTTGGAATGTCGAGCTCGCCCATCAACATTCCTTTTTATATAAGGAAATCGAATGTTGATCTGGAATGTCGAGTTCACCCATCAACATTCGTCTTTATATAAGGAAATCGAATGTTGAGCTGGAATGTCGAGCTCGCCCATCAACATTCGCTTTTATATAAGGAAATCGATGTTGATCTGGGATGTCGAGCTCGCCCATCAACATTCGTTTTTATATAAGGAAATCGAATGTTGATCTGGAATGTCGAGCTCGCCCATCAACATTCCTTTTTATATAAGGAAATCGAATGTTGATCTGGAATGTCGAGCTCGCCAATCAACATTCGTCTTTATATAAGGAAATCGAATGTTGATCTGGAATGTCGAGTTCGCCCATCAACATTCGTTTTTATATAGAGAAACCGGATGTTGTGCTGGAATGACGAGCTCGCCCATCAACATTCGCCATTACATAGGGAAATATTTTTCACTGAATATAAAGGATTATCAGCTTTCATCTTTGGCACATAGCATCATCTGTAGGTCCGCTACAAAAGATTAAAATTTTGCCCATTGTGTAAAAATTGGACCCGCCCGAGGGGTTGCCACTTTTCTATAGGAACATATAGCTAAAATGTTGAAAATGTCTCTGAAACTGGAAGCTCTTAGCTTTCAAGATGGCAAATTACGTCACCTTGAAGTCCGCTGGGGTCAGATAAGGCCCAGCTACATGGGTAGCCAGAATTCTATAAAAAAAAATGAAAAAAAGTAAACATGATTTTTCTCCAATGATTGGCTTGTGAACGATACCGGGGTCATCATGGTAATATTGTTGTGTAATGCAAAGTTAGTGTTTGACCTATTGATTGTTGATAAATTTATGTGAACATGTGCGTCTGGGGTATAGGAAATTTTAAAGATCATACTCAAGTCAAACATATATGTTTGATAGTTAGTCATGATAAGTATTAGTATGTAACTGCTGCCTATTCATTAAAATACATATATTGATTTTAATAACCGCAGGCCTTAATTTATATAATCAGATGTGGCATATCTGTGTCCTATGAAAACATTTACCTTTTAGTTTTTATCTAGGACGTTTTATTGAAGATATCCCTTGTTAGAAACCGACTTTCCGTTTTAGGAATATACATATATCTTGAAAATATGTTTTATAATATATCTTCTTTATTACATCTGCATGTGTAAATTTGACATTTAGTCAATTCTAAAGGTGGTGTCACACTAGAGCGTATGGCACGAACGTATGCGAACGTATGAGTAAAAATGCTCACGATACGCTCGCATACACAGATAAACGCTATGGGTAGTTTAGGTATACGTTGTATACGCTGTCATATGTCGGTGTACGTTCTCATACGCAGTGAACGAAACTAATTTTTGAACATGTTCAAAGCAGTTTTGCGTATACGAGCGTATGAAGTATACTAGGTCAAATACGTTTCACATACGGTGGCATGAAGGCGGCCAGTAAATCTATCATATGGATAGCGTATCAGTAACGTAATTGTAACGTATGTCTGACGAATGACTAACGTTTTTAACCTATTTCTGGCTATCCATACGCTATTCATGCGCCCACATGAGGTAAGAATACGTTACTTATATGCTCACACACGCTATTTATAGGCTGATATACGCTGCATTGACGGTGACATAAGTTGACACATGCTCGTATACGTTTCCCATGCGTTGCCTATACGCCAGATATACGGTACGCATACGCTATTCACGCGCTGCTAATACGTTCATCGAAGATAGAGGTGGAAAATTACGGATTCATACGCTCAAAAGTGCGTATGACCAGGATTTCATACGCTATGCATACGTTCGTCTCATACGCTATAGTGTGACATGGCCATAATGTAACGTATGTCTGACGAATGACTAACGTATTTAACCTATTTCTGGCTATCCATACGCTGCTTATGCGCCCACATGCAGTAAGAATATGTTACTCATATGCTCGCATACGCTAGTTATACGCTGATATACGCTACACTGACGGTGACATAAGTTGACACACGCTCGTATACGATTCTCATGCGCTGCATATACGCCAGATATACGGTACACATGCGCTGGTAGTAGGTTCATCGAAGATAGTGTTGGGATATTTCGGGTTCATACGCTCCATTCTCTATATAAAAACGAATGTTGATGGGCGAGCTCGACATTCCAGATCAACATTCGATTTCCTTATATAAAAACGAATGTTGATGGGCGAGCTCGACATTCCAGATCAACATTCGATTTCTCTATATAAAAACGAATGTTGATGGGCGAGCTCGACATTCCAGATAAACATTCGGTTTCTCTATATAAAAACGAATGTTGATGGGCGAGCTCGACATTCCAGATCAACATTCGATTTCCTTATATAAAAACGAATGTTGATGGTTGATGGTTGATTGCTGAGCCAGCTTCACACACATTATAGATTCAAGGTAATGGATTTTGATTTCATTTAAAGATTACAGTTGAACTTCGATACCTCGAACTTCAAGGGACCATATAAATTAGTTCGAGATAACTGAGGTCGAGTCATCCGATTTATAATCTGACCAATATCTCAAATTCGCAGCTTAATGCAAATCGAAAGTAATGCTGAAAGCTCCTGTATTTCGACCTGCATTAAGCTGTCACATGTGTTTCTAGATATGTGTAGTGGTACATTTTAGAACAATTCTGTATTGTAAGATTCGGAAGGACCGAAATTTTAGTTCGAGTTATGCCGAAGTTCGAGTTATCCGAGTTCGAGATATCGAAGTTCAACTGTACTTTTCTTTTCTTCTTAAACATTTTCCTTCATATACACGCCTTACTCGCCTTTGCTTGTTACACCCTTTATTGTTACTTGTTGCTTGTTACACCCTTTATTGTTACGTGTTGCTTGTTACACCCTTTATTGTTACTTGTTGCTTGTTACACCCTTTATTGTTACTTGTTGCTTGTTACACCCTTTATTGTTACTTGTTGCTTGTTACACCCTTTATTGTTACTTGTTGCTTGTTACACCCTTTATTACATAAAAAACACTTTTCTATGCCTTTGCAAACAGAGTATACCCAGATCAGATGGCTCCTAAAGGAGCCATCTGATCAGGGTCTGCTCTGTTTGCTTATTGTATAATATAGATCTGATTCTGCAGTTTCTGCCGCAGTAAAACGTATTTATTAATAATGTTAAAATGTTCAGCTGATTAATATGCATGACGTCATTATTTCTTACATGAATATTCATCATGTAAAGAGTTAAACAGGAATCTGGGCTGTTCTTAATTGTCTTAACCCAATTTACTCTATAATTATTTCCAAAATGCAAACACAACATATTTAATAAATCGTTCTTCACTACAGTCTAATTCTAGTTTTTAACTCATATTCTCTATCAAGAAAAGAGAGATGGAGAGAGAGAAAGATAGAGATAGAGAGAGAGAGGGGGAGGGAGGGAGGGAGACAGACACAGAGACAGAGACAGACACAGAGAAAGACACAGAGAGACATACAAAGAGACACACAGAGAGACAGAGAGAGAGAGACACACACACACACACAGATATAAAGACAGAGAAACAGACAGAGACAGAGAGACAGAGAAAGAGAGACAGAGACAAAGAGACAGACATACAGACAGAGACAGAGGTAGAGACAGAGACATATAGAGACAGAGACATACATACAGACAGACATACAGACAGACAGACAGACAGACATACATACAGAAAGAGAGACAGAGAGACAGTGAGAGATAGAGAGAGCGAGAGAGACAGACATACATACAGAAGACAGAGGGAGACACGAGAGAGAGAGAGAGAGAGAGAGAGAGAGAGATGCCATGTTCGTTACTCTTTCATTACTAAATGAAGTGTTGTCCAGCTATAGGCTTAGTACATCATTATCATCCCAGCTGTTTGACAATGCCATGTTCGTTACTCTTTCATTGCTAAATGAAGTGTTGTCCAGCTATAGGCTTAGTGCATCATTATCATCCCAGCTGTTCGGCGTGCCATGTTCGTTACTCTTCCATTACGAAATGAAGTGTTGTCCAGCTATAGGCTAGTACATCATTATCATCCCAGCTGTTCGGCGTGCCATGTTCGTTACTCTTTCATTACTAAATGAAGTGTTGTCCAGCTATAGGCTAGTACATCATTATCATCCCAGCTATTTGACATGCCATGTTCGTTACTCTTTCATTACTAAATGAAGTGTTGTCCAGCTATAGGCTAGTACATCATTATCATCCCAGCTATTTGGCATGGCACTGTTTGTTTTTAAATAAGAAATTGAAGAACTTTTGTTTTATGGATTTTGAGCAGGCGCTATTTTTCAGACAAAACTACGAGTGTTGAAAATATAAGAATGATGTCAACACAGTTAAAACATATAACATACAATAGAACCTCTTTATAACGACCACTTAATTACATCAAGTATTTTGTGTTAAAGGCAGGCGGATGCTTAAAGCAAGGTGAATGTAAAACAGAACGCTCCTATAGGAGCGTTCTGTTTTACTTTCACCTTGCTTTAAGCTTCCACCTGCCCAATTAATTAACCCAATTTAGTGGTCGTTATAGAGAGGTTTTACTGTACAGTAGAACCTGTCTTAAGCGATCACCAAAATAGGTCTAATTATGGGTATTGATGGCAGGTGGTAGCTTAATGCAGGTCGAAAGAAATGCAGAAAGCTCATATATGAGCTTTCTGCATTACTTTTGTCCTGCATGAAGCAACCACCTGCTTTTTAAGACTCAAGAAATGAATGGTTGCTAAGGACAGGTTTTACTATACACATGAATATCTATATACATACAGCGATCGTACACCGTTGAAGCAGATTTCCTGATGCTATGCACATGGGCAAAGGGGATTAGAGATTACACAACCCTATACTTAGATTAAGCACAGGGGTCTGGACCGCTTCATGGGGGTTTACATTTACTATATAATAACAAGGGTTCCAACTAGCAGAACGGACATCCGTGTACCTCAAGTACAAATATGAATGTAACTCTTGCAATTTCGATGATAATTTTGTAATTCTTTCGGCTATTGAAAGGCAATATATTTTACTATCAAATAAATATAATCTTCTCACGGTAACTTACGTGCAATTATCAATCCAACAACGATTTTCTCAAAATTTCACGTGTTTTCTGGGTCATTGACAAACGTTCGTTCACCCCGGTTTCACTATATCACAGCCATAACCTGGCGATTTTCAGTTCAAAAGATGGCGTGGTTCAATAAAACAACCCAAATATATCACCAATCTCCATTTGTTTTGTCCTCTAAATAAGTAAGCAACTAGCAACAGCGGCCTTTATGTCTGTCGTTATGTTTCTATTTCGGATGCTGCCATTTTGCAACAAATTTGAATGGAGCCATTTCATTGGATGAGCGAAGGAAAAGTTGGGAAATCCGTGACGTCACGTACAATGGCTCCTTCCTCGACGATTTGAAGCAAACTGACAAAACTCGCTAATTTACATCATTCTTTTGATGCTGGGGACTAAAAATTGGAGGTGGGTGATAGAATTGATTCGTTTTATTGAACCACGCCGTTTTTTAAACTGCAAATTGCCAGGTTATTGCTGTGATATAGTGAAACCGGGGTGAACAAACGTTTGTCAATGACCAAAAAAACACGTGAAATTCTGAGAAAATCATTGTTGGATTGATACTTGTTCATAAGTTACCGTTATAAGATTATATTCATTTGATAGAAAAATATATTGGCTTTCAATAGCCGAAAGAATTACGAAATTATCATTTAAATTGTAAGAGTTACAGTCATATTTGTACTCGTGGTACACGGATATTCGTTCTGCTAGTTGGAACCCTTGTTATTATATAGTACACATATAGACCCCAAATGAAGCGGTCCAGGCCCCTATGAGATTAAGAACACGATAGGATTAAACTGTGAAAGAGTCAGTCCGTTAATCCGTTTCAAGCATCAAGTCTCCATTGAGTAATCGGCATTACTCAAATTCTTTGACTGATTGGTTGCATTGTTATGGCGGCGAAAGGTTCCTTTCAGATTTACTCAATATATAAAACACAATTATCCATTGTCTACGACAAGTGCTCTCATGCAAAATTACCGTTATCTATTGTCTACGACAAGTGTTCACATGCAAAATTACCGTTATCTATTGTCTACGACAAGTGTTCACATGCAAAATTACCGTTTTCTATTGTTCTGGTGATAAGTGTTCAGCTTTTTGTGAGTAATGTTTATATTTTGTGAGTAATGCTCACTATTTTGTGAGTAATACTCACTGTTTCGTGAATAGTGTTCACCTTTTTAGTGAGTCGTGTTCATTTCATTCGTGAGAAGTGCTCACCAATTATCGAGAAGTGTTCAAGTGATTATCACCTGAGTAATTGAATTCACTCATGGTAACGACATTGACTCAACATTGGGTAATTACAGATAAACGTAACTTAAACGAGGTACTAAGTAACTACTTGGTGGTCGTGTTTGGTGTGTGCGTATATGTCCGTGCGCGTGTGCGTGCGCGTGTGCGTGCGTGTAAGTCCGTAGTTTATGCGTGTGCATGCGTTTAACTACATATGTACATGCGTTTAACTACGTATGTACATGCGTTTAACTACGTACGTGCATGCGTGCGTTCGTTTATAGGATATTAAGAATGTAGTCGGAATCCTAGATAGGTCAATTATCCCATTCAGTCCGGGGGATCTTCAAATCCCCTTTTCCTTTCTAAAGCTCTTCAACGTCTGTACAGAAACGCAACCAGACTGTCAAGCAGTTTGGATCTTGACGAAAGGCCGAGTAACTCGGTGCCTCATTACGATCAAAGCTGTTCGACACTTGATAAATCGTTTCTCAAAAGAAAATTGTTCGATTCGGAAGTAGATCTAGTCAAAATTGCACTAGATTCAAATTTGAGCAGACACTATTTTTAAAGGCGTTGTAAGGTTTAACTCATTCGTTCCTACTGACGCCTTTTTACGCCTCTGTAAAACTCATGCTTTGAAACCATTGCGATATATAGAGCATTTGCTCCATAGGACCAAATGCTCTATTTATCACAATGGTTTCAATGTGTAACCTTAACAGGGGCGTCAAAAAGCGTCAATATAAAGGAATGGGTTAAAACCAGCACCATAGCGTCATAAAGAACATGTCTCCCACCCCACCCCACCCCACCCCACCCCACCCCACCCCACCCCACCCCAAAAGATTTTCTTACATTCTCATTTTCTATAGTTAATGCTCCTTTTCAGTGGATTAATTAAAAGAGGTTGGTTCTAAATATAGTCTAGGAGGGAATGGGTTAAGGACAACACACTATCTTATAAAACTGTTACGCTACATTTCTCATATAGGTCCAAGTCTGAGTCTTTCAAATGATCTCGGTTAAAAAATTAATGAATCTTGGAGAAATGTCGTTATTTTCGATACAGTTTGGTTCTACTTACATACAAAGGTCATATATATCAGGAAATAAGATGCTTCGGGGTATGAAAATAGAGAAAACAATTATTTTTATGCTTCGTGTAAATTAAGTTTCAATTTTTAATTAACACGTTGTAAAATGATACATTTTACAACATGTTGAAATCTGCACCTCGGTATTCGCAACCTCTCTCACACTAGCAAACAACCTGTAACCAGATGAGACTCCGAATGAACTCTGTGTCTGATCAGGATTCAAGCTGTTTGACACTCGGTGAATAGTTTCTCAAAACCTTGGATGACTCGGAAGAAGTACAACAAGAGCTGTCCGCAGTCAGCGCGCTCCACTTTCTTTAGTGCTGGATAGTGTAGTGGAAGTCTAAGTCAGAAAGGGCAGATAACTATAGCAAAATTAATTTTAGGGTTACCTACCCTTGTGGAATGTCCCCTCCCCTTGTAATAGTTAACATGCATACCAAATTTGAACCAAATATCTTTGACAGTTTCTGAGACATGG
This sequence comes from Azorinus chamasolen, assembly GCA_963576725.1. Classification (NCBI taxonomy): domain Eukaryota; kingdom Metazoa; phylum Mollusca; class Bivalvia; order Cardiida; family Solecurtidae; genus Azorinus; species Azorinus chamasolen. Next base: position 50,828,830 of record OY755253.1, on the reverse strand, counting down.
ACCTTAACATAAAACTTAACCAACAACGAAGTCAAAAAAGGGGCATAACTATGGCAAAATTAATTTTAGGGTTACCAACCCTTGTGAAATGGGTTGCCCTTGTGATAGTAAACATACATACCAAATATGAACCAAATATCGTTGATGGGTTCTGAAAATTGGACCTTAACAAAAAGGTTAACCAACGCCAACGCCGACGCCGACGAGAGGGTCATGACAATAGCTCCACTTTTTGAAAAAGTGGAGCTTAAAATGCACCATATCTAAATTTGAGCGAACAATTTTTATTTATTTTTTTGGATTTTCACGTGAGGAAGCATTCAAACTGACTTGTCATAGGTCGGTGGTTCTACTCAGGTTTTAACCCATTCCCTTCTAGACTATTTTTAGACCCAACCTCTATCGAAAAGGAGCATTAACTTTAGATGGGGAGAATTTTAGAATTATGTAGTTTTGAAACCATTGCTATAAATAGAGCATTTACTCCTATGGAGCAAATGCTCAATTTATTACAATGGTTTCAGTAAATGAGTTTTACATGGACGCAAAAAGGCGTCAGTAGGAGAAAATGTGTTAATGCAATTTGTTCCGTGCACGGAATCCTCCACCTGTAATTAGCTGGACATTAAAGTGACGTAACACCCCGGTACAACCTCATAGATACTCCGTTCCAAGTGTTTGTAAACAGAGTAGAGTACTCAGTAGACCTAGATCATGTGTACCCGTCTGATCAGGGTCTGCTCTGTTTGCTTCTGATATAATATAGACATGATTCTACAGGTTCTGTCATGGCTAAATTCCCTGTGTCCATGTGCTTTTATATATAAAAAAATCTAATTAATATTCATGACATAATTATTTCATACATGAATATTCATGGAGGAAAGTGTTACTTTAATTTTTAACGTTTAGATAATACTAACCTTACTGCTTCTAAAAAGCATGTACGGAGATGAACACGTCGTTTAAAACCAGCGCGATAGCGTCACAAAGAACATGGCCGTCCCAACAATCCCTAAGATTTTCAGAATCCCGTGTGTCCATCATTTTGCCTTATACACTCTCGTACTCTGGAAGGCATCAACGAATAAAGTAGTCTAATACAGCGTGCCGGAAGGTTGTCAAATTCTTCCTGGATGACAGCTGATAATTCTCTAAACGTTTGTTGGGGACGTTGACGTTTCCGAAGACATCTACCCATTTCGTCCCAGAGTTCCTCTGTATGACAGAGAACTGGGTATCTGATGTTGTCCTCGCAGTGTGTCGAAGGATGTTACATGTATCTTGATGCTCACCCATTCCTTCATATAAGCATATTTTCATGCATTTGCAATCAGAGTAGACCCAGATCAGGGTCTGCTCTGTTTGCCAGTGGAATTTGACAGATTTGTTTCTTTACTTTCTAAATTGGCTACAATGTTCCACCTTCTATAGTTCATTATAACTATTTTGTCCATGAATATTCAGTAGGTATTGAAATTTGGAATGAACTTAGAACGGGGAAGGGGGTGAAGACGAATGGTTACGTTGACGTCGGATGAGTGGATCCAACTCTGGGTGGAGAACTTCATCGATGTATCGTTTTGCTGTTAGATTTCATTCATGACCAACAGTCTGGAGCGAAAATCATGATTGATGGCACCCCATACAAGAACACTTCCGAATAGGTCACGTTCGAGAACTGCTGGATCAGCAAACGTTTTCATAGGGCGACGGTATACACGCATTCTCACATCAGTTGTGGTACAGCCAACGATTTTTTTCATTTTCCCATTGCAAGCAGTGCAGATCCTGATAAGAGGATTCATACAGGAGCTCACTCGTCTGGGTCTACACTGTGTGAAAAAAAAACAAAAAAAAAAACACCCAAACAATTGTGCTTTACGGGTTAATTCAGATCTGTCTATCATCGGGTGCAAGGTTGGTGCTTATGCAAAATTGTTATGATAGCATTGCTACTTTATTACAAATTGTATATATGTTTTCACTCTGTTGAGGGCCTCATGGAAGATTGGTTTTAACCAAATGAGTACTCTCGTTAAATAAAGTCTTTATTATTATTATTATTATTATTATTATTATTATTATAGATTGAATCTAGACTCGTCATTGAATATTCCCGAACCCCAGTTGAACGCTCATTGGTCATTACGTACCCAGTTTGCACGATTCAGTCTGTGTTGTCTTGTAAGGAATGGTTCTCGGTACGGTCGACGGCAGTGTATATTAAACTCTCACAAACGTCTAGAAACTGTTCTGCGATGAATTAGGCGCCCCTATTTCCAATAACGATTGTTTCAGTTGATTGAGCACTAATGAAATCTATTTCACAGGTGATGTTGACGTATGAACGTATCCTGACGTCGGGAAGTAACCCTTGCTTGATCTTGGCGTTGGCGATCAGAAATACTTCCAGTTTGCTGGACAAGTTGAACGAAGCAAACTATCGTGGAGCTTGCAACATTAATCTCTGACTGTCATATGCCTGCGTCAATAAAACCTAAATTGCGATTTCGATCCATGTTGTTTAAAGACATTACCCAGGTTCATTCAATGATCCCCCCCCCCAATTGTTCTCAATAGGCGTGAAAGTAACAGTAAAAGCATGATACAAGTGTGCAAAATATGGCAAGCCGTCTCATTCTGTCTAGAGAGGCCCTGGCATACAATTAGTCAAGGGGAACACACTCAAAAGACCATTGTTGGTCAGAACCCAATAGAAGTTCAACCCTTAAGAAGCCTACCACTAACAAACAAAGGGCCATATGCAAACAGGTTGGATCCAGATGAGACGTCAAGTAACCCGGCATCTTATCTGGATCCAAGCTATTTGACAGACAACATTTTCACAAATCTTTACAAACTATGAAGCACTTTCACATTTGAAGCAGACAAGCAATTTAGCAGATGAATATTTTATAAGGATTAAATACATTAAAAAAACCTGAGCGCTTATGTATATCAGAGATAAAACTCTGGACATTTGGCCTGCAGTAGAATCCATTTAACCTGCAGTGGAGGAGAGCTATAATATGTTCAAAGGCGCCCTAATTAAAGCTGAGAATTCAATTTTGTCTTGTAGAGCTGGCGTTCATATATACATGCCATGTTTGTTTGTACAGTGGAGAAAACGTTATCATTTCCCGTTTAAACGTATCTATACGCAAATGCATTGAAGTAAAATGTAGAAAAATACACCTTGTTGAAATATCTCAAGATATTTTTTATCTGACTGGCAAACCGTTTGGAGCCTGATCAGACGCCGTGTTACCCTAAAGGTCATTCCACAGTGAAAAAAAAGACAGATTACATAGGACAATACTTCCAAAAGAGATGTCCCACAGAGTTATTATCCTTGGACACAGCTGCCTTTTCTCCCAAGAAGGTCTATCAGAATATGTAAATACTGCTCAGAAAGTTATAATTTAACCCCTGCACCCTGCACTTGATCTCAATGAGATATATTTGTATGTGGAGTGTCATGAATGTAGGTTGAGCACTTTAGAAGACATTCACAGGCCGAACGGACAAAGCGGGGCCTATATGCTCCTTCTTATAGTTTCAGGGAGCATAATAAAAAATAAAAACATATACTGCATTAGTGACAATCTAATCATTTCCAAATCATCAAATGTAAGAGACGGGCCTCACATGGAACGCTCCAGTGGTTCTTGACAGGCAGACTGCTATAGCTCTTACCATGTGTTGCATGCTTTTTCTCAGGTTAGCTGTAAAGACCCAAGCCGGCCAAGGGAATGTCTTTAATTAAACGTGATCTCACCAGAAATAGAGAAATATCTAAAGTTGGTATGAAACCAGCATTGAGTTCAGCTTACAGTGACTGGCCAATACCAAAATCAGCCCGTGCTACACGACAGAGCCACGAGCAGCACGTGCGCGACATAATATGGTTTCGTTACTATTCGCGGGCAATGAGGACCGATAACAATTGCCAATAGATGCAAAATTAACATACAGTAAAACCTCTCTATAACGGCCACTAAATTACATCAAGTATTTTGTGTTAAAGGCAGGTGGCTGCTTAAAGCAAGGTGAATGTTCTGTTTTACTTTCTAGCACCTTGCTTTAAGCATCCACCTGTCCTAAATACCAACTAATTAACGCAATTTAGTGTCCGTTATAGAGAGGTTTTACTGTAAATGATATAACAAGAGTGTAAACTGCAGGATGTCCGCGATTTTTAGAATATATCAGAGCTACAGATAAATGAGCATACTCAAATACTAAACTCATCATTTCTCCACATAACCCTATGTTGTGACCACTCTTTAGAATCGTTTCTTTGAGACGATTCTAAAGAATGGTCACAGTATAGGGTTTGGTGGAGAAATATAGAAGTTATTCTTGAAAATGTTTTGATTTACGCATTGTATCTGTACCTCTGAATTATATACAGTTGAACTTCGATATCTCGAAATCTGATAACTCGAACTTCGGGATAACTCGAACAAAAAGTTCAGTCCTTCCAAAACTTACAATACAGAATTACTCTAGTAATGAATCTCTACAGATAACTAGAAACACATGTGACAGCTTAATACAGGTCTAAAGTAATGCTGAAAGCCCCTGTAGGAGCTTTCAGCATTACTTTAGACCTGTATTAAGCTGTGGTCTCGAGAAATTGTTCAGATTAGAGATCGGATGACTCGAACTTCTGTTAACTCGAACTAATTTGTATGGTCCCTTGAAGTTCGAGTTATCGAAGTTCGACTTATATGGAGCGTTTTCAAAGTGATCGAATATATAATCATCAAGTTAAATAGTAAAGTGACAACTAAGACAAATGTCAATAAATATAAGTTTATTCGCTCGATGGCACAAAGTAGACCAATCATTACATATACATTTACATAAGTGAATCATTCACAATAAAGAATGAATATTAACAAGTTTTCGGGTTAGCGAGTTAGATATCAGCATAACTAAAATGATATACAGAAAAATCCTTCCAAGCCGGACGCTTAAACTAGTATAAATGCCAGTATTTCAGACAGGTGGCAGCTTAATGCAGGATGAAAGTAATTCGGAAAACTCCAAAAGGAGCTTTCTGCATGGTTTTCGCCCTCCATTAAACAGCCACCCACCTAAAAGACCTAAATTCTTATTTTTTAAAATTCCAGTAGCAGGTTCATACCGTTTCCAGAGTGAAAGTAATGCAGGGAACTCTCTTGGAGCTTTCTGCATTACTTTCACCCTCCATTTAACAGTCACATACACGTAGTTCCGTTTTTCTTTAATAAAATTCTGGTTTAGAGGGATTTTATTGTATGGTATTTCTCGTGATTAGTTTGTGAGTTAGGATAAGAAAAAAAGTACCTGTTTGCAACTGCAAACTTGCAGACCCAGATAAGTCGTCACGTAGTTATCCTTTAACCTGCTATGGGCAGATGGGTTAACACATTTGCAAACAGTTTGGATCCAGATGAGACACCGAGTAACTCGAGTATCATTTATAAGCAAACATGGCAGAATATGACCGGACGGCTCGTATAGGAGTCGTCTGATCTGGGTCTATTATGTTTGTAAAGGCGTAGAAAGACGTAATTATGGAGTACAGGGTTAAAACGTGCTGAACATTTAACAAGCTAACCAGAAAAAAAGGTTTCTCTTCTCCCATTTAATACCCATTCCCTCCTATTGACGCCGTTTGACCCATTCCCTCATATTGACGACTTTTGACCCATTCCCTCATATTGACGCATTTTGACACTTCTGTAAAACGTCACGTTTTGAAACCATTGTGATGCTCCATAGGAGCAAATGTTCTATTTATCACATTGGTTTCAAAACTACACAATTCTTAATTGTTCCTTTTCTCTAGCACATACTCATTTTCGGTAGATTTATTCAAAGAGGTTGGGTCAAAAAATAATCTATGAGAGAATGGGCTAAACCTTTTTTAAATAAGTTATCAGCTATTTACAGTTCAATATTTACAAAAATAAATAAAAAAAATTATACACAGATCTTATTAAGTTCCTGGCCTACGTTTACTTAAATTATTCGGACAACAATTAAACCGACCTGCGATTTCCGTACAAAATCGGTTATATTCGTAGTCTTTGGATGGTCCAGGAAGACTTTCGATTTTTCTGAGTTTTCGTTTGTTTGTAATTGGGTTTTTAGGTCGCTTTTATCATATTTCAGTCATATCACGACCTCCAGATAATCACAAGTGGAGGAAAAAACACCGAGATGTTTCCCTGCATGGAACAAAATGCATTGTTTCGTGCACGGAAGACCATCCAGGCAGAACCACCCACATGAAAATTCCAAATGCCTAGTCCGGAACAAAACCCACAGCGATTAGTTATGGGGTCCCTTTCCGGCTTTCATGGATATTTCAAATTGCTTAAAAATGTACCGATTTTTTTTTATCGAAACAAGCCGGCTTAAATGTTTTCAGAATGATTTAAAAATTTCTTTAAATGTCACAATTAATACAAGATTCACAGACAATATCAACTTGCCCAGAATGAAGATACATTTTTATGAGACATTATAAAATTCACTCTAATTCTTAGCGTGCAAACAACTAAATAGTTTACGTTTAACATACTGGGTGAATTTTCGTTCGCAGAACTATCACGGATTTAACCATAGACTTTCAATATAACACAAAACCATAGATCAGGGCCCATGCTTATAAAGCTTTTAGCTGAGTCTGACTTTCGTTCTCAAGCTTTTGATTGGTCAGATTTGAGTTTTCAAGCTTTTGATTGGTCAGATTTGAGCCAAAGGCTCAAATCTGACCAATCAAAAACTTGAGAACGAACTCAGACTCAACTAAACGTTTTATAAGCATAGATCAGATGTATAAAGTAAAACATGTTCAAGAATACCTCTTTCTTTCTCCACTACTCTATGTTGTGACCACTCAAAGAGGTGATTCTTAAGAGTGATCACAACATAGTTTCGTGGAAAAGTGGCGATTTTATTATTTAAAATACCCACCTTATCTATGACTGTGAGCTTATCTATGACTGTGAGGAAAACCTTTTTTTTCAAAAAGAGTTTATTTCTCCACTTAACCCTATGTTGTGATCACTCTTTATAAGCGTCTCAAAGACGATTGTGGTCACAGCATTTAAAGAAACATGACAAATTTAGTCCATGTATATGAAATCCTATCCCTGATAGGCCATGAGCCAGAGGCCCAAAATTTGGCCATCGGTACCATCTTTGGGGAATAATGCTATCAATGCTTTTTGATAAGATATAAGTATCTAGAATCAGAAAATATGTGATAGCAGTAAATCGGTGGTAGCTTTTTGTATTTTTTTCACCAATTTTAACCCTATGGTAAAAACAGTGTTTTCTAAATCTAGCATTAAAGAAAAGACATAATTAAATTTCAAACTGATGTCTCTCTCTTGTTACATCCTGTATCTACTTGAAAATTGAAAGGCTTGTAGCTGTAGTTACACACGTTTCATTAATGTTGTTATTTTTTCACAAAAGTGGTTCATATGATGTAAATTCTTGCTCATACGTACACGGAATTATGTTTACAGTCATATGTATTTTGCAGAAGTAAAATTTCTCCGGAGTTTGGCATACCATCATCATCTTTATAACTAGGCTCATAAAACTTCATATGTATATTCAAAGTAATGAGGGCAATGAATTGACTTCAGACTAGAACCCTTACATATAGCATCTCTTAGTGCAAATTGTCAGAGTTATGTCCCTTTTAAATCTTCCATACACTCAAATTGTGCCAAAACTGAAATATCTTAAGAGTTGGCCCCATGAAAGTTCACCAGCATTTCACTATCATTATATCAACGACCAAATTAACGATGAGAACCCTTTAAGCCAGAACCCAGTCATTGTGTAGGCCAAATTATGTCCTTTTATGAAACTTGTATGTAACAGGTAAGGTATAAATATCCGATCAACCACTTCAGAGCTAGCTAATTCATGATATACTTTTGTACATGTATATTTATTATTCATCATAAGCATTACAACTTGAACTATGGGAAATGGTTCCCCTCCCCTCCTTCCTTATGATGATATTGTCTCTAGTCAAGTATGCATTTTAGTGAGAAATAAAACTAAAAAACAAAAAACAAAGTCCCGTAATTTTGCTTACTACACAATTCCCCATCTTCAAATCAAGTTGTTTATCTGTGAAATTTTTATGAATATATATGCTTTATGGTACAATTTTTTTGCCAAGACCTGTAACTCTGGATAAAATGGTCAGAACAAACATTTCCTTCTTAACGGTCATTTTCACATCAAGGTTGCCAATTTGCGAAAGTTTGAAGCAAAGCCCCCATTGGTGTATGAGGAGTTGGAAACATAAACTATGCGAGATATATATAGGAGCATAAAATGGTGATTACCATATCTAGCATGCTTATATGTAGACATTCTGTTTTCACTTCAAGGTAATTTGAAGTAAAACGTATATTGTCTGACCATCCGTTAGTTTGTCCATTGGTACATGTTACGGTCAGCATTTCAGTTAGCTCAGATGGTACAGCGTTCGCTTTCGGGCACGACGTTGTGAGTATGATCGCTGGTCGGGTCATACCAAAGACTTTCAAAATGGTACTAAGGTGGGCTGGTTGGCCCGATGTCGGGTAAATGCTACTGGGTATGGGTTGCAGTATTCAATTCTATACACTAAACACGTTAAAGAATCAATAAAATCAGAGTTGTTGTATCCAATTATGTCTCTAATGCATATATTAGCACAATATGGCAAAGGTCAAGGACTTAATAATCATCGGGTACTGGTGATACATTTGGACAGTAAAGACAGAGAAGTGAAAATAGATTAAAACATTGAGTTATCAGTAAGTAACGCAGATTTTAGTCAGGTGTGTTCTGGTTAAAAGAATTGCACGACATTCGTTTGGATTCATAGAATGTGATATTTAGGATTTTTCAAAAGCAACAAGCAATGACAAAACATGAGAGGGAACCTCCAAGACAAAGTTTAACATTTTGTTATCCATTTGAAACATAATGGCTAAAGGAATTCATGATATGCTAGACATAAGCAACAATAATACGTTAGTAAGATAGATTTGCAGAAGAAATTGACTAGTGTAAATAATGTCCAAGTACATGTTATTGTGCTGCAATAGTAGATAGGATAGAGTTTTCTCAAACAGAAATTAATTATCAATGTGGTATAAAAAATTTGGCCGTGATAGAAAATACATTATGTTTGAATTATGAAGGGAAAATTAATCAAGAACTGTGGTGATGACATCGAAGTAGAGAGTCTGGTCAATAGATGCTACGCATAACAATTAAACAGATTAGGAAGCATTTGGGGATGTTTCTAAATAAATAGAGTCAACCATTGCATTGGCAATAGAAAGATACAGCAAACACATTTAATGACAGTGAGAAGGTCCCCGCATTTCAGTACTAGCTGGATGAAGTAGATGAGCGTCTGACCATGCAACTGAAGTAGTAAATCAAGTTTGTATAACCTGGTCAGAGAACACAGAATACTTTGTAATGCATTTGGCTTTTCATGCTGATACATACACCAGAGTCCCACTATATTAGAAATGCCGGACTGGAGCAATGACTCCATGATATCAGGAAGATTACCATCACTATTAAAATATAAGTTTGTGTGTAACTTTGCATTGGCACGGCCTTAATTATAATAATAAGGCAAGCACAGTGGGATTCCCGACCAGGAAAGAAAATCCCTAAGCAAAGTCCTTAAATTGGTTAGAAATAGGAGATCTGCTTCAAATTTGTACATGTAGTGCAGCCATTTGTCTGTCTCCTACATTCACCGTAATGTGTAGGTCATGCCAGACGCGACCTTTGCTGTGCGATGATGAAGGGTAATCTTCAACAACTATGCAGCGAATACTTTGCATAGCGTTCCCAAAAATACAAACGACCAGGCTGTAATTCAGAATCCAAATTTTCAAAATCATTATAGCTTAGGCAATGTTATTTGTGCATTGGATGGGTGGTCAGGCAACCAACTTTCGAACAGTATTGAATTATTGGGATGTCTGTTTTTTAAACTTGTGAATGCCTATAATGACTTTCTACACTTATGTCAGTAGCCGGTGAGAATACATGTATTTGTAAGTAGGGCGGTTGTTGGTTATGTATATTTGCTTTACGTTAGTTTTATCATTCATTTGCCACATAGGGCAATCAATGATCCAACAGTAGAGATTGGAGGAGAGCAGAAGAACGCTCTTGTTCTCTGGTTCTTCAACATTCCCTGTCAAAGTTACTATTAGCAGATCGATACATTATCCTATCACCAGGTTAACATATCTTAGAGCTACCTTCATATGCCAAGTGCAAAGTAAATGTGAAACGTTTAGCTGTTTTTGGCTACTGACCGTTCCAAGGCGGTACTCCTGCTTTCAGCCTATCGTCAACTTTGTTGTTTAATATGCTTAATGTTTAATGTTTTTGTCTTGATATGCGTCCTGTTATGTTTTGTCTTGTGGCTATACCGTTTCTTGTTTGATGGTGTTTGGTGCGGTGCCATTTCGTATGTGGCCCTCCCTGTTTGACTATTTTTCCATATTGAATCATATTAAAACCTTTGCAATAACCTTTAGGGCAATCCCTTCAACCTCAGTCTGATGGGAATCATCTTGAAGAAAATCTGGCAGAACAATGATATGATAATATTTTTTCTGTAAGTTATGTGTCAGTGACCATGCACGGTCAGAGAAAAAAAAAGTTTTCAGAGAAAGGACACTGGGGGCACTTTTTAAGTCAACATGTCATTCAGATGTGCCATTGTCCATCCTACATATTAAACTCCTGATCATAAATGCAAAAATGTATTTGATCTGTATTGTGTTTTGTATTGGATACCTCCGGGCGACAATGAAATCACTAAAAGCATGTATGTTAGATTGACACAGATGTCCATCAAGAATGACCCATGGTTCATCTAGGAATATGTAATTGTGTACGAACCAATACGGGTGATTTCTTTGAATGTGGCATATTCAAAATGAAAGACAATATCCACATTCTTCAATAACATACTACTGAGTATTTTGTTTGACACTACATGTACATTCAGTCACAAGAAAAATATGAACACAACGAAAGCCCATACCCACATATCTTCATCAGACAGAAAGTTTGAGGATATATTAATCTCTTTTAATTCAAAAGATAATGACAATAAAACAATTTAGAGCTAAATACGGTCTAACTAAAATGGTAAGCAACGAATGCTAATGATAATAAATATTCTCACCCCGCCACATCCCATCTTACAGGCTACTAATTTATTTCGGGATAAAGTGGAAACTGGACCAATAAATAAATAATGATCAGGTCCAAATGAAACTAGAATTTTTTTATACAAAAATTGATGTCACCCCACCCCCGCGCGGACAAAGTTTCCCATATACAATTTTCAAAGTCCTATAACTCTGTAGAAAATCGTCGAACCTGAACAGGAATAATATAAGCACAACTAGGTGTAGTGCAGTTCAATCTTATTCAGTTTAATGAAAATCAGACAACATGTCTTGGAGAAACCGCGAGGACAAAATTTCAATGTAAAACAAGATGTGTTTGTGAAACACTATGCCCCGACCTTTGACCCTGAAGGATGACATTGTCCTTTGACCCATGGACCAGGGAGTTAAACACGATACATCACACTTGTGCCAGGTTATTTTGAAATCAATTCACAGATAAAAAAAGTTATAGAAAGGACAAGAAATTTGGGACGGACGGATGGAAGGACGGACAGACGGAATGACGGACAATGCGATTACTATAGGCCCGCCGTTGGGGTGCATAAAAATCAAAGCCCCACAACTCTGCAGAAAATCATTGAACCGGAACATAAATAAGAGAAACAAAACAAGGCATAGTGCTGATCAATCCTATGAAAATTCATGAAAATCCGATGAAAGGTTTTGGAGAAACCGCACGGATAACTAAAATCGGACAGAAGAACGGACGGACGGAAGTGTGTGTGTGTGTGTGTGGGGGGGGGGGTTGCAGACATACGGATGGACAGACGGACGCCGCACACAAAACAATATGTCCCCCCCAGTATACTGGGGGGGCATAACTAGCAAGTGCATTGGTTACTAAAATAATAAGAATATCAAGTTTTAAGCAAACTTGTACATTGGGACACTTGCGTCTATAAATGGACAGATAGGCAGACGGATGAATGGACGGACAGATAGAGGAACAGACATATGGGGTGGACAGATGGAAGGACAGTTAGACTGACAACCTGATTCAGGTACACCATCGTAATTTCGTTGTTGGGGTATGATACCAAATGTTGTAAATCTGAAATCGTTAGCTTTACTTTTCATTGATAATTTTGTCTCGAAATGCAGATATTGTATAGCATAATATAAAACGCATTAACACATAGAAAGCTACCATCGATGCAATGCTATCACATATTTTCTAACTCTATAGATGTATATGATGTAAAAAATCACAATGGGAATTATTCCCCTGAGATGGTACCGACCAACCCTACTGGCTCATGGACTATGATCTATGATTCTGTGGTATACAAATACCCACATGTAGTTTTACATTTGTCCCACTGCCATTATTCCTCCACACTTTAAAACACAGGTACTGTGTCAGAAAATGACAAATTGACATGTCTATTTCAAAAGGGGCGGCACTGTTATAAACACACACTTAAAACCTTTATATAGTGTACATGTATTTCTAAAACTGTCACTAGTAATTTGAATAAAAAAATACATGTACGCCACGTGTGTCAGTGTGTATACTTTATACTTCACTTATTAGTGATTAAAATAAAGCATATTATATATTATTGAAGAGAAAATGAAAATACCTTGCAATGAAAGATTTATATACACCGGTAATAATCGGATTCGTAAAACACGATCTGAGAGGTAGAATAGCATACATGTCACCCGCACGCGCCCACATACGCATATAATAAATAAAATAATAAACCACATCTATGGTTAACATCAAAACTAGTGTACCTATGCAACAGGCGAAAACAGTGGCACCGTACGTACATATATGCACGTTGGATCCAGATGAGACGCTGAGTAACTCGTCTTCTCATCAGGATCCAAACTGTTTATCGCGCCTGTCGTTTGTCAAGCCTTGACACATTTTATTTTCGCCCAATTGCAAACAGAGTAGAAGCAGATCGGAAGGCTTCTATAGGAACCGTCTAATCAGGGTATGTTCTGTTTCCTATGGAATAATATAGATATGAATCTACAGTTTCTGAAAGCCCCAAAATGTGTTCATTTAACACTATAATAAAATCAGCTTACTCAATATTCACAATGTTTGTCCAGAGTGACCATTAGCACTAGATCTAATTCTGGGTTTCTAGGACAGGTGGTTGCTTAATGCAGGACGAAAATTATGCAGAAAGCTCCTACAGGAGCTTTCTGCATTACTTTCGTCCTGCATTAAGCAACCACCTGCTCTTATAGAACTCCATATGTCTACACAATATGGTCACTATACGCAGGTTCTACTTTGACAATAAAGTAACATTCGTGTATTGATTAACATCAAATTAATTAAAGAGGAACTTCGTCAATAAGGCTTATTTTTTCTGACATATAATGTTGATTTGTTTTGATTTATGGACTATGATGGTCATGACGTTCCTGGCACGTGACCGATAATCTTATGACAATTTTCTTTGTTTTCGTTTTGTGGACTGTGATAGCCATCACGAGCCTAGCACATGACTTAAACATGTAGGTGTCGCTTTCATTACTAAGTAGCTTTAGTCCGCCAAAAACATAGTCCGCCACAAGCCTCAAAGTACAGTTTTCATACATTTATGTACATGTACAAATTCTAGATCCGTAAATGCATTTGATAAATTGATTTTCATAAAGTTAGTTTTTTCTGGCATGAATAATCATAATATTAGTAACAATACTGGGCCCTGTTATTGAATATAAATAGTCTGTATTGGATCAGAATTTTGAAAGCATTATCAGGACTAGTTTTAAAATCTATTGGCAGCTTTCATGTATCTAACAAATACACGTTATTAGCATTAGCTTGCTTGATAATTAAAACAAAATATTGTTCAAAAATGCATCACTATAGGAAATTATTTTTATGTCAAACAGTACAGATCCTGATCAAAGGACTCCATAAGGAGTCCTTTGATCTGGGTCTAAACTGTTTGCACAGGGTTTATATAATCGGTGCCCACACTTTAAGGGTTAAACAGAACACACTCTCCTAATAACAAACGTAAAAGCAATGTATTAAAATAAACTTACTACTTCACCGGTGAAAGACAATCATGTCGATAAGCATAAAATCATGAATACTTTTACAATTTGATCTCGCCGGAGCGAATGCATAATTTTTAGATACATGTATAGGAATCTTTAAAAACAAGTGGTTTCTTAGTTGGAAAAACTAATGCAGAAAGCTCAAACAGGAGCGTTTTTATATTACGTTTGTCCTGCATTCAGCTGTCATCTGTTTTAAAGATCGAGAACCACTTAATCTGTAGATATTGTGTTCTTTAAAAGCAGGTGGTTGTTTTATGCAGGGCGAAGCTTCGTGGAAACTGTAGGATCATATCTATTTTATATCATAAGCAAACAAAATAGACCCGGATTAGACTGCTCCTTTAGGAAAGATCTTAAAAATGTGTATCTATGGACTAAATGTCTCATTTAACAGACTGATCTGTTTCTACTCTGTTTGCAAAGATCATAAAAAGCTGTCTACATGAGGAAAACCCGTTAACATATGCATGTGCTGCAGAAAATAGGTCGTCCCTGAATCTGAACTATGACGGAAGGACACAGTCACATCCAAGGGCATAAAAATCAGTTTATGCATGTCCGGAATTGCCTGTGAAAAGGCGTAAGACAAGATGAGAATGTAAAACAATACTGCCTAATGAGATTCTTAAAGAAATAGATGACGATATTTCGTGACAGTCACCCAATCCCACAAGCTGGTAAAAGACTATGGGTATTTAACCTTTACACGCCTATAAAAAAAAAAAAATCTTCTTAATTTTGAATCTGGGGCAATTTTGACTTCTTCGAATTCGATTAAACTTTTGAGAATTTATTGACCGAGTGTCAAACAGCTTGGATCCTGATGAGACGCCGAGTTACTCGGCGTCTCATCTGGATCCAAGCTGTTTGCAAATGCTAGTCTTATGAAAATTGTTACACTGTACCTCATCTGGGTCTACACTGTTTGCAAGTTTATCAGACTTGACGCGCTTAGCACGATACGAGTAAACTATTTACCTAAGGGAGAGGCCTTTCAACATATTCGCATTCAGAGAAGACCCAGATCAGGGAATGTTCTGTTTGCGTATGGAACTGTAAA
Organism: Azorinus chamasolen; assembly: GCA_963576725.1. Classification (NCBI taxonomy): domain Eukaryota; kingdom Metazoa; phylum Mollusca; class Bivalvia; order Cardiida; family Solecurtidae; genus Azorinus; species Azorinus chamasolen. The sequence continues at coordinate 50,813,473 of OY755253.1, read as the reverse complement.
GTATTAATTCTAAACTTATCTGGCATGGCCAAAAGTTCTCCGTCACGTGCATACAGCATGCTAAATGCAGTCAATGAATATTCATCAGAGGCAAGGCTAAATCTGTCTTGAAGAGGTTTTGGTAAAACACTTGATGAAAGCTTTTGTCTGTACATATTTCTGTCTATACAAAAGCCTTGCCCTAAAAGGAAAGTTTTATGTACTTTGTGGGTTATATTTTGACATTGAATTGTTCTAAACTCTCATAGGAAAGCGACTCACATAGTCTAAATGACCGAATATGTGGCTGCATTTACAAAACAGTTTGGATCCAGATGAGACGCCGAGTCACTCGGCGTCTCATCAGGATCCAAACTGTTTGACACACCGCTTACGTTTTAGAAAAGAAATGGAAGGAATATCCACTCTGAAACGTAAAGCAGACGACAATGTTTGCAGACGAACGCTATTTGGCACCAAAAGAGTTAAGCTTTAAACCATTACGATCACACCTTGAAGTGCATTTGGAAACAGTTTGGCTCCCGGTGAAAAGTTGAATAACCCGAGGTCTTATTATGACCTAAGTTGCTTACTATCCGGTAAAAAACATAGCAAAATTTAAAAATCATCTAAAAGCTCCAGACAGAATTTAGCAGACGACTTTTAAAAAGCAGGTCAACGCTGGAGTAATGGGACCACAGTGCTGAGATGGTTTAGAAAAAAATCGGATATGACAGTAGAACTTATATGAAAGTAACATTTGAATATTCATGTAAGAAATAATTATATCATGAATATTTATTAGCTTTATTTGTATAATAGCATATGGACACAGCCGTGTTTGGCAATAGCAGAAACGTGTGTTCATATGCAGTGATAAAAACATGAAATTAACATTCATGACGTCATTATCTTACACGAATATCCATCTGGTAAATGGTGTTAAGCCGCCATTTTCTTCACATGCCCATACAGTAGTGCCTGTCTTAACCCTTTCCCTGTTCTAGGTTTATTTCAAACTTCAGTACCTGGTGAATAATCATGGACATAATAGTTATAATGGAAGTATATAGAAAGTGGAACTTTGTAGCCATTTTAGAAAGTAAAGAAACGGAACTATAAAATTTCATTAGCAAACGGAGCAGACCCAGATCAGACGGCTCCTATAGGAGCCGTCTGACCTGGGTCTACTCTGTTTGCAAATGCGTGAAAATGCGTCTATTTGTTGAACATAACAGTTTTAAAAAGCAGATGGTTGCTTAATGCAGGGCAAAAATAATGTAGAAAGGAGTTTTCTGTATTACTTTTGACCTGCATTAAGCTATCACCTGCCTTACAGACCCATAATTTGACCTCTTTTTGTTTGACCGCTTAAGACAGGTCAAGACAGGCCCTGCTGTAATAAAACTTCTATAGAGTGGTCATTGTATAGAGAGACTGTATACAGCAATTTAACCCATTCCCTCATATTGAAGCATTTTGACGCCTCTGCAAAGGTCACCTGTTGAAGCCTTTGTGATAAATAGAGCATTTGCAAAATTCTTATTTTTTTCCTTTTCTCTAGTTAATGCTCCTTTTCGGTAGATTTACTCAAAGTGGTTGGATCTAAAAATAGCCTATGATGTAATGGGATAATACAGTAAAGTCTCGCTAATACGAACACTCAAAAGAAGTCTTAATTCTGGGTCTTTAAAACAGGTTGTAGCTTAACCCCTTCAGTGCCATGAAGACGATTCTGTGATTTTAGTTACAAACAGTTTTTGGATCCAGATGAAACGCCGAGTAACTCGGCATATCATCAGGATCCAAACTGTTTGACATTCTGTTTAACTTTTCATAAAGAAATTGAACAAACGCCCACTCAAACTTGAAGCAGACGAAAATGTGTCCAGCAGACGACAATGCTGGCACTGAAAGCGTTAATGCAGGACAAAAGTAATGCAGAAAGCTCCCACGGGAGCTTTCTGCATTACTTTTTGTCCTGCATTAAGCAACCACCTGCGTATGTACACTCATATGTTCATAAATTATGGGACTGCATTAGTGAGAGTCTACAATATCAGTGAATTTATTGCTCTTGAGCGGGGGATATTCCATCTTTAAGAACTATTTAAAAGCTCAGACAAAGAGGTTTAGTGTATCACAATAAAAATCGAGATATTTTGTAATAAAATATTGTCCTGCAGGTGGCGTTTATGCAGCGCATGACATTCATTTAAAAGACAATATGGGCGTGCATGCAACGTTAATTAAAATGTGATATTTGTAATAATGACAACATAAGTCATATATCCAAAAGTTGACAATGGTTGATAATGACGCTGAGTATAAGCGAGACATTGTGGTAAGACATTGTGATATGTAAAACCAACATTACCGTAATTACTTTAAATATTAGGACATACAAACTTTACCCATTCCCTCATATTGACGACTTTTGACGACTTTTGACGACTATGTAAAAGTCACCTTGTGAAACCATTGTGATATATAGAACAATTGCGTCAATGATTTCAAAATTGCACAATTCTAAAAATTCCCTTCCTTGCAATAAATGCTCCTTTTCGGACGATTTATTCAAAGAGAATGGGTCTAAAAATAGCCTATGAGGTAATGGGTCTGAAATAGCCTATGAGGTAATGGGTCTAAACATAGCCTGTGAGGTAATGCGTTAAATGTAGAGGTGAGGTTGAATGTCCAAATATTCAAGGTTATTTTAGTATATCGTACTAAAAGAGCTACAAATATCGAGGGCTTGGTGGAAAACTATTCTAACTCCTTCACCAAGCCCTCGAAATGTAAACGGTCTAAAGAAAGCAAGTATCCGCCAAACTAAAGATTAAGCTTGAATATCAGCTTGTCTATTTGCTATGGTGGTCTCAGAGACAGAAACTGGCATCTATTATGGTCAAATTGTCAAAAGGATCGCTTCCGTTGAGCCGGAAGCCACTGGCCACTTCTACTGACTTCTTGACTTCGATTGAAGTCGAGAACCAGCTTAGACTCCTCGTTGGTTCAGACTGGTTCTTGAATTGACAGAGGTAAGTTGGTACGGACTAAATTCTAAGCAGGTCGTCATCTTACAGGACAGCTGCTCGGTTTAATACACGCATTCTGGTGGAGAACAAGTCCAGACTTGCACTGACAACCTTTTATACACGGTTTCAGACAAGGTTCTATTCTGTTGTAGTTTTCGCAAGTTTTCGGACATGGCGTAGCACATTTCTTGAACTTCGACCCCAGGGGACATTTCTTTTCGGCTGAAAAAGAACATCGACAACATATGGTTAATAACTTATACAAAATGGCGACCGAGTACTTCTGTTATAAGTGAGACACAGAGTACTTTGGGAAATGAGGTAAAGATTTAGTTTTGCTCTGGCTTATTTCAGGATTTAACCCTTTCCCTGTTGTATATTCTTTTAACCCATTACCTTATAGGCTATTTTTACTTTTTAGATCCTTTTGAATAATCTACCGAAAAGGAGCATTTAATAGAGAAAAGGAAAGTTTTGGAATTGTGTTGTTCTCAAACCATTGTGATAAATAGAGCATTTGCTCTATAGGAGCAACTGCTCTATATATCACAATTGGTTTCATAAAGTGACTTTTACAGAGGCGTCAAAAGGCGTCAATATAAGGAAATGGGTTAAGAAATAATGTCATCATGAATATTTATTAGCTGATTTTTTTATAATAGCACAGGTTTTTTTTTAATATATTGGTAGAAACTGTAGAGCATAAGCTATTATAGTTTCATAAGCAAACAGGACAGACTCTGATCAGAAAGCTCCTATAGGAGCCGTCTGATCTGGGTCTATTATGTTTGCAAAGGCATGAAAAGGCGTTTATATGAAGTAAAATGTTTAAACTCTAATCTGCTTAAAAATAGAAATGGCTCCTCCATTTCTGAATATTAATTGAACAAAACTTTATCAAAATGTATCAATGATGAGAGAGATTTTTTTCCACAAACAGTGCAGACCTTGAACAAAGAGATCCCTAAGGAGGGCTTTGATATGGATCTACACTATTTGCAAAAGTTGTGTATACTCGGTTCCCGCCCTTTAAGATATACGACAATCAAAGAAGTCTTGTGGAATCTGTACATAATATATAGTTTAACTATTTTCTTAATTAATACATTTTTATTTAGTATTTTTCTTATTAAACAAAAAAGATTATCCAATAAATAAAACAATGTCTAAGATATATATTTTTTAAAAGTAGTTATTTAAATTAAACATACCTGCGCAAGGAGCGACCGGTTCCCAATTGATATGGATTCCTTCCTGTGCGCATGCGCGGCCATATGCTCTAAAAGATTCGCACTCACAACGTTTCGTAGTTGGACAGTTGCATGTATCAGTTACACAGGAACTGAAAATTCAAGAAAAAAAACTGTGATTAAAATGTCTTGTCAAGTATGGATGTCAGGTAATGTATAACATGTTTTATGTATATGAAACGCCGAGTAACTTGGCATCCACCCTGGTTCCAACAGAATAACTCGGCACTGAATTATTTGAACAGACAAACTTAAACAAGGTCTACACTATTTGCTACTATGACTGTCTTATTTAACCCATTCCCTCATTTTGACGCCTTTTGGCGCTTCATTAAACGTCACTTTCTGAAACCATTGTGGTAAATAGAGCATTTGCTCCTTAGGAGCAAATGCTCTATTTATCACAATGGTTTCAACACCACAAATTTCTAAAAAAAATCCTTTCCTCTAGTTAATGCTCCTTTTCGGTAGATATATTCAAAGAGATAGGGTCTAAAAATAGTTTATGAGGTAATGGGTTTACCATAAATATCCCACTTTACAAATAGTGCAGAAAGGATAGTATGTGTCCGACTATTTCGAGTAAATAGTCAATTTGTCAATCCTTTCATTATTTGGTGTGTTTTTTTGTGCTTAATGTTTGGACTCAGTTCAGGTTTGCTTTAAACTTTTTGCACGTTTGCGGCGAAACTGTTGTTACCTATACAAATAGTTTGGCCTGGCATTTTACAAACAGTTTGGATCCTGATGAGACGCCGAGTAACTCGGCGTCTCATCTGGATCCAAGCTGTTTGACACTTTGACCATAAATTTTGCAAAGAAATTGACGAATTTGTTTTTAAGAATTATTGATGCAGAAAACAAACTTTGCAGACAATTATTACTTATGTGCAAAGAGTTAAACATTTTTCTTCATTTTAATTGAACTCTTGTCTCCATAAATACGCCTTTCTACGCCTTTGCAAACAGAGTAGACCAAGATCAGACGACTCTGCTTGTATATGAATATCGATGTGATTCTACAATTTCTGCCATGGCCAAAAATTCATGTTTCATTTATGATGTCATTATTTATTGCATGTATTTTCATGTAGTAAGGCATTTAAATTAGACTATACTTTTAAATGCCATACAGCTAAAACCCTTTTGAGAGGAGAGGCTGGGCTACGCCTGAATTCCAAACGCTTTGAAATGATAACCATCTATTCCTCCCTAGAATGTAAACTTTTAGCCAGCTGAAAAAAATGTCTTCCCAAAACACCAATCTGATACATTCTAACTTACTGTCGGTTCGTTAAAATGTTAATGAAAATATTTTACCGAGCGTCAAACAGCTTGGATCCTGATGAGACGCCGAGTTACTCGGCGTCTCATCAGGATCCAAGCTATTTGCGAAATGCCAGTCAGGCCGCGCTTAGCAGGAGAATCTTTAAGGTTAAGGACCCTTGGACCTCAGGATGAAGTGGCTATTAATACGGCTTATAACTTGTAGACATACATAGTCTGGCCTCCATTCATTCAACCCCTGCAATACCGAATAACACTCCTCTGCGAAACTTTCATCCTGTTTCAATTCTAAAATAATATGTTTCTTCCATTTCTTTTCCAAAATCAGCGTCATAATCTCAAACAGTGTAGATCCTGATGAGATGCTGAGATAGACAACGTCTCATATGAACTCAAACTTCTTGTAAACATTATCCCAAAATGATAAGTTATGTTAACGAAGTCAATAGATCAGATTGTCGCTTCTCTTAATGACTAAAATGTCTAGAGAAAATGTAAAAGAAAACTTGTCAAGAAATAGTTCGGCGAATATTAACGGACCAAAGGTTCATTCGGAATTCCTCTGCTATTTCCGGCAAGATCGATCAGATTATTGGTGTGGTTTCAGATGTCAACGACGAGGGGATCCGATTGCCAAAGGTTTTCGCAACCTTTAGTTTGCTAAGAAGGTCCGATTTGCATATATTAACACTTTCCGTCATATAACACTTTTTCACGCCTTTGCAAACAGGGTAGAACAGATCAGACGGTTCCTATAGGAGACGTCCTGCTGTTTGATTATGAATTTATATACATCTGCTTTTACAGTTTCCACCAAAACAAACAATCTTGTGTATATTATGCCATTACAAAACTTTGGCTTATAAATATTCATGATGTCATTATTTCTTAAATCAATATGCAACAGTTGAAGCATCAATTCTTAACCCTGTATCTCATAAATACTCACATAAGAAATAATGATATCATGAATATTAAAAATTAGACGGATTTTTCATAATGGAATAAAAACACAGGATCTTATGGTCATAGAAGAAATTGCAGATTCCATAAGCAAACAGAGCAGACCTTGATCATGTAGGAGCCGTCTGATCTGGATCTACACAATTTGAAAAGGCATCCATATCAGGCAAAGGATTAAGAAAGTGTGTCTAAATTGTTTGATAATTCTAAAAATGAGATAATTAAAGCCAAATGTACAAGTGTTGTAAAAAGAGATCAACGATAAAATCAGAGGAAACCAACTACTAGGACTTTCAGCTTATGGGAGAGTATTCAAGGGAGATTACTGAACAAGATCCCTCGAGGATTTCCGAGTGTATGCTTACCTGTAATATGGACGAACGTCGACTTTGTTCTTGCAGCGATGGAATACAGATCCCAGTAGGAAGCTGCACTCTTTCTTTGCGCGGAGGTATATTTCTTGATTGTTATCACAGAGAGATTCTGACACATCGGTCGGTTTGATTACGCATGCGCTTCGACTTCCATACCGCCAAGTCTCGCCGAATTCCTCACCCGTGAAATACTGGCGTCCATCTCTACCCGTGAGGTCATCGAAGCCAAGTCCATTAAAATTTCCACACAGGCCACACAACTTTCTTTTATATTTACTCGACACAGACACTTCCACAAAACTATCACCATCCCACGTGACAGTTAAGTCACGTGCCCAGTTCAGAATGACAGTATGGCCGTCCCTTCTAATTGTAAATGATGGAATGTCGTTGTGTCTATATGGCATCCTGACGACCTTTCTGTTCACTTTTACCCGTAATTTCTGATGCAAGTTTATTCTAATATTGTCTATAAATACAACTAACATTTTCGTCCATGTAAATCGACTAGACGTCCTCGCGTCATTTCGTACCCGAATAGAAAATGATTTTTCAAAACAGTCTTCAGTTAGTATATATTTACATGGGCCCTGGAAATTATACATCCGCCCATCAAACGTCCTGTAATGAGGGTCCCCATACACAGAACATATAGCACGAGCTGAAAAAATTAATAAATAAATATTTAATTCTAAATATAACCATTTATATACAGTTGAACTTCGATATCTCGGAACTCGGATAACTCGAACTTCGGGATAACTCTAACAAAAATTGCAGTCCTTCCAAAACTTACAATACAGAACTGCTCTAAAATGTATCGCTACAGATGTCTAGAAACACATGTGGCAGCTTAATACAGGTCTAAAGTAATGCTGAAAGCTCCTATAGGAGCTTTCAGCATTACTTTAGACCTGTATTAAGCTGTGGTGTTGACAAATCGTTCAAATTAGAAGTCGGATGACTCGAACTTCTGTTATCTCGAACTAATTTGGACAGTCCCTTGAAGTTCGAGTTATCGAAGTTCAGCTATATGTTATATATTCATGTAAGAAATAATAGCATCACGAATATTTAGCAGCTGTATTTTTTTATATTTTAAAAATGGGGATGTTTTGCATTGACAAAAAAATGTAAAATCATATATGTACCATGTCACAAGAAAACATAGCAGACCCTGATCAGATGGTTCCAATAGGAGCCGTCTGATCGGGGTCGTTCTGTTTGCTAATGGAATTTGAAAAAAAAATGTTTCTTTATTTTCTAAAATGGCTACAATTTTCCACCTTACATGTTTCGTTATAACTATTTTGTCCATGAACATTCAGTAGGTATCGAAATTTGGAATAAACAAAGAATGTGGAAAGGGTTATATAAGTGATAGTCTCTACGTGCAACACGTTTTAACCCTTTCCACCATAGGCTATTTTTAGACCCAACCTCTTTGAATGAATCTACCGAAAAGGAACATTTACTAGAGAAAAGGAAAATGTTATAACTGTTTAGTATAGAAACCATTGTGGTAACTAGAGCATTTGCTCCTATGGAGCAAATGCTCTATTTATCACAATGACTTCAAACAGTGACTATTACAGAGGCGTAGAAAGGTGTATTTATGGAGGAAATGGTTAAACATGCTTAAAATACATAAATTATTTGTTTAAATGTTGAAAAGAAGTATAGCGCAAAAACGATCAAAAAGACAAAACGTGCATGTGTTTGATATCGAAGATTCGCCGATATATTGGTGTTTATTCGAGTCGCGTTTTAGTTTAGTAACTGTTCGACCTATCTATAGGTCGATACTATTTTGTTGAACAGCAAAACATTATAAAGTATCGACGAAAACGGTCTATTTTGTATTACAGGGGCATTTTTAGACATAAGTTCAAACTGACAATCTACATAAGAATAACTGAACGTAACAAATACCATGTTTTATGATGTGGTTGATAATATGCGCTTGTTGAAAGGAACTGTCGCTTTAAATGATAAGACACGAGCCTTGGCAAACGTCATACTACTCCTTGTCAACGAGTTAACTCTTTGCGCGCTAAATAATTTTTCGTCTGCAGCAACTGTCGTCTGCTTCAATTCTTAAAATATCGCAGTTACTATCATATTTATGAATCTCAGTTTTTACAACATAAAAATACGACAACGCCGCTATTCAAATTGCCAGTATCACCGGAAACAACGCCAATATAAAACAAAGCTAAACTTTTGTCATGAAAGGAACTGTAGAATCTGGGTCAATGCTTATAAAACTTTTAGTTGAGTCTGAGTTCGTTCTCAAGTTTTTGATTGGTCAGATTTGAGCCTTATGCTCAAATCTGACCAATCAAAAGCTTAAGAACTCAATATGACCAATCAAAAGCTTGAGAACGAACTCAGACTCAACTAAAAAGCTTTATAAGCACGGACCCAGGTCTACATAATGCATAAGCAAACGGAGAAGACTGGTCAAACAGATCTAAAAGGAGTCGTCTGATCTGGATCTACTCTGTTTGCAAACGACGTCTCTAAGCGTTAAGGTTAGATCAGTGAACTTTATTAATAACTCAGAGGCACTCACATTCAACACACTTTGGACAACACTCTGCATCGTCAAATTGCAGAGTGAACCCCTGTGGACACCAGAGGGCGTTATTGCACTGTTTCACCTGACAGTGGGTGACCCCGTTATCACAGTCGCACGTCGTGCATGTGTCGGCCTTCCACTGTTGTCCGTGCTGCAAGTATACATATTTAAGAACCGATGACGTCATTGAATACTAGAGCCATTATTAACCCTGTCTCTGCCAAGTCAAAACTTGCCGTTTGCTACAACTCGAATATTTAGAAAAAATATTTTATTATCTATTAAAAGTCATAACCATCATAAAAAGTATGGTATTATGTTCGGGGTTTTGTTTGTATGTTTCGTTGTTTGTTTTTGTTTGTTGTGTTTGTTTGTTTGTGTGCTTGTGTGTTTGCGTGCGTGCGTGTTGTTGTGTGTGCGTGCGTGCGTGTATGTGCGTATCTTTTTTTATCCCCCGTAATCGGTGGTGATGGGTCGGGAAGCCATCCCATTCAGAGTATTACACTGTTCAACATGTTCAAACGTATATTCGCATGTCGTATATACAGTAAAACCCCGCTAATGCGGCCACTTAATTAATAAACATGGGTGTCTTTTTAAGCAGGTGGATGCTTAATGCAGGACAAAAGTAATGCAGAAAGCTCCTCTTGGAGCTTTCTGCATTACTTTTGTCCTGTATTAAGCTACCACCTGCATCTAGCACCCAGAATTATACCTCTTTCAGGTGGTCGTATTAGCGGGGTTTAACTGTATTTACATAAAATGTCTGGGCGTTTGGATTTTCATTTTTATAATGTGAGGAACCTTCCAGCAGGCTTGTAGTAGGTCTATGGTTCTACCCGAATGTTCCTCTATGCACGTGACACTGCAATTTGTTCTGTGCAGGGAAAACTTCTGCGGTCTAGCTCCACCTATATTTAGCTACATACGTCGTGATATGACTGAACCACTGTTAAAACGGCGTAAACCCCGAATGAAACAAACAAAAATGAATATTTAAATGAAATATTAAATCTTATGCCGGAATTAATAAAAAATATATAAAGATGTATAAACTATATAGTTTGTCATTGGAGAAAACACAGTAAAATCTCGATTATTCGAACACTAAAATACATGTCATTATCGATCTTTAAGACAGGTGGCAGCTTAATGCATGGTGAAAGTCACGCAGAAAGCTCCTCTAGGAGCTTTCTGCATGACTTTCACCGTGCATTAAGCAGCCAGCTGCATAAAAGAGTCTAAATTCTTCTATACTAAAATTTCGAATAATCGAGATTTTTACCATAGTTCACGAGACAACTACATGTAATACGAAATATGCACGGCAAATACTGAGACAGTAGCATGTGAAAATCCCCCTAGGATTATAAATAAATGTGTTTTTGGATAAGAGTAAATCAGAAAAACATCACAATATAACAAAACTTCACAATTTCTGAATTAACACCGAATGTTTTAATTTTTATGTATTATTTGCCTTAACCCATTAGACTATGAATATTCATGTAAGAAATAATGATATCATGAATATTAATTAGATTAATTTTTATAACAGCATATGAACACAGTACTATTTGGCCGTGGCAGCAACTGTAGAACCATATCTATATCATTTCATAGTCAAACAGAGCAGACCCTGATCAGACGGCTCCAACAGGAGAAGTCTCTTATATGGGTCTACTCTGTTTGTAAATGCGTAGAAAGGAGTATTTATAGAGTAAAGGGTTAAAAAGCACGTGGTTGCTTAATGCAGGGCAAAAGTGATGCAGAAAGCTTCTACATTAGGTTTGACCTGCATTAAACACTACAGACACATAATTAAGACCTGTTTATGACCGCTTAACACATTCCCTCCTAGTGACGCATTTTTGGCGTCTCTGTAAAAGTCGCATTTAGAAACCATTGTGATAAATAGAGCATTTGCTCCACAGGAGCAAATGCTCTATTTATCACAATGGTTTCATAACTACTCATTTCTACAATGCTCCTTTTCTATAGTAAATGCTCCTTTTCGGTAGATTAATTCAAAGAGGTTGGGTCTAAAATTAGTCTAGGAGGGAATGGGTTAAGACAGAGTATACTGCATGAACAGTTTAAAACTAAATAGACCCAGACGAGAGGCTGGAACAATAGCGTGACCGTAAATGACAGAAAATGTCTACTTTTAGAATGGACAACGCTTTGAAATGTCTTTCAGGTTATTTCTGTCACTCTTAAATGATCATTGAAAGACAAGGCTCAATCTAATCAGCATTTAATTATTTAATCCATGAATATTCATGTAAGAAATAATGACATCATGGATATTAATTGGTCGATTTTTTTATAATTGCAATTTGTAAATGAACACAAACACTTTTGGCCACGACAGAAACTACAGAAGAATATCTATCTTATATCATAAAGCAAACATAGCAGAATCTGATCAAACAGTTCTTACAAGAGATGTCTGTTCTGGGTCTACTCTGTTTACAAATACATCAAAAGTCGTATACATGTACATGGAGAATTTTTTAAAAAATACTTAAACTTAACGTGTCTCAACTGCAAAAATTGTCTAAGTAGACCCTACTTCTTCTCCATTTCCATTGCCAAAATACAGTAGAACATGTATTAAGCGGTCTAATTATGGGCCAGTAAGGCAGGTGGTAGCTTAATGCAGGTCAAAAGTAATGCAGAAAGATCCTGCATTACTTTTACCCTGCATTAAGCAACCACCTGCGTTTTAAAACTCATATCTTCAATAAATGAATGACAGTTTAGGACAGACGGGTTCTACTTTAATCAAAACAGTTTAGATCCAGATGAAATGCCGAGTTACTCCGGACTGGCCCGGGCTGTTTTCAAAGGTTGTCACCAATGCAGCCATCGCGTGCTCGAGGTTAATTGTCAAATCTTGTCACAGGCCAAGAAGCAATTAATTAGAATTAGACAACAGCCGCGTTTCTAATGAAAATCACCGCGAAGGACGAGTATTTGATACCTGACTGTGCCTCAATTAACAAACTCTCCGTCGCATTATGAAACATGTTGTCTGCTCGAAAACTCAATTTGCTGTTTTTCACATTTTACTCCTTGAATATTCATGCAAGAAATAAGAATTTCACGAATGTTAATTAGATTAATTGTTATAATACCACATGGATGGACACGGAAAATGTTGCCAACGGAAGAAATTGTAAAATCTTTACATGTATATCATAAGCAAACAGCGCAGACCCTGATCAGACGGCTCCTGCAGGAGCCGTTTGATCTTAATCTACGCTACAAAGGCATAGACTAGCGTATTTATGGTGTAAAGAGTTAACTGTCAACTGTTTAGTTGCATTAAATACTATTTCTCTGTTGAATATTCATGTCAGAAATAATGACGTCATGAATTTTAGCTACTTTTTTATAATGCCATATGTACACACGCGTCTTTAGTATTGATAGAAACTGTAGAACCATATCTATATTATTTCAATAAGCAAACAGAGCAGACCCTGATCAGACGGCTCCTACAGGAACCGTCTGATCTGGGTCTGCTATGTTTGCAAAGGCGTGAAAAAGAGTTTATATGAGGGAAAGGGTTAAACCTTACCTACATATAAACGCAATTTAAACGCTTTGTAAACAGAGTAGACCCGAATCAGGTAGGTAGGGTCTGCTCTGTTTGCTTATGAAATTTTAATAGGTCTGATTATAAATCTACATTTTCTACAAATACAAAAACATACTTGATACATACATCGTTATAAAAATGAAGTTAATAAAGATTCATGTTGTCATTAATTCTTACATGAATATTCAACAGGGAAAGCGTTAACGTTACATCTTAAGTATCGATCTACGGTACATTCATTTGTATATTCATGTCTTTGACGATAAGTTTAAAATATCGATTTGAACATTCATATGTTTTGACGATAAGCCTAAAACTTCGATTTACATGTACATGTACTTACCATGTATGTTTTGTTGTTATACATGCACATCTGCTTATCCGGGCACTTTCTGCAGCAAGAGTTTGGTACCGGAAGCTGTTGCTCGGGCGAGCACGTGAGATGTGGACACACCTCGCGTTGACAAACTGACGTCCCTCTCTGTACGAATAAAACAAACAAGCACGTGAAAACGTATACTCGATCGAGATCCATACCATATTCCCCTTTTTCTTAAATCTAGGATTTTCCTTCAGTTGGATATTTTAAACAATTGTGTAACACACAAAGTCACGATTTTATCTGCATGTATGACGGTGTTCCGGTGACAATGTGTGACCTTTATGTTGCTAATCTAATGTTTACTTTAAAATACCGCCTGTTTTAATACGTCGTCTGCAACTTGTCACGCTTTTTTGTAACTTGTATTTTCTGGTATATCAAAATGGTAATCATAGTTTAAGCTATTTAAAGTCATCTTTTAGATCTGGATCAACACTGGTAGACAAATTGATTTTCACGAATTACCGGAGCAGGTGTGTTTGCTAATTTGCTGTTATATGAGAGCATACTGCATATATATCTGAATAAATATTTACGCAAGAAAAACTCAACATAATCATGCTTTGGGTTCAAAATGAGTGGACTCGATTGGTTTATCTTTTACACCCACCAAATAATGTCGTCTGCAAACGATTACCGTCTGCTTCGGTCTAACATTTCATTTTCCTTCAATTTCTCTTCAAAATAACAGTCCAATTCTCAAACAGTTTGGATCCTGATGAGACGCCGAGTTACTCGGCGTCTCATCTGGATTGAAACGGTTTGCATAGTGTATTACGAATTCACTGATTGCGTGCAAAAAGTGACATGAAATGAACAGTAAGGAATGTGAGTTGTCACCTGTCTTTGTTCCATTTACGGTGCGTTGACAGCTAAAATATTTACTTGCCCTGCCCACCGATCGAGCTTGTTTGCAAATACAGTACTTCTCCTCTAAATCGACCACTTTAAAATAAACATAGGTGTCTTTAATAGCAGGTTGTTGCTAAATGCAGGACAAAAGTAATGTTTGAAAAGCATGGTAGTAGCTTAATGCAAGGGCGATAGATACACAGAAAGCTCCTGTAGGAGTTTTCTGCATATCTTTCGTCCTGCATTAAGCTACTGTCTGCTTTTAAGTGACATAATGTGTCCCCTCTATGGCGGTCGGTTTAGTGGGATTTTACTGTATTTCCAATATGACAGATTAGGAAATATATTTTTGAAGAAGAAAAATGATGTCAACATTGAAAGCAGAAAAACCTTTGATTCGGTCTAGCAGCGAGACAAAAAACTGCTATGGGTATCTTTGTCATTTTATCCTTTTATTTTGCTTACACACCTTACAGTTTAAACCTATGAATTCGAACCCCTCTAGGCCTTGGTATTTTAGACTTCCAAAGTGCACTACCCTGTCTATATAACACTCTGAAGAAGAGGAGTTGGCAGTATTGAGAGATAGTCGGTCTGTCTGTCTATCAGTATTACTGGCTGTCTGTCTGGCTGGCTGGCTGACTGACTGGCCGGTTGGCTGACTGGCCATCCGTCCGTCTGTCTGCCTGTTTACTTTGTCTGCCTTTCTGAATGTCTGACTTTTCAATCTGTCCACTGCGTTTGTCAGTCTGTGCGTTTTCCATTATGTCTGTCTGTATGCCACTATAGTATGTATATCTGTCTGCATGTCTGCTTGATTTGCAGTATCATCGTATGGATACGTTTTAAAAGTCTTTTTTCTCCAGATTTACAATGCAATCTTTGAGAAAGGATGCTTACGACAATATTGGCAGGTGACATCAATTTAGCACAATAAAGGATAAGGTTGCAGGGGACAGTCAATATTAGCTTATTGTGGGGAAAAAACCAGGGAAATGGGGAAACTGACCTTGCACTCGCAGAGTGTACATTTGTCCGGACGGAATACCCTGTTTGCACTATAGATCCTCTTCTTGAAGAAACACCGACCTCCTGGCAAGTTGAAGATCTTTCTACTTCCTGTCGTGTACGAAACAAACACACAATTACAATGTTGTTAATTACATCATGTTTCTAAATTTAACATGAAAAATACTAACCTCGATTCAGATCATTTGTCTCAGACTTAAATTCTGTATTACTCCTGTCATCCATAGAAACGCCTGTTACGCCCTTGCAAACAGAGTAGATCCAGATCAGACGGCTCCTAGAGGAGCCGTCTGATCAGGGTCTGCTCTGTTTGCTTGTAGAATTACATGAATCTAATAATACAGTTTCTGCCATGGTGATCAGGAACCAAACTATTTGACACTCTGACATTGTATTTAACCTTCGGAATATGGAAGAAAAGTGTAAGTTTTGAATCGAAGCAGATGACAATTCACATAGTGCAGAAATTTACAGCAGACAATGCTTTGTAATAATCTTTGATAACTGGTTGGATCAAGCCCTGCGTTAATGTAATTGTAACAGTCAGTTTTATGCAACTGTTCGCATTTTCAAAGACCGAAATGTTGCGATTACTCCTGTAATCGCAACATTTCGGTCTTAAAATTTGACATTCTGATAATGTCATGTTGTTTACAAAATACAGTAAACCCCCTCTAAACCGGACGTTTATTTTAGTATAAATATCGGTCTTGGAGACAGGTGGCTGCTTAATGCAGGATGAAAGTCATGCAGAAAGCTCATAGAGGAGCTTTTTGCATGACTTTCACCCTGCATTAAGCAGCCACCTGCCTAAAAGTATCTAAATTCATTTCTACTAGATTTTCGGTTTAGAGGAGGTTTACTGTACATTACAAAAAAGCGCAGACAATAAACTAAGAACTCGATATTTATTTTGAGACTCAAGGATTAAAAAAAGAAAAAGTCAGAATGTTAGAATCCGTGAAAATAAAATCATACAACATCTACTCACCTTTACATTTTGGACAACACTCTCCGGGTTCAGTGTAAATAGCTTCATCCGGGCAGTTTAGCACGGGGCACGTGCGCTTCTTACACGAGACACTTCCATCCTGAAATTAAAATAGTAATAATAACCTCATCACACAGTCTTGCAAAATTAAGTTCAGAATTTGATTAGTAATGTTTTGATCAGTAGTTATTTAGATATATTTTATTGGTCGAGGTTATTGAATATACACTTAAAAATCTCTTGTCAAGGGAAGCAACTCTTAAAGTGAAAAACAATCAACTGTAAAGGATTACTTCCCATGTTCTACTGCACCTACAGTGTATAGTGCGGTTGAAGGGTCCTTTAGATAAAACGGATGGTTTATAAATACATAAAGCAAACAGAACATATTTTCCCAGTATAATCCTTGAGATAAAGTGTAATTAGTTGGGTACACATAGTATCTATATTAACATTTTACTGTATAATGCGACATTTTTACGCCTTTGCGAACAGAGTAGACCCATATCAGATAGTTCCTGTAGGAGCTGTCTAATCCGGGTCTGTTTGCTTATATATTACAGATGCTCTTCTTAATGCAATGGCAGAAAAATCACTCGTTTTAAATTTTCAGTTCAAGAAATGAATTAATATTCAAATTTGGCCCCGCCTCGCTTAAATATTCATGACACAGTGGATTAAATGTTCTCACCTGACACGAGCATTGGACACACTTGTCCGTGGCCAGGTTGAATTTGTCTCCGTTCTCGAACTGGCGACTGTCAAAGAAACACCCTGAAATAAACAAACGTAATGTAAACTATTTTAACATTTCTTCCATGGATTGTTATTGAAACTTCACTATTAAACTACATACGCCATGTGTGTCTAAATTTCGAGTGTCAGAGTGTGTATTTGAATACACTGTTAGTGTAACATTCGAGAAAAACAGCATATGTAACTAATCATTAAGGTTTCTTTACAGTTGTGAGATATCAGTGTCAACTTTTGTTTATTACGTGTCATCAACAATTCGTGACGTCCTTTAAATAGCAGCATATCACCAACATGGACCAGTATTACTAAAAGAGTATTGTCAGTTCATCGCCGAATTCATCGCACATCCTTCGGCGTTTCGTCAGGACCAAACCTGTTTGTTATAATTGTATCTGTTGTTTTTTTAAAACCCTTTACTTGTTCAATATTCATGTAATGACATCATGACTATTTATTAACTATATCTATATTTTATAGTGTAAACTTTTCAAGGAATTCTTTTGCTCTGACAAAAACTGTAGAATAATAATTATCTATATCACGCCAAAAGCAAACAGTGCAGACCCTGATCAGACGACTCCTATAGGAATCGTCTGATCTGGGTCTACTCTGTTTGCAACTGCGTGAAAAGGTGTATTTTTAGTAAATATGAAGAGTAATAAAAATGAAAATCGTAATCGATGACAAAGTTTGCAGACGACAAAAAATGGCAGCGAAAGAGATAAAAACAAATTCAGTTAGAATCAGACAATGATTCTTTAGCAGACGACAATTTGAAAGCAGACGACATATTCCTCTTCTATCATCAACTTTTACCCGTGATATGCAATACCTCCCATCCATTCCTCTTTCTTCCTCTCTATCAATGGAGGGATTTGTTCAAATTTAGCACTTAGCAAATTTCGTCTGCAAAATTTGTCGTCTGTCTAACGTTTTTAAGTTTTCATAACTCCCATCCCCTTTTCATTAAAACAAGGCTGACATAAACGTAATACAGTTTGGATCCTGATCAAACTCAATCTGGATATCCAAACTGTTGCACATTTATTTTGTTAGTCCCTGATTTGTTACATGTAAACCCCTATCTAGTCTTAAAGCGGATTACACTCATCTTCATTACAAAAGCGATATGTCCAAATGTTAACTTGAATTTCCTACAACTCTTTGCACGCTAGCGGCGAAATTGTGATCACATATGCAAACAGTTTGGATCCAGATGAGACGCCGAGTAACTCGGCATCTCATCAGGATCCAAACTGTTTGACATTCTGACTACATATTTTAAAGAAAATAAAAGAAAATCCTAATTTTTAGACTTGCAGCAGGCGACAATTTTTGCAGACGACAATTTCAGCACGTGCAAAGAGCTAAACAAACACAGACGCATGTCGTCTGCCTCAAGAGTTCTTTATTTCATCAATAGCACTTCAGTTCTTGTTTACATATGCTTGTGCCTCTCCTTCATCTATGGAACGTTGCGGGGCACAAGTTTTTCTTACGTATATCTTCGGCAAAAAAAGGGGTTGGATCCAGATGAGACGCCGAGCAGCTCGGCATATCACCAGAATCTGAACTGTTTTAAGACAAGGACCTTAATTTCGCACAGAAAGAGAGTGTAAGTTTGTAGTTTAAAATTGTAGTTTTGTACAGTTTTAGCAGACGGCAATTTTCTCAGCGCGTTAAAGATTAAATGCCGTCAGCTCCTAAAAATAATGTCTGCTTGTACATTCTAATCAGGATTCGTCCATTTTTATTTGCATTTAGATTTAATTCGAAGGTTTTTTTTTTATAATTTCTTTATTCTTTTATACAGATCAGATCTGGACACAAACAAAATGCCACATTCCAGACATTCAAATTATGTGCAAAGAATACCACTTCGTCAACAAAATATGTTGTTTGCTAAGAAATTTCGTCTTTTTAATTTTTAGGCGATATGTCTTCTCTCCAGAAATCCTTATTGAAGTATGAACCCTTGATCTAGCTACAGTAACCGTCTATGTGTTAACCCTTCCCCTAATGTACAGTTATAAATAAACTACCCACTTCATGAATATCCATTAACCCTTTCCCTGTTCTATGTTTATTCAAAATTTCAGTACCTAGTGAATATTCATGGACAAAATAGTTATATAATGAAATATCGAAGGTGGAACAATGTAACCATTTTAGAAAGTAAAGAAACAGATATATCAAAGTCCAGTGGCAAACAGAGCAGACCCTGATCAGACGGCTCCTATAGGAGCCGTCTGATCTGGGTCTACTCTGTTTGCAAATGCGTGAAAATACGTTTATAAATATTAGGGAAAGAGTTTACTAACGTTTAATAATGTAAACTTTTAAAAGGATTTTTTGGCATATACGAAATCTATATAATTTCATAAGCAGACAGGACAGACCCTGATCAGGCGACTCCAACAGGACCCGTCTGACCTGGGTCTACTCTGTTTGCAAAGGCGTGAAAATGTGTTTGTATGAGGCAAATGTTTAATGGGTCGAGTTTGTTAATATCCTTATTTGGAGCATACACAAAAATTATTGTAAATAAAGGGAATTCCCGACGTCATAGAAAGTTTAATACTTTGATAAATTGGTCTTTATAGCAATATCTGATTGCTTAAACCTTTCCCTCATATAAACGTGTTTTCACACACTTGCAAACAGAACAGACCAATATCAGACGGCTCCTAGAGGAGGAGTCTGATCAGGGTCTGCTCTGTTTGCTAATATAATTTGATAGATCTGTTCCCTTGCTTTCTAAAATGTCCACAATATTCCACCTTCCACATTTCATTATAACTTTTTTGTCCATGACTATTCAGTAGGTAATGAAATTTGGAATAAATGTAGAACAGGGATAGGGTTAAAACGTAGCATGATAACGGATATGACGTCATAACGACTGATTGTTTAACCTTTTAACCTTAGCGCGATAACGGATATGACGTCATAACTTACCATCACATGATGGACAACACTGGTCTGCTTTTCGTATGGGATCTGAACAAGGCGTATAACATTGTATCTTAGCTTTCGTTATTACTGACGCCTGAAAATGAAAACAAACTACAATAATGAACTGGAAATAAGATTGGTCATTTTCAATAGTAGTGTAGACCAAGATGATCCATTTCCCTCATATAAATGCATTGTCACACTTTTGCAAACAGTGTAGACCAAGATCAGATGGCTCCTGTAGGAGCCGTCTGATTAGGGTCTACTATGTTTAGCCTACTTAAGAAATTATAATAGATCTGACAACAGTTTCTACCAATACAAAAATAGAATGTATAAGGAATAATCACATCATGAATATTTATTGGCTGAAATGTAATAATGGACTATAAACACGGGATTGTTTTGGCTTTGGCAGAAACTGTAGAATCAGATATATATATAATAAGATATATATAATATATATAATTCCGTAAGCAAACAGAGCAGATCCTGATCAGACGGCTCCTTCGGGAGCCGTCTGATTTGGGTCTACTCTGTTTGCAAAGGCGTATAAAAAGGCGTATTTATAAGGGAAATGGTTAACGGACACGTCTATGTAGGCCCTATACAAAAAATAATGCAATAGTTATGTAATCCCTCTTAATGCACATCTAAAATACGCACATTAAATAACAATATAGTTCACGCAATCAGTGTGAAAAATCAGTTTAATTACAAGCCGCGACATATATTTCAAGATCAGATAAGATATGATATATTTATTTTATGTGGGGTATTGTCTCATGTTCTTGTTTGGTTTTATGTCCTGTCTTGTTGTGCATTTGTATTATTTCGTACAGGAACGATAACAAAGAACAGAAAGATTACAACGAAATTTTAGCAATGCGTTGAAATGGCCATTTTCTATCTTCTTGAATGGAAGAGCCAAGAAGCAAAGTCTCGCGTTACAGGGCGAGATCTGAGATAAGTTGCGAGCCATTGTGAGCGATATTTGAGCTGCTAATTGAGAGATTTAGTTCCTAGCTCCTAATCAGAGAGACACAACTATTCATTAGCGTGAGCAAAGATGTCATTTTCAATATTTTGATCTACAGATAAACCCTTGCAATTATGATGGTCCTTTTTTTCTCATTTCGCTTAAATTTCTCTCTTTTGTTCAATTATTGTTTTGCACCTTAGATAGAGAGCCCGATACCACTCGCAGATGACTGGGTCCTTTCTGTAAGAAATTAATTTTCGAATTACCGAAATTCCTGGAGAGTGCCCAACAGTAGATAAGATACGGAAACCCTTTGTCCCAGGGGTTGTCAATTTTCGGGTAATTGCGTAGAATAATCTAAATGGGAGGTTCCTTTCTTTTCTTCGGGCTTACAGCGCTTGGGTTATGTGAATGATTTATTTTCTCCAAGACTAATACAGCCGTATGCTTCAGACATATTTGTCTTGAATGAGATGCACCATGCGAAAACTAGTCTTAACCAGTTCCCCCATACAGACGCCTTTTACATGTAACGCATTTGCAAACATAGCATACCCAGACCAGACGGCCGTCTGATCAGGGTCTGCTCTGTTTGCTTGTGGAAATATGTATATGTGATTTTGTATAGTTTTTACCAGGCCAAACATGCCCTCGTTCATGATACCATTATGAAATTCAGCTGAATAATGTTCATAATTATATTTATCATTTCTCACATGAATATTCATTAGCGAACGTGTTAACGTCATTGACCTGAATTAGTCGCGGAATTCAAGACGCGGAGTCTGATCAGGTTCCAAGATTATAAAACTTCCGAGTCTGAGTCTGAGATAATTCTCAAGTATCTCAAGCAAGCTCAGAATCTGACCAATCAGATGCTTGAGAACTATCTCAGACTCAAGCAAAAAGTTTTATAACCGTGGGGCCAGGGTTTGCACATTCTTCTAGAGTAGATACAGATCTTTATATCAATTTCCATTTAACCCTTCACCTACTAAGCGCGACCAAACATACATAGGCAGGATCCAAGCTGTTTGACACTCGGTCAATAGTTTCTTAACCCATTTCCCTCATATTAATGCCTTTTGACGCCTGTGTAAACTTCATTTTAAAACCTGGTGTGAGAGGTATTAGAAAAAAAACAGGGAATAACTTAAAAGTTACAAGTCTGTACTTGAGTATTTGTACTTGTTGCTATTTGCCGGTGTTCCAAGTTTGAAGTTAATTCCATAAAAGTATGCGGTTTAATGAAAAATTAAATGTAAGTGTGATAAAAATGCGCGACAGACAAACAGATTTACACATGGATGGAGGGACGAACGGGAGGAACAGAGAGACATAATGACAAACAGGCGGAGAAAAAAGACAGTGAAATAATCCAAAGAGGTCGCTCACCTAAAGCATGTGCCACAAAAAAAAATCTTACCTACGTTAATCGGGGACAACAAATATAATTTCACTTACAGAAAAATGACAATACTAATTGCTGACATAGTTTAACAAAATCATTTTTTGTCAATTCACGAGGTTAAAGTTTGTAAAATGAGTAACCAAAATGTTAATTGGTCCCAAAAAGTGTCTTAATGAAAGAATTATCTTTTGTATGTGGCGCGGAAGACTTTCGTTTGAACCTATTGTCAAGTTAAATTCCCATGCCAATTCTCTACATTCGAAGAGACGATTCTAAAGAGTTGTCAAAACATATTATATTGTTTGGTGGAAAAATGACGATTTTACTATTTATCTGTTGCTCTGTCCTATGCTTAACCCTTTCCCTCATATAAACGTGTTTTCACGCATCTGCAAACAGAGTAGACCCAGATCAGACGGCTCCTATAGGAGCCGTCTGATCAGGGTCTGCTCTGTTTGCTTATGAATTTATAATAGGCCCGACTCTATAGTTTTTACCAATACCAAAACAATTCTGTCTATAGAAATGCCATTGCAAAAAAATCAGCTAATAAATATTCATGATGTCATTATTTCTTACATGAATACTGAACAGGGAAAGGGTTAAAACGTCACAAACTGACAACAAAGTTCTGTAAGTGCAAACTAATTCAGCTGCATGTGACGTATTGATTCAGACATATCACAATGAACAACAGAAACGTACACTAAATCTCTGCATGTGACGTATTGATTCAGACATATCACAATGAACAATAGAAACGTACACTAAATCTCTGCATGTGACGTATTGATTCAGACATATCACAATGAACAATAGAAACGTACACTAAATTTCACTGTAAAATATTACAAAATTACAAATTTGTTAAATTATAAATGTGTAACAAAATCACCTGTGGTCTAAAATACATACATAAATAAAATAAAAACACATTCAACAGTGTCAGATGAATAAGTTTTTAAATGACATCACAGAGGTTAGGAGCAACAATAACTAAACATCTAATAAAAAATTATCGGACGGTGTAAAAATAGGGGCGTGTAACTTTTTGACAAGAAAATATACAGACGAACGGACGGACAGATGGACAGACGTACAAACATACAGACGGACACACGTACAGACGGACATACAAACAAACGGACGTACAGGCTGAAGGACGGACGGGCGTAAAGACGGACGGGCGTACATACATGTGCATAGAGGAAAGGACACACATGCACCACGCTATATGCGTCCCACGTTTCTGCAAGCCATAAAAAGTCAGACAAGAGAGTAAAACCTCTTACCCTGCACGTGTACTCCTGGCACGGATCATCTGGGTCTGCCCACGTGGTACTGCTGTTGTACTTCCGGCCCCTGAAGTCACAGCCTGCAAATACATTTTATGAGATCAAAATTCTAGTAGAGAATGAGAGGTCACTAATCACTATGTAAACACATTTCAGTTGCAAAATGAACTCTTCAAAGTTCGTGCCAAGCGTACTGGCAAATGCAGCCGTTTGGATTCGAGTAATTCGGCGTCTCATCAGGATCCTATGGGAGCTTTTTGCATTACTTTTGACCTGCATTAACCTACCACCTGCCTTACAGACCCATAATTAGACCTCTTTTTGGATGGCCTCTTCAGACCAAATTTTTTATATGCTCTGTTGCGCGTAAACCCACAGGTGTAAACGATCTGTCAGTCACAGGCTGACGCCGCCTGGTGATGTCGGGAACAGAATGACCTCCGTGCACGTGCGGTTATGGCAGTGTTTATAAATATTATGTAAACTAATTTGATGGTAAGGTTGATTTTTTGTTTTGTTTTCACATCTGTGTTGATACACTAGATGAATAGCGGTGAAGTTTATGATGTTCACCATGCCAATGTGGTTGAATAGAGAAAAAAAGTTTAGTAGATACCAACCAGTTTTAAACACTATGTGTCTATAAATGACGAATTTTTAAAGTCTGTACATATCGAACAGAATTTTAGATTGTGGGAAAAAATATACCAGTAATCATTTAAATTTTGATCTTCAAGTATCGTTGTCGCCAATATTAACTTTCGTTTTTCAAATAAAATGTGCGTTCGTTATAGTTTGGTACCAATCGTAACTACTCGGTGGGGTTCCGATTGGTTCCGATTTGTTCCGATTTTTTTCCGATACCACAATGATATTTTGTTCTAAAACAATATATTACAAGTGGCAATATAAACCGGTTTTAACAGATACACAATATGTTTTACGATGTAAGTTGTTCAGAAAAATCTTCATAAAAAGATTTGAAGAGTATTATTTCAATTGGTATGAGGTATTTTAAAATACTCGTACTTTAAAGACATACCACCTTTAATCAATTCCCTCATAGGCTATTTTTAGACCCAACCTCTTTAAATAAAACTACATGTGCTGAAAATACCCGTTACTAGAGAGAAAAGGAAACATTTAGAATTTCATTGTTTTGAAACGATTATGCGCAAATCTTCTATTTATCACAATGGTTTCAAAAAGTGACTTTTACTGGGGGCGACAAAGGCGTCAATGTGAGGGAATGGATTAACCCGTTACCTGATAACTATCCATATAATACATGTATACTGTTATCATCAGTAACTAATTGCTGATTGTTTATAATAGTATAATGGACACCAAATGTTTATGATTATGGTAAAGTGAAGAATCAGATCCGTACAACTGGTCTGCATAAGCAAACAGAGCAGAGCCTGATCAGACGGCTCCCACAGAGCCGTCTGATCTGAGTCTACTCAGTTTGCACAGTAATCAAACGACGTCTCGATTAGGTAATGCGTTAAATTTAGTATCTCTCTGATCATTGACGAACCATGGTAACCTCGGCAACATAAAACGTCCTTATCTGTAGTTAATTCTGGCTCCACAAAGCCTGCCACCTAACAAAACAATCTTTATAAAACATGTTTCGTGTTCAACAGTAGCTGAAAATATAATGTATGCTGAAACCATGACCTGTAACAATTTTTCAGTTACATACGATTCGTTCAAGCTTTTGTAAAGAAACTATTGACCGAGTGTCAAACAGCATGGATCCAGATGAGACGCCGAGTTACTCGGCGTCTCATCTGGACCCAATCTGTTCGATTATACTAGTCAGGTCGAAAAAAAAATGTAACCAAATATGCTTGGTTTAGTTTGAAACAAGCAACTTTACGCCCACATAGGTTTTCTGCATTATGAGAAAAATTAGACCTTCTTTTTGGGTTGTTATTAACCTTTATCCCGCGAATTTACTCGCATTTGCAAACAGCTTGGATCCAGATGAGACGCAGAGTAACTCGGCGTCTCATCAGTATCCATGCTGTTTGACACTCCGTCAGTAGTTTCTCAAAAGCTTGATTGAATCGGAAGTAGTCCAAATTGTACCAGATCCAACTTTGAGGAGACATTATTTTTTTCATAACGGGATTAGTGTTAAACCCTTTTACGACTGAAAAAATGGGAAATGTTGTTTGTTTTTTCCAGCAGATTGTGGTCGAACCTTTGATAAAACCTACAAATAGTTCGAATATAAATGAGACGTCATTTTACACTTCTAAACTGTTTGAATTTTCAACTAAGTGTTTAAAAAAACTTATGTGAGAAATGAAGCAGACACAACTTTTAAGAGAAAACTATTTTTTTTTAACATATCAAGGGTTAAAGAACGGGTGCATTGAAGCTAAAGGATATGCCAAAAAATGCATTGCGTTTCACGATAGCACACAAAAACGTTGAAAAGCAATTATCTTGCCAGTGGATCGGTGTAAAATTAAATGGTCTTGATAAAGATCTAAAATGGCAAAGGTTCTTGTCATACATGATACGTGTATGTGCAGAACAGAAATGTGAGTAACTCTAAACGGTGTAGATACCGATCTATGACAAAGCTATGAATTTAAAAATAGCATTGTCGTAATGCTTGCTTGTTTAGTAGACACATTTAACCCATTCCCTTATATTGACGACTTTTGACGCCTCTGTAAAAATCACTTTGTGAAACCATTGTGATAAATAGAGCATTTGCTCCTATAGGAGCAAATGCTCTATTTATCAAAATGGTTTCAAACTTCAAAATTCTAAAAAAAATCATTTTCTCTAGTTAATGCTCCTTTTCGGTAGATTTATACAAAGAGGTTGTATCTAAAAATAGCCTATGAGGTAATGGGTTAAACAAAAGATGAAGTTTGGGTCATGGGTTCTTATTTTAACCTTATACTTCACAAATACGCATTTCTCTACGTCTTTGCAAACATAGTAGATCCAGATCAGACGGTTTCTGTCGAATCTGTTCTGGGTTTTTTTATAATATAATACAATTAGGAATATCCAGTTTCTGCCACGGCCAAAATTTATTTTGTCAATGTCCTATTATAACAAGTAATCCAATTAATGGACTGTTACTCTAGCGGCCGTATACGAAGTGAATAACTCTTCCATTACCACGTTTTGTATTCTGCACAATTTGTCGTCTATTTCAACTGTTTTTTGTTTTATTTTACTTAAGATTGTTTTATTGAATAAACAGTAATAAATTGTTTGGATCCAAAATGGTTCCTAGCTAATTACAGATTCACCATTGATAACAACAAAAGAGATGACGTCGATATGTCACGTGTTACTCACCTTTGCATACGTCACAACATTTTTTCTCCTCCCGGAAGTTGTCAAACAATATGACGTAACATCCGTCTGTACTTGGACACTGTGTTTGCGAGCATTTAACAATTCGGTCCTGAAAATATAAACATTATTCACATGTAAACGGTGTCTTCAAGTTTCCTTCCTTGTGGAAGAACAGGGGTTATGAATTCAATCAGTTATTCTGGTCGTTGTGAAAAAAGGTCTACTCAGTTTTGATACTTGCGTAATTTACAGTAAAACCTCTCTATAACGGCAACTAAATTGTTTTAATTAGTTGGTATTTAGGGCAGGTAGCTGCTTAAAGCAAGGTGAAAGTAAAACAGAACGCTCCTAGAGGATCGTTCTGTTTTACTTTCACCTTGCTTTAAAGCAATCACATGCCTTTAACACAAAATACTTGATGTAATTTAGTGACTGTTATAGAGAGGTTTTACTGCATCAATGTACCAGTGCCATGATATAGGCTTTTCAGAAACTATTAATCCGGTGTCATGAAAACTATTGACAAAGGCTCATGGCATAGGCCTTTGAGAAACTATTAACCAAGTGTCATAACACAAGATTTTGAGAAACTAGGCTACTGACCAAGTGACTGGACATCAGCTTTTCAGAAACTACATGTATTGAACAACTGCCATGACACAAAGAAACTTGGAGAAAACATTGACCAAGTGTCATGATACGAGCTTTTGAAAAACTATTTGACAGTGTGACCAATAGTCTGGATCCTGATGAGACGCCGAGTTACTCGGCGTCTCATCTATATCCAAGCCGTTTTCAAATGTAACTAAGGTCCCGGTTAGATATATAGAAGTTAATGTTAAATAGCCTGGCCACTTTAGTAGCAATCAGTTTATCAAGATACCCATGCTACTTGTGTTGAAATGGGTCTGACGACAAATTGTCCAGCAAGCTATCTACTAACCACAATCCTGATATAACAACATGTCTGCTTAAAATCTCATCTGCGTTATTATTTGAGAGACTAAGACCCGGATCAGACGACTCCTAAAGGAGTCTGCTCTGTCTGCATATGAAATTATACAGGTCACACAGCGTCAAATACCATTATATAATTCCAGCTTATGCATGTCCATAATGTAGCCTAGTATTTTTTTCTTAACTTATTCCTCCATAGGCTATTTTTAGACCCAACCTCTTTGAATGAATCTACCGAAAAGGAGCATTTACTAGAGATAAGGAAAATGTTAGAATTGTGTAGTATTGAAACCATTGTGATAAATAGAGCATTTGCTCCAATGGTTTCAAGAAGTGACTATTACAGAGACATGGAAAAGCGTATTTATGGAGGAAAGGGTTAAACATTTCAATGAATAATCATAAAGAAAAGGGTTAAAAGTGCACACATCGTTTACCACCCTATTTTAGTAATGGGAGTTCCCTATATTATGACAGGATGGTTAGTCCATTGCTAGAAATGGTTCCGTGGAAGTTAAAACCCTTATTATGCTCATTGCACGAGCTGACTAGCATTTGACAAACCGTGACGACCCAGATGAATTTTGGTGTCATCATCAGAATCCAAGCTGTTAGACACCCAATCAATTTTAGAAGCTTGAAACGAATCGGGCGTGAGTAACTATTCATGTAAGAAATAATGGCATCATGCATATTTATTAGCTGAAGTTTTAAACTGTAAATTTTTCAATATTTTTTTTGCTTTGACAAAAACTATATCATGTCAAAAGCAAACAGAGCAGACCCTGATAAGACAGCTCTTATAGGAGCTGTCTGATCTGGGTCTACTCTGTTTGCAAACGCGTGAAAATGCGTTTACACGAAGGAAAGGGTTAAGCAGACAACATTTTTTACAACAAGCTAAGGGCAAATAATGATAAAACTGTTATTTATTTGTGTACATAAGTCGTCTTTAAAAATTATGACCAGAAGTCTGGCGGCCATAATGGCGCCATCTGAGGGCAGACATTGTTTGAATGTGTGTACAAAATAATATGTTAACCATATAAAACTTTCTTTTCAAGCTCATAATTAGAATATCAAGGTTGCCAAGTACCCGGATTAAACCTGATGTATTACAGTATTTAAATATGGGGGAGGGTTTTTTTGTATTAGTAATGGGAAGTGGGGAGTATGATTAGGAAGAGAAAGAGAAGGAAAGTGATCAAATTGCCGTAACCCCCCCCCCCCTCCCCCAATAAAGCGATCACTTTTATGAATAAGTATATATGTCTTTAAAAGCAGGTGGTTGCTAAATGCAGGACGAAAGTAATGCTGAAAGCTCCCTCAGGAGCTTTCTGTATTACTTTCATCCTGCATTAAGCTACCTACCGCCTTTAACACCCATACATATGCATCTTCTTTGGTGGTTGCATTTGAAAGGGTTTACTGTATGTTCACAATTATTCAGAAATTATTTGTTGCTGGAATAATATTATGACGTACAAAATATTGAACGTAAATAACACAATATAAGAAAAGTGGGAACGACAGAAAGGCAGAAGACAGGAGGAGGAAGAGAAAGATAAAGAGACAGAAGGAAAAATTAAGAAAAAGAAGGAAAGAGGGTAGAGAGGGAAAACTATATACAGGAATGAATGAAATGAAATAAGAAATAAATAAAGAAGAAACTACAGAAGGGAAGAATGGGGAAAATAAAGAAGGAAGGAAAGAAAGAAAGACAAAGGAAGAAAAAGAAAGGAAGGAAAACAGAATAAAGTAGGCATAAAGAAAGGAAGACAAAATTAAAAGCTTGAAGAAAGACAAAGAAAGAAAAAGAAAGAAAGGAAAGAAGAAGAAAAGTAGGCATAAGGAGAGGAAGGCAGAATTAAAGATGAAAAAAGAGTTATTTGTACTTGCAAATAAACGTTTATTGTCACTAGTTGAGCGGTGGAATGAGAAGTGCTATTGTGTAGGCAAAATGTGTACAACCAGAAAACCAGAGGCTGTGTAGAGTAATCATGGTCTACACTGTGATACAGTCAGAACTGTAGATAAACAGCTATAGAGATCTGCCAACATCTCATTTCTCCGATAAAGGAGCTTTTTCTGTATTACACAACAGTGAAAATTCGATTATTCGAACACTTAATTATTATTACACGTGTCATTATTGATCTTGAACACATGTGACAGCTTAATGCAGGATGAAAATCATGCAGAAAGCTCCTCTAGGAGCTTTCTGCATGACTTTCACCCTGCATTAAGGAGCTTTCTGCATGACTTTCACCCTGCATTAAGCAGCCACCTGCCTACAAAGACATAAAGTCTTCATTACTAAAATAGTTCGTAGTATCGAGTTTTTACTGTACTTTCGTTTTACAGTAAAGTACCACCAACCTCAATTTCCCGGAACTAACCAACTATCGAGTGGTTGCTGTGCGTAGGTTCTTCTGTACAGTTGATATTTCGAACTCGGATAACTCGAACTTCGGGATAACTCGAAGTAAAAGTTTACAGAATAGAATTGTTCTAAAATGTATCTACACGCCTTTCTAGAAATACACGTGACAGCTTAGTGCATGTGTAAAGTAACGCTGAAGGGAGCTTTCAACATTACTTTAGATCTGCATTAAGCTGTGAACTATAGAAAATGCCCAGATTAAAAATCAGATGCCCCCAACTTCTGTTATCTCGAAGTAATTCATATGGTCCAATAAAGTTCGAGATATCGAAGTTCATTTGTATATTTATGAGATTGTTTGGATCATAGCAATCATAACTTGTCATTTCATTTGAGCCATAAACACTTGGGGGAGTACCGATGCACTACTGTATGTTTGATTAATGTAATGACCTCTTTTATCATGTTGGCTTCTGGAAATGAAAGATCATCTCATTTCGCTAGCAGAATCGATAGAACAAACAATGACTGTACAAGATGAATTTGAGAACAATCACTAAGATCTTGATGTATCCGGTGAATTGTGCACACACGTCTCTGGCGGACAGTCGTATTTAAGATCGTACGACTAAGATGATCGTAAGTCCTTCCATGCGGCAATCGCTACTTCTCGGACAACCGGGAAAATAACGAAAGGATAACTTAAAGTAAAATTTCGGCCCTTCCAAAATTTACAATACAAAATTGTTCTACGCACATCTGGAGAAAAAAACATGTGACGGCTTAATGCAGGAGCTTTCAGCATTACTTTAGACCTGCATTATGCTGTAAACTTGGGAAAATGTTCAGTTTTAGAAATCGGAAGACTCGAGCTTCTGTTACTTCGAAGTAATTTGTATGGTCCCTTGAAGTTCAACATACCGAAGTTCAACTGTATTTAAAACAGGTCGTAGCTTAATGCAGGATAAAAGTTATAGGAGCGTTCTGCATTTTTTTCTCCTGCACTAAGCAACCGTCTTCTTTTATAGACGCATGTTTGGATTAAGTATATGTCCGCTATAGCGAGACCCACTGTACTAAAGAATGCCAAGGCTGTTTAACCCATTACCTCATAGGCTACCTTTAGATACAACCTCTATGAATAAATCTACCGAAAATGAGGATTAACTAGAGAAAAGGAAAATTTTAGAATTTTTTAGTTTGAAACCATTGTGATAAAAAGAGCATTTGCTCCTATATGAGCAAATGCTCTATTTATCACAATGGTTTCACGAAGTTACTTTTACAGAGTCGTCAAAAGTCGTCAATATGAGGGAATGAGGACAATTTTCAATACCTACTGAATATTCATCGACAAAATAGTTATAATGAAATATGGAAGGTGTAACATTGTAGCCATTTTAGAAACTAAAGAAACAGATTTATCAAATTCTATTTGCAAACAGAACAGACCCTGATCAGACGGCTCCAACGGGAACTGTCTGAATTGGATCTATTCTGATTGCAAATGCGAGAAAAGGCGTTTGTATGAAGGAAATGGATAATACGGTTACCACGTGACGGAATACCAATATTAAAAACTACTGAACATAATAGAGAATGGTAGGTTAATTGGAATAATTTGTTCTAACAACCAAGTCTACAAGTTTGAGTGTTTTGCAATTCATTTTATAGCCAAATCACTAGAAAAGACTAGACTATACCCTTCCGTTCAACCAAGCACATACAGACTAACACTTGAAAACAGTGTAGATCCAGATCAGACACCGCGTGATTCACAAACATTATTATTGCATCATACCGGAAGTAAGCACGAGGTGGTCGAACAATTTCACTTTGTCAATTCATAAGCAAAACTAGCGTAAATTTTGAGTTTTTGAGAAGAGAATATTTTTTTGAAGCAAGTGATAGCGTTCAGTCGTCAATATGATGTAAAATGAAGAGGTTAGTCAGACCGCACTAGAGTTAAGAGATTTGCAGGAATTAGTGGAGAGTAGCTTAGCCTTTAATCCAGTTCCCGCCACCTGACCCGAATTTGCAAACAGCTTGGATCCAGATGAGACGCCGAGTAACTCGGCGTCTCATCGGCATCCAAGCTGTTTGACATCCGGCCAATAGTTTCTTAAAAACTTAATCGCAACTGAAGCACTCAAAATTGGGCCAGATCTAAATTTGAGAAGACGTTATTTTTATCACAGCGGGAATAGAGCTACTATAAATTCCGGGAGAGTATATCACCTATAGGATACCAACAAGTGGTCCATGGTTTACCGTCTCGCCATTCAAGCATGTTGGAATTCCAATAGCATTCAGACAGTTGTTCCGCATGCATAAACACCGAGTCTTCAGCACTATGCCGGCGACTTTGTGATAATCTTTGCAAAACAGTTTGGGTCCAGATGAGTCGCCGAGTAACTCGGCGACTAATCAGGATCCAAACTGTGTTACACTCTACCATTGCTATTTATTTATATATACATTTGTATATTTAAAAAAACGGAAGGACAACAGTTTTTAAGACAGCAGCCGGCAATATTTCTAGACGTAAAAGGTTAACCCGTTGCTTCATACAAACGCCTTTTCTTACCCTTGCAAACAGAGTAGACCCAGACCAGACGCCTCCGGTAATGTTAACTAATGCTTATTATATTGTCATATAAAAACAAGTAAGTACATGTACATACCTATGACAAACAGTGTAGACTCGTGAGTAACATACCACATAAGTAAACAGAGCAGACTCTGATCAGACGGCTCCTATAGGAACCGTCTGATCTTGGTCTTCTCTGTTTGCAAAAGCGTGAAAATGTGTCTCTATGCGGTAAAGGGTAAAACACGGTACGAATTGCCTCTAGACGGTAATCCACTTGACCGAATGATTTATGATGGCGCCCCATTAGTAGTGTAGGAATTTCATAACTGTGTTGCAAATTTTAGTCTATTTATAGCACCAGGTAGTAACCCTGAACCTAATGAATATTCATGTAAGAAATAATAATGTGTACTGTTTGTTACCTGAAATTTATAATGTTATATGTACATAGGAGTGTTGGGCTCTGGTATAGTAGCTGTAGAATCGGATGTATATAAGTGCATAAGCAAACAGAGCAGATCCTGAACAGACGGCTCCTGTGATCTTGGGTCTCCTCTGTTTACAAATGTGTGGAAAGGTTATTAAACTACAGAAGAATCTGTCCATAGCGATCATATAATTACGAGGTATAGAGGTCGATATGAGCAGGTGGTTGCTTAGTGCAGGACAAAAGTAATGTCGAAAGCTCCTTTAGGAGAATGTGGGTGGGAGATTTAACGCCCAAGCAACAGTTTTTCCAGTCATATAGAGTCGGTGTGTCTAAATGAGACGGATATATTGTTGATGTTTCGGACTGAACTCTCACCGAAAGCAACCTCGTTATGAGAAAATCACTCAAAAAGTTCGGGGGCGAAACTTGCCAGAACTAACCCACCTTCCCATGAGCCTCTATGGAATACATGATGAGCATTTATACTGGCTACGACAATGAAATCAAGTGCCCCTCTATTAAACCAAACTGTCACGTGATATTGTATCAGGTCACATGACCTGACTTACCTTACCGTTGTCATGTCTCGTTAAAAATCTACAAGTGTCAAGAGAAACAGACATGAGGTGATTTATGTCCCGCAATTATTCTCGATAATTGTGTTTACACTCCTGATAATCGGCCATTGGCAGATGATTAGACCCTGTCCCAAGAAGACAATTATAGCACATGTCAAAGTAACAAATGACCAACTGACCACATATGGCCGCTGTCAAGAAAAAATGACCACGAGAAATATGAAAATAGTAACTTTACCCGGATGTATCTTTTCAACCCCTGTCCTTCTCTAAAATTTATGTTTGCTCAAACTCTGTTCCTCTAAAGCTTTTACATACTTCCGGTTCATTCAACCGTCTGAGAAACTATTGACCGAATCTCAAACAGCTTGGATCCTGATGAGACGCCGAGTTACTCGGCGTCTCATCTGGATCCAAGCTGTTTGTAAATTCAGTCGTTTTTTGCAGGGAAATGGTTTAATTCATTTCACTTAGTTCACAAAATGCTTCCATTGTCATCTATCAACAGGCGAGGCTCATCGATACTGACAAAAGTCATTTATCAAAGTGGGTTTTGGGATGAAATACGGAATGAAGTGTTTTCAGTTCAATCCATCTTTTTCTAGCTTTAGTTTCAACTTTTACCTGATGCAGATGCCGTTTAACGCACCTGCAAACAAAGCAGACCAAGATTAGACGGCTCCTATGGGAGCCGTCTAATCAGGGTCTGCTCTGTTTGCTTATGAAAAATATAAACATGATTCTACAGTCTACAGTTTCTGGCTGAGTTAAATGTTATCTATTCATACGCCATTATAAGAAATAATCTAATTAATATTAATGAACATTGTCATAATTTCTTTCATAAATATTCAACACGTAAATGGTTAGGAATCGCCTTTGTATTGAAACTAAAGTAGTGTCCGTTGTATACGATTATACTGAATAAAGGTAATAGTATTTGAAATCAAGTGCTTGTTTAATATAAGACAGAAGTAATGCAGAAAGTTACATTGTATAATCGCCTTTAATGACTTGATGCCTTACAATAAGGCATGTTTTAGCGGCCGTTTTAATGTATATTTAACCGTTTACTTCATAGAGAAGCGTTCTTGTGCATTTGCAAACAGAGTAGATCCAGATCAGACGGCTACTATAGAAGCCCGTCTGATCAGGGTCTGCCCCGTTTGCTTATTAATATCTTATTTAATAACTGATTTTGTACTTTTTGTCATTGCAGTGTATGTACACTTATTTTATGTAACAATTTAATTTCCCAGTTGAATATTCATGTAGGAAATAATGACATCATGCATATTCATTAGTTGAATATTTATAATGGCATATGGAGTAGGAGTAAGGAGTAGAATCTTCCATGAATATTTATGAGATAATAGGGTCTTACACTAAGGCAGCACCATTCGTTTGTTTCATTTATCAAATGAGTCATGACGCGGGATGGTGTATGTTTCTGGAGGGAATGCACACGTTGTAGACCTATACCAGCTCAAGCGGATTCTGATCAGGGTCAACACAGATTATTTTCAGTTAAGTACCAACATTTCTGAAATGGGAGTTTGAGTCAAGCAATGAAGTTTCAATATGGCGGACAGTCTGGATCTACACTGTCTACAAATCCCAGATTTACTATTTTTCTATCGCGATGCAGCTGATACCGCCTATCAGATTTGAGTGACGTTCTTGTACAGAAAGTAAATGAGAAATCAGAATAAACGTCACCTCTTCGCCTTGAAACTCGTAAATAACTCTTACATAACAAAACGATGAAGAAGCTTCAATTCTTTACAGTTATTGATCTGTACCTCAGATAACATCATGGCTTTAAATCTGTCTGGGTGACTAATGCAGGACCTCTCTGTAACGACCATTTCATGTATAGACATTGTTATAAAGACAGGTGGTTGCTTAATGCAGAACGAAATTACAGTAGAACCTGTTATAAGTGACCATAATATTGATTGAATACGGGAATCTTAACAAGACGGTGGTTGTTTAATACAGGGTAGATGTAATGCAGAAAGCTCCTATAGGAACTGTCTGCATCATTTTTTACCTGCATTATTCTACCGAGTTGGATATACCAATTTGTAAAACACCCGTCCAACAAAAACAAACCACTCTATAATGACCACTCAAAAGAGGTCTAATTTTGAGATTTCAAGACAGGCGGTAGCTTAATGCAGGGCAAAAGGTTCCTATAGGGGCATTTTTGCTTAACATTTGTCTTACGCCTTTCTGTGTCTAAGGCTATGCAAACCGGGTAGACCCAGATCAGACGGCTCCTATAAAAGCCGTCTGATCAGGGTCTGCTCTGTTTGCGTATGGAATAATATAGATATAAATCAACGGCTTTTATATTGGCAAACAGTTCTTGCGTTAATGTGCCATTTTAGAAATTCGTCTAATTAATATTCATGATTTCATCATTAACTTCATGATTATTCATGGAGTAAAGGGGTTAAGATCCACTATGTTGATTTCCTTAAGAGGTTGCTGTAGACTGGTTCTTCTGTATCAGTGATCATTTCTGGCCATTTTTCACGGAGCTTATCGTTTCTAAACGCTTAGCTCTAATCTGTTGTAAACAAGGGCCTGGGAATTTATATCAATATTTTGTTAATACTGACCATACAAGCATAAACTGTGTCTTAACTCCTCGCTTGCTTAAGCCCGACCCCACTGTCATAAACAAACAGCTTAGATCCAGATGAGACGGCGAGTAACTCGGCGTCTCATCAGGATCCAAGCTGTTTGCCACCTGGTCAATAGTTTCTCAAAAGTTTTAAGAATTAGAAAATAAGTAAAAAATGTATCATTTCAGAGTTTGGGCAGACATGATTTTTTTTCCAGCAGGCTAGAGATTAAGCAGAGACTTGAGACATCACTCAGAAGAAGATCAAACACTACAGTGGTTTAACCCTTGACCTGCTGAATAATTAAAACTGACTCCTCCCCTTCTGAATATTAATTAAACAAAAATGTGTATAAAAAATTATCACCGAAGAAAATGATTATTATGACAAACAGTGCAGATCCAGGTCAAAGGGCTCCCTCAGGAGCCCTTTGATCTGGATCTACACTGTTTGCAAAGGTGTTATGTACCCTGTTCCTGTACATTAAGAGTTTAAGCAAATAATCAAACACACTTCACTCAAATTAGTTGGTCTTGCCCTGAAGTATGACAAAGGGCTCTTGTTAGAAATGTTGGATTTGAGCCCGGGCACAGGGCTGTCTCTCTTTGATAGACACGTACAGGGCTAAGGAAGGATGGTGTAACTGTTGAAGGAAGGAAGAGGATAGAAAGAGGAGAAATCATAAAGATAAATATAAAACAAATATTGAAAGAAATAAGGACAGATAGAAACAGAACAAATAGAATGATTGAAATAAAAGAGAAAGGGAACGGAAGATAGAGAGATAGTTTTGAATGAATTAACGAATACATGAATTGATTAATGGATGGACGGATGGATGGATGGATTAATGAATGAATGATTGAATCAAAAATATATGAAAGAATTAAAGTTAGCATGTTAGACTGGAAAGCGGAGTATACATAAATAGTGCCGCTAATGACTACGGACTGATAGGCGTACGGACGGACGGACGTATGTACTCACCATACAGACACAGTGTATACAAGGGTTGTCAGAGACACCGGCGACATAAACAGTCTGGCCCTCGTTGGTACACGAAGTAAAAGTTCCTGAAATACAGAAAATTAACCATTTACGTATGATCGTGTCAATCCTTTACTTCAAGGGAATTCATATAAGAAGTAACGATATCCTGGTTATTACAGTAGAACCTGTCTTAAGCGGCCATCAAAAAGAGCTCTAGTTATGGGTCTGTAAAGCATATGGTAGTTTAATGCAGGGCAAAGTGGTGCAAACAGCTCTTATGGGAGCTTTCTGCATTACGTTTGCTCTGAATTAAGCAACCCTCGGATTTTGTTTAAAACATATGTTCAATTAATGATTATATTCATACATTAGTTATTTATTAATGAATATTCATTAAGTAAATAGTTAACTATCTAAAAAACATCAAATATGCATGCGACTTCGGCGGCAAAAGGGTTATAACTATTTGCTCCGTGATTACTCATGTACGAAATAATTAATTTATGAATATTAATTAGATTATTTCATAATGGTATATGGTAGAAATAATGGTAGAAACTGTAGAATCAGATCTACATTATTCCAAAAGCAAACAGCAGACCCTGATCAGACTATACATACAGGGACGATATGATCTGGATATATTCTGTTTGCAAAGGCGTTATAAGCGTATCTATATGGAGTAAAGGGTTGCAACATATGTGGCAATTTTTCAGGCGTAAAATTCATATTAATATTCCTACGAGCATGGAACGTGACAGCTATGTAATTACCCCCGTGTCGGGGAAAACAAAAAAGTGATAATTCACAATAAATTTACTAAAGAATTGGGATACCTGCTATAAAATATACCTGCTTAAGAGAAATGACTGTTGAGATTGACGCGCGAAAATGTGAGAAAATTAACCCTTTCCCTGTTCAGAATTTATGTAAGAAATAACGACAACATAAATATTTATTAGCTCAATTTTTATAATGTAAACGTTTCGATTAATCAGATCTATATCACGTCACTAGCAAATAGAGCAGACCCTAATCAGACGGCTCCTACAGGAGCCGTCTGATCTGTGTAAATAGTAATAGTCTGCTCTGTTTGTAGATGCATGAAAAGGCGTTTATATGAGGGAAAGGATACTAATGCCATATGAAAATTGCATGACATGATGACAAGTTTTGATAATCTTTGCCAACTGTGTAGACCCAGATGAGTCGCTGATTGACTCGGCCTTCCATCAGGATACAAACTGTTTGAGAATCTGGTCCAGTACGCAGGACAGAAATTGAAGAAAAATGCACGCTCTGTACTGCAGCAGCAGGGTCTTTTGGTAGACGTCAGTTGCTTGGTGTTTAAAGGATTTAACGCATTTCGATAATTAATGTAGATTGAAGGCGCGAAACGCATAGCCCCAAATCCACATTAACCCTTAAAGTGGGGAACCCAGTATTTAAGACCCTTGCAAACAGTGTAGACCCAGATCAGGGGGCTCCTGGAGGAGCCCTCTGATCAGGGTCTGCACTGTTTGTTATAAAAATCATTTTAATCAATGATAAATTTTGATACAATATTTTGTGTAATTAATATTCAAAAAGGGAGGAGCCAGTTTTAATTGTTCATCAGGTTAAAGGTTAATTTACGATGAAAGGAGCGAGAGGAATTTCGTGCATGTTCCGAATAAAGTAATTCGTTTGATTTACGACAATTCAGATCGGTCAATTAACTTCATGTTTATGTGTTCGCCTAGGCATAATCACTCAGCATTGTTTTAACCCCACCCCCTCCATAAATACGCATTTTCACGTCTTTGCAATCCGTGCAGACCCAGATTAGAACGGGTTTTATGGTAATACATAAAACATCCCGTAGAAACTACCACCTGCCATAAAGACACAAAATTGGACTTATTTGCAAAAGCCGCACAACACATAAAATTAATGCAGTAAGTAGGAAATGTTTTAAAAGGCTTTGTACTTCAGGTGTCTCTAGTAATCTTTGAAAATCCGGAGCTATATTCGAAAATCGAAAATTTATACCCGGGACATCGTAGTTAAAGCAAATCTGATAGAAATAAAGGCATGTGTTTTTGATAAGCATCAAACCGTTTTATCGAAATAGATTTTAAGTTAAAGACCAATCATTAATATCAATATTCTCGTATTTAAGTTCTTTACTATCTAATATCAAAGTCGTAAAATACTCATCAGTTTCATTTGCGGCATCGTGCAAGCGCCTGCTCATTATAAAGGCGTTTATGTGATATTGATGATCCACCTGGAAAAAATGGAAGGTTTCCAACCATAAATGACCACCTGTCCAGATGCGCTGCGATAATGTCCACGTGAGGACACCTTTCCGGCCTTTTTTGGCCATTTCGGTCATTCGCTGGTCATTTTCGGCCTTTAATTGTATTATTACTTCCACCTAAACGGTTCGGAACCTGCTATGCAGCACAATACATTAACAATGCGTTGACCGAGACATCGGTTGGGAGTCGGACATAATTATGTTCTAGGGCAAAAGTCAGCCAATTTCCAGTCTGAGCATCACATAAAACACGTGTCCATTTCCCACCATGACCATAAAAGGCAACAAAGGCTCATTGATTATATCTAATACGAGATTTGCCGAGATCTTGCTGTGGTATTGAAAACCAGATGAGTGCCATTTAGAAAACTTCACATCTCTCCCAAATTGCCCAGTTCGACCATTTCCCTTGTGAATATGAAGTTATTATTGCATGAATATTCATGACCTGGTGTTTTATAATTACAAATTAATGTGGAAAGTTTTGGCTGTGATATACACTGCATAATCAGATCTATATTATTCCATAAGCAGAGCAGACCCTGATCAGACAGCTTCTTCAGGCTCTGCTCTGTTTGCTTGCTGGGAGAATTGTATAGATCTGATTCTACAGTGTATGCCATGGCCAAATATTTTATATACATATGCCATTATAAAATATCAGCGAATAAATATTCAGAATGTCTTTACTTTTTGATAATCAGAGGTCCAGATAAGATGTGTAAATTTAAACATTTTCAAAAATAGCTCGTTTATTTCTCCACCAAACCCTATACTGTGACCACTCTTTAGAATCCTCTCGAAGAGACGATTCTAAAGAGTGGTCATAGTATATGGTTTGGTGGAGAAATGACGATTTTAGTATTTGGGTATACGCCTTTATCTGCAGCTAGATGAATATGCATCAGACAAGCGGTTAAGCTGCGTTTGTGAAGTGCCAGTTGAATTATATTCCAGACACGAATCTATCTTGCGAGATGATAACCAAGAATCATTGAATGATCTTTGTAATTATTCCAGTTACTTCTAATTACCGTTATAATAAGACTGGCAGACTGAGGGGAAACTAGTGCAGACCCAGACCAAACTATCACAGAGGAACAATTCAATAAT
Source organism: Azorinus chamasolen (assembly GCA_963576725.1). Taxonomy (NCBI): domain Eukaryota; kingdom Metazoa; phylum Mollusca; class Bivalvia; order Cardiida; family Solecurtidae; genus Azorinus; species Azorinus chamasolen. Next base: position 50,772,426 of record OY755253.1, on the reverse strand, counting down.
CATAGTTAACTCAATTGCTACTATGTCAGTCTAATTTAATCCTTTCCCAGTTCTTTATTTATTCCAAATTTCATTATCTACTGAATATGCATGGGGAAATAGTTATAATGAAGTATAGAAGGCGCACCGTTCTTATTCATTTTAGAAACTAAAGAAACAGATTTATCAATTTCCATTAGCAAACAGAGCAGAACCTGATCAGACAATTCCTATAGGAGCTGTCTGATCTGGGGCTTCTCTGTTTGCCAATGTGGAAAAAGTGCATTTATATGAGGGGAAAGAGTTAATAAACCTTTTCCCTGTTCTGTATTTCACTACCTACTGAATATTCATTAACAAAATAGTTATAAAGAAATATGGATCTTGGAACATTGTAGACATTTTAGACAGCAAAGAAACAGATCTATCAACTTCTATTAGCAAACAGGGCAGACCCTGATCAGACCTCTGATCTGGGTCTACTCTGTTTACAAATGCATGAAAACACGTTTATATGAGGGAAAGGGTTAATTAAAGAGATTACAATGGTGCCAAACGGACTAACAGTACTCGAAGGAGCAGTTTGATCAGGTCTTCGCTATTTGATACAATGTCAGTCTAATTTAAAGTTATCACAATGGTGCCAAGTTAACTAATTCATCTTTTACAAACAGAAGCAGAGGGAATATCAGGTGTCTGAATATTTAAGGTAATTTGGGCACTCGATATTACGTTTACTTGTAGGCGTGTTTGGAATAAATAAACAGACGAAAAGTAATTCTGTTACAAAGAAATTAATGTGCAAGAAACAGAATTTTGTCTGCAAAATTCCTTTGTAATTGCCTTTGAGTTCGAAAAAACCCATAATCCCACTGTTAGCGACCTAGCTAGCAGTTGCAAACAGTTTGGGTCCAGAAGAGACGCCGAGTAACTCGGCGTCTCATCAGGATCCAAGCTGTTTGACACTCAGTCAATAGTTTCTCAAAAGCTTGATCGAATCGGAAGTAGTCCAAATTATGCCAAATTTAGCAGACTCAACTGTTTTTTCACGGCGGTGTAAGAGTAACGCTTTAGAACGTCACGAACGAACATTTGCAAACAGATCGAGGTAAGAGGCGCAGTTAGTCGGAGTCTGAGTGGATCCAAACAGCTTGGCACTCGGTATACATGTTTGGATTTAAAATTCAACATAGCTATTTTTTTCAAACACGAAGCCCACGTAAAGCATGACCAGACAAAACTTTATCCAGCAGGTTAAAGGTTAATTTTAGCCCAAACTTGAAGATGCCATCTACCCTCAAAATAACGCCCTCTGGCGTCCGTAAACTGAGTTCAGAATTTCCCAAATTCTTGAAAGTCTGCATTAATATGCAAATTATAGACAACGGTGGCTAACAGGGCATTGAAATTATTATTTGTTGAGCGTTAGTCTCCGAAAATTGATACAGAGAGACGCAAACATAGAGGTATGGAGAGGCAGAGAGATTAACAGACAGAGTCAGAGTGGAGAGAGAGAGGGAGAGAGAATGAGAGAGAGAGACACACACACACAGACAGAGATAGAGAGAAAGAGAGACAGAGAGAAAGAGACAGACAGACAGACAGACATACAGAGAGAGAGGGACAGAGACAGAGACAGAGGGACAGAGAGACACACAGAGAGACAGAGAGAGACACACAGAGAGTGACAGACATACACGCCCACAGAGGTATGGAGAGGCAGCGAGATTAATAGACAGCGTCAGAGTGGAGAGACAGAGAGAAAGAGAGAGACAAAGAAAAGAGATGGCAGACAGACAGACAGACAGACATACAGACAGACAGACAGACAGATAGACAGACAGACAGACAGACAGACAGACAGACAGACAGACAGACAGACAGACAGACAGACAGACAGATAGACAGATAGACAGATAGACAGATAGACAGAGACAGAAAGACAAAGAAACACCAAGCCACAGAGAAAACAGAATAAGACACAGAAACACACAGACAAAAATACACAGAAACGGAGAGACAGAGATAGACAGAGACGTAGACAGACAGAGAAGAGACAGAAAGGGGCGGAGGTCAGTGACTTGTTTATGTCTGACCAATGTCCACATAATGTTTTATCTTATGATCATATAAATATGCATGACGTCATTATTACTTACGTGAATATTCGTTGCGTAAATGGTTAAATCATGTTGTTCCTGCCAGATCTGAATTAAAGACCTCATTAACCCATACACCGATGATGTCGCATAAATGCACCACGACAAATAGTGCAGTCCCAGATCAGACGCCGCCTTTTCAAGGCGGCGTCTGATCAGGGACTCCACTTTTTGTCCCAATATCTATTTCTATATATGTGTTTTATTCCTTTGAAATTTGCATTTATTTATCTCATTTCCTTATTGTACTGAATGGTTTAACAAAAAAATTATTGCAGACGACAATTAGAAATTTGGCGCCGAAAAGGTTAAGATGTTCGACTGTGGAATTAACTCTTTACTGCAAAAATACGCCTTTCTAAGTCTTTGCAAACAGAGTAGGCCCAGATCAGACGGCTGCTATAGGTCTGATCAGGGTCTGTTCTGTTTGCTTATAATGTTATATATATGATTCTTCCTTTTCTGCAATGGTCAAAACTACATGGTTGTGTCCAGGTGCTATTGTTGAAAATAATCTAATTAATATTCATGATGTCACTGTTTCTAACATGAATATTCATGGCGTAAATGGTTAAAATCTCGTTAAAGTAATGTTCGACTGTAGAATTAAGGTAGATTGAGTTGGATACCTTGGCACTCTATTGCAATAGACAACATACACTTAATCCCCTTCACGTGCTGTAAAATATGTCGTCTGCTCAACTTCTCGTCTGCTTCATTTTTACCTCTCCAAAAATTCGCTTAATTTTATACAAATCTATAAACAACTTGCCAAACAGACTGGATCTCGACAAGATCTCGAGTAACTCGAACTAGGAACTGGATCCAAGTCTGTTTTCAAATACCATTCCAGTACCGACTAGCAGACGAAAGGCTGACTCGGGAGAAACGCCCTCTAATGAAGATGCTTGTAGGATCTGGCAAGTTTCAGTTCAGAAGACTTTTAACTCTTTCGCTGCCAATGTCGCATCTGTGATTACCTATGCAATCAGTTTGGATCCAGATGAGACGCCGTCTCATCAGAGTCCAAACTGTTTGTTACTGTGACTGGGTTTTTTAAACAAAAATGAAGCAAAATGAAACAAAATGAAACTTATAGCAGACGACAAAGTTTGTAGATGACAAAATTTGGCAGCGAAAGAATTAAACCCTTTAAACATAAAGTAAATGTCGTCTGGAAAAAATGGCGTCTGCTTCAATTCTCAACAAATATAATTTTCCCTCGTTTTGTATTCAAGAAACAGTGCCTGAGTGACAAACAGTTTCCATCCAGATGAGAGGCCGTGTTACTCGGCGTTTCTCCTATATCAAAATTATATGAGAGGATTTTTAATAAATATACCCATTGTGGGGAAAGCGGTTTCTTCCCGGCAGCAATGACTAGAGCAATATACTTATACTACCGGTGGTACCCGGTTATCATTTTGAACAGAAGCAGCCTGCAATTAATCTGGATATTGTCATTCCAATCAGCCGTTTCTGCATTAAAATGAAAATATATCGACGAAGTCTCGCGAGAACGGGAACTTCTTGCGAATTACCACCGAGGCTTAATTCTATCATCCCTTTTCATCCCGTAAATATTGATGTAAGAAGTAATGATATTATTCAGAGCTACAGATAAAGGTGCGTACCTAAATACCAAAAATCGTCATTTCTCCTCCAAACCCTATACTGTAACTACTCTTTAGAATCGTCTCTATACTGTGACCACTCTTTAGAATCGTCTCAAAGAGACGATTCTAAAGAGTGGTCACAGTATAGGGTTTGATGGAGAATAAAGGAGTTATTCTTGAAAATGTTTAAATTTACGCATTTTATCTGGACCTCAGCATTTTGAATATTAAGTAGTTGAACTTTTATCTCCTCTCAGTGTTCCATCCTTGTCACATTTTGTCATTTTATAAAATTTCATAGCTCACGCCTGATTGGTTAGAGTTTATGTGATTCTCCAAATCTGGCCAATCAGATGAGAATGGGCTCGAACTCAACCAAAGGTTTTACCTTCATAAAAACTGTAAAGTCACATAAGTATTTAAAATTTACAGTTCTTGAGCCCGAGTCTCAAATACAATACTCAAACTGTTAATGTGCCCCTGGTATCAATAAGTACTGGTGACATACAGAGAACATTAACTCTTTCTATTTTGCATATTCATATAAGAAATAATGATACCATCATTTACTAAATTAATTTTTGATAATGGCATACCGGTATATATACGTGATTTTTGTTTGTATTTGTAGAAACTGCAGGAATAGACATGTTATGATTTCATAAGCTAACAGAGCAGGCCCTGATCAGACAGGTTCATACAAGAGCCGTCTGATCTAGGTCTACACTGTTTGCAACGGCATGAAAATGCGTTTGTATGAAGGAAAGGAATAAGCTGTATTATACCTACCACACTGCTACCCGTAACACCAGACACCATTTAACCCTTTCAATGCTGATAAACCAATGTACCGACACTTTCCAAACAGTGTAGACCCAGATCAGAGGGCTCCTGATCAGGGTCTGCACTGTTTGCCATTCAAAACCCTCTCGCAAATTATACCCTTTAATGCTGAATGTACTCCGTTGTTAAACAACGACAGATCATTCCATTTTGAAAATTCAGCATTAAAGGGAGAAACCACAGAAGTAGTAAATAAAAATGTTTCTCCCGGTTTTATTTGTTAACTATCTATCTCCTCATGATTAGTTCTCTGGTTTCAGCCCTAAAATTTGAAATAATGATATATCCCTTTGATTACTAAACACGAGATTTGTTTCAAAATGTCGTCTGCTTCAAATTATCGACTGGCTTGATAATTTAAGATTAATGATATATCCCTTTGATAGAGCACAAGGCTTGTTTCAAAATGTCGTCTGCTTAGAAATATCGTCTGGCTTGATAATTAATAAAGATATGAAAATTTGAAATAATGATACACCCCTTTGATTACTTAGCACGAGATTTGTTTCAAAATGTCGTCTGCTTCAAGTTATCGTCTGGTTTGATAATTTATTATTCATAATGACGTATAAGCTTTATCAGTAGTAAATACCGCACACATGTTTAACCCTCTCCCTGATAGAAACGCCTTTCTGTGCCTTTGCAAACAGAGAAGACCCAGATCAGACGGCTCCTGCAGCAGACGTCTGATCACATTCTGCTCTGTTTGCTTACAAATGGAATGATATAGGTCTGATTCTAAAGCTCTGTCGTGGAAATCTTGTTTTTATAAATTTTCAGATGATAAATATTCATTACGTCATTATTTCTTATATGAATATTTATTATGGAAAGGGTTAGCATGCATACATCGAACTGATTAACCCTTTCCTCCATAAATACGCCTTTCTACGCCTCTGTAAAAGTCTTCTGTTGAAACCATTGTGATAAATAGAGCATTTGCTCCTATAGGAGCAAATGCTCTATTTATCACAATGGTTTCAACAGGTAACTTTTGCAGATGCGTCAAAGGGCGTCAATATGAGGGAATGGGTTAATCACTGCACGAGGCGAATCTATGATCACCAATCCAAACAGTTTGGATCCAGAGTAACTCGGTGTCTCATCTGGATCCAAACTGTTTGTTACTCTGGAAAAGAAATACGGATATCATAACGAGGAGAAAGCTCTATTTTGAGAAACAAACAAGCAACCGTGGGTTTTTAATTTCGTTTCTTCAGACAATTATTTAGAGTACGAACGGTTACTGGAGATGCTTTAATTATCTGAAGAATTTGAACACAAGATATTCTCCTCTATACTGGTTTGTTAAGCTGATTAATTCAATTTGACACCATTTTGATCATCTTGACATAATAGCAAATAGAGCAGACCATGATCAAACGTTTGGTCTGGGTCTGCACTATTTGTCTCAGTCTGTCTGTCCGAATACTTAGGGTAATTAAGGAAATCCACTTAAGTAAGCTCCTTTTGGTTCCAGACCAGATGCCGACTTAGATCAAAGCATTTCATCACAAAGACAAAAATATATGTGAACGTTTTGCGTTTTCTAAAAACCACATTTTCGTAACAGTTGATCTTTTCCGTCTACAAAAGATTATCGAAGTCTCACTGTCTAAGCGGTTCGTATAAATCAGGGTAGAGTTAATTTCACGTATCATTGCTCCCAGATTAATGTTTCCAGCTATTTGTGCCCTCTACAAGAGGGTTTTTATTTTTATTTTTATTGCCGTTTGAAATGCTGCGAAATCTCGTCTCGTGCGGTGATTTACGAGAGCGCGCGGGATTTATCAAACTCAGCGACCGACTGCTCATTATTTTCGTTTCAATCTTAGAAACAGACATTAAAACGAATAATTATACATAGTGTTATCATAGGCTATATGAACCCTTATCCAGTAGTGAAAAAAATAATGTCTGCTCAAATATGGACCTGGTGCAATTTTAGACTACTTCCGATTCAATCAAGGTTTTAAGAAACTATTGACCGAGTGTCAAACAGCTTGGATCCTGATGAGACGCCGAGTTACTCGGCGTCTCATCTGGACCCAAGCTGTTTGCAAATCCGAATCAGGTCGCTGATAGCAGAATAAAGGTTTGACAAAGATTTGATATACAAGTACACTTGATACAGACAGTCATAACTCTGCTGGTATTTCAAAAATACAGTCAAAACATCTCTATAGCTACCTCTCTAAATACTTATAATTCTATATCTTCATGGTAGGATGGTAGCTTAATGCAGAGTGAAAATAATGCAGAAAGCTCCAATAGGCATTTTCCGTACCACTGGCTTCCTGCATTAAGCTATTACAGACTGTTGAATACATCCGTGTATATCCACTATGTGGCCGCTATATAGATGTCCTACTGTAAATTCATTAAATCTTTACTGATAGGGGGACATTTTAAAACCTTTGCATATAGAGTAGACTCAGATTAGACGGCCCCTGTTGGAACCATCTGATCAGGGTCTTTTCTGTTTGCTTATGGAATAATATACCATAACTAAAATCGCCCGTGTTCATAAAATCATGTAATTATAAAAACATTCTAATTAATTTCCATTATATCATTAATTCTTACATACATGTATTAAATATGCATTGATGTAAAGAGTTATATACAACATTGTCCCAATGCAATATGTGCGCCCCAACAGTCTTTTTAAGGGTATATAAAACGTCGTCCTCTCTTTACTAGCCCCGTTCCATGTATGCGCGACGTGGGTCCAATATTATAAAACTTCTAAGACTGAGTCTTAGTTCATTCTCAAGTATCTCATTGGTCAGATTTTGTGCGTCCATTTAAACGCATTTCCTCTCCTTTGCATTTTCTTCGCATTTTCTCCAATAGACAGGGTCTGCTCTGTTTGCTAATGAAATAATATAGATATGATTCTACAGTTTCTGCCAGAGTCAAAACATTAGTGCACATATGCCATCATAAATATTTTGCAAATAATTATTCATAATGCCATTGTTCCTTATGTAGATATTCAACAAGGAAAGGTTTAAACAAATGTTGAATTAAGTACAGATGCACCAGAGTTTGAGCAAACATTTTGTTTCACACCATGATGGTCTTCTGTGAAAGACATTTGAGCGGACGTTATTTTTTCACATCTGGATAAAAGTTAGGATGGTCTTCTGTGAGAAGAATTTGTGCGTAGCTGTCTAATCGAAAAGAATATCAAATTATCTATCACAATCAACTATCTACGACACTTTATACAATAGACCATGTCTTAAGCGGCCAATAAAAAGTAGTCTAAATTTGGATTTCTAAAACAGGCGGTAGCTTAATGCAGGACAAAAGTGATACAGAAAGCTCCTATAGGAGCTTTCTGTATAACTTTTACCCTGCATTAGGCAACCACCTGTTTTTAAGATTCCTGTATGCAATATATAAATGATCGCTTGAGACAGGTCTAACTGTAAATGAAAACAAGAAGTAATTTGTGTAATGCTTGGATTTCAATCCTAACAGTACATTAGCACAATAAAGTCTATCCATGGGGTGCCACAGAGAAATTATAAATCATTATTAATAGATTATCGCCGATATATCTAAATTGCGAATCCATGCATACTATTTGTCAAAACGTCAGAATTTCACCTTCAGGTAATTTAACTATCAAATTTTGAAACCCCCAGGGTGCCGTTTCAAATTACGCAATCGGAACTAACCACTGCCTTCTTTTAGGACAAGTATAAAACAAGAGCATGTATTATTCGTTAATACCCGGAACGTGCGATGTGCTACTTCGCGCTGTCATGTCAGTGTTTTATACGATACCAGAATTGTGTCAATCGCGTTTGTCTGACTGGTCAAAAACAATAGAAAATGTTCACGGCGCATTAAGTGAAGATCACCTGGGTGTCTTCAACAGAGATAATTGTAAAATGACAAGGGTTAAACTCAGACAATCGGCAAAATAACAGTATCGCTGCGGTAAGAAGAAACCTTGACCTGACAATATCAGAACATATTTTCTCACAGGAGTCGAAATCAAGCCTGTCACGGGGTTATGCATAATATCTCTGAATATCAAAGAAAGATGAAGACGAGATACTTTAGTTCACAGACAGACAGACAGACAGACAGACACAGAGACAGAGGCAGAGAAACAGAGAGTGGGAGAGAGACGGAGAGAGAGAGAGATTTCTTATAACCAAACATATGACTCACTGGTTTAAATCTTTACTCCGTGAATGATATTGTATGTATGAATATATAATAATTAATATGTATTATGACATGTGAACAAGAAAATGTAAAAATCTTTACAGTGCCATGCGCAGAGTACGGCAGATGGCACCTTAATTCAAGATGACATACATGGATAATGCTCCCAAAGCAGCGTTCTGTATGAGTTTCATCCTGCATTGAACAGGAACCTCTGATCTGGGTCCAATCTGTTTGTAATTACATGAAAATGCATCTCTATCAATGAAGGGGTTAATGAGCTATTCCTAAGTGCAAAATGAGCAATTCTTGTAGCGTTTTCAAAACTTTATAGTTAAAAATACTCTGACGAGCGTTCGATTCCGTTCAAGCAGTGATATTCTGTTCGAGAAATGCATTTCCATAGCCCCCTCTCGGCTATGATATCCCTTTAAACCCCTGAATGCGGGAACACATGTATTGACATCAGCAAACAGTGAAGACCCAGATCAGAGGACTCCTAGAGCCCTCTGATCAGGGTCTGCACTGTTTGCCATTCAATATCCACTAGCAAGTTTAAGCCCCTTTCATACTGAATGGATTCTACAGTTTAAAACTGATGGGCTATTCCACTCTGAAAATTGAGGGTTGAAAGAGTTAATGAAGTGTTCACATATTATTAATACGCCTGGTTATTGGAAATACCCAGGGTGATAATTCAATTAAAAATGCATGTATTTCACGTCGAATTGTGCATCATTAAAAACTAATTTCGCATAGAAAACGTGATTGCAAAGAGGAGTTTTTAACCATAAGAGTTGAGATATTAATTTATGACACCATATCTAATTACATAAAATTCATACAACACGATTGTCTGTATTTGTAAGTGGGCCGATCAAAAACTGTCTGATTGGCATATCCTCCTATAATTCAACCCCTTCCCTCGTATAAACGCCTTTTTCACTCATTTGCAATCAACGTAGACCAAGATAAGACGGCTCCTGTATGAGTAGTCTGGTGAGGGTCTACAGTAAAACCTCTCTACAACGGCCACTAAATTACATCAAGTATTTTGTGTTAAAGGCAGGTGGCTGCTTAAAGCAAGGTGAAAGTAAAACAGAACGCTCCTATAGACTGCTTAAAGCAAGGTGAAAGTGAAACAGAACGCTCCTATAGGAGCGTTCTGGTATACTTTCACCTTGCTTTAAGCAACCACCTGCCATAAATACCAACTAATTAACACAATTTAGTAGCCGTTATAGAGAGGTTTTACTGTATTCTAGTTGCTTATAAAATTATAACAGATCTGATTCTACAGTTTCTACCAATACCAAAATAAGCACGTGTACATGTGTCATTATAAAAATCCAGCTAATAAATATTCATGATGTCACTATTCTTATAAGAATACTCAACAGGGGAAGGGTAAATTAAGACAGTCGCTAGTTGGTAAAGATTGCACGTCCAACAAAATAGACCATCCCAAATACAAGACAGTCAGACATCACAATACATGTCAACCCCTTACCTGATGAATATTCATGTACGAAATAATGCCTTATGAATATTAATTAGATGATTTTGATATAAAGACGTCATGGACAAGAAACATTTTAACCATGGCAGAAACTGTAAAATCGGTTCTATATCATTATGGAACTGTCTGATCAGGGTCTGTTCTGTTTGCTTAAAATATTATCTGCTATGGCAAATATTCCTCCTTCGTGTCACGTGTCATTAAAACAGTTAATTAGTATCCATGACGTCATACTTTCTTGCATGACTATTCATGATATAAAAGGTCAAACGTATTCATGTTAGTCTAACATCAAAGATACTCGAGTACATTTTTATCTCTAATGAGTGAGTACTATGCTGATAAAGATTTTAACCCTTTCCCTACTGGATATTCATGTAAGATAATGGCATCATGAATATTTATTAGCTGATTTTTTGGTACTGGTAGATACTGTAGAGTCAGAACTAGATCTATAATAATTTCATAAGCAAACAGAGCAGACCCTGATCAGACGGCTCCTACAGGAGTCGTCTGATCTGGGTCTACTCTGTTTGCAAATGTATTAAAGGCGTACATATTGTGTAAAGGGTTAATTTATTCCATGTAATCGACCCATGTAAATGTCAATTATTACCTAATCTTGCATGATATCAGACACATATATACATGTACACAAACCAAATTTATATTTCACTCCTCACTGCATGGAGAAATAGAATTAATTTTGAGTCTACTGTAACTCCAAATGCAATAATTCTAACAATTAAAACACTTCGACCACACTCAGGGATAAAGCATGTGTCTACATATTTTTCAATCCCCGGCCCCTTAACCCTTTACCTGAAAGAAATAATAGCATATGACTATTCATTAGCTGACCTTTTAATGGCATATAATTACAACATATTTTCTTCATGGCAAAAACTGTAATAACAGCAAACAGAGAAGACCCTGATCCTATAGGAGCCGTCCGATCTGGGTCTGCTCTGTTTGCATTTAGGCGTCTCTATCAGGCTAAGGGTTAACCAGTAATTATAAAAATACTTGACTTGAATACAAAACATTTCGAAGGCCGAGGCCATCCGAATGAAAGCGATTAATTTTGACTGCTCAAATTTAGCATACCGTGGTGTGAATTGGTGACAAAGTTTTCAAACAGTTTAGACCCAAATCAGACAGCGAGTAACTCAGCGTCTCGTCAGGGTCCAACACCGTTTGACACCCTGACAGCATATTCCGAGTAAAAATAATTACATAACACATTTTGAGAACTGTAGCAGACGACATTTTTTCTGCAGAAGACACTCACTTAGTTTGCTTAGCGTTAAAATGACGTTTGTTTTTACCTGTTTGACATTTTATAATGGACTCGATGTAGGTCGCTTAAAATGACAATGCAGAAAATAAATTCGTAATTATCATTGACTGGCATTTGTTCATTATCGTGCCGCGCAAATTGTCGTCTGCTGCATAAAGAAATGCCGTCTGTTTTCAAAACAAAATTTTCACAGTCCCTCCGTCAACTCTTTTGGCGCCAAATAATTTTGGTATACATGATGTCTGCACATATTATCGTCTGCTTTAAGGGCCATGACAGTCTTTCTTTCCATATCTCTTTAATACTTAAGTGAAGTGTCAAACAGTCTGGATCCAGATGAGACGCCGAGTTACTCGGCGTCTCATCTGGATCCAAACTGTTTGCAAAGGTAAGCACAGTTTCGCCCTTTGCAGGACGCTCCTTGGTGGCGAAATATTTAGCCTATACAGACTTTCGGATTACGAGTGTTAAACAGGTTGGATCCAGATGAGGCGAGACTGTTTAACACTCTGATCGCGTCTGCTCTGTTGGCTAGTGGAATTTTAAAGATCTGTTTCTTTACTTTCTAAAATGGCTGCAATGTTCCACTTTCCATATTTCATTATAACTATTTTGTCCATGAAAATTCAGTAGGTATTTGAAATGAACATAGAACAGGGAGATGGTTAAAAGCATTTCTATCAAACTGTCCAGCTAACACTACAGCAGGGGGAAGACCCCATAGGTTTTTCCATGACCGGGACAAAAGAAGAACATCCGGGTATAACAAACGACCTACCGCAAAGAAGGAGCCGTTTGATCAAGGTCTGCTCTGTTCACTTATGGGGTGATAAAGATACTCTATTGGCAAAGGCGTTAAAAGGGGGCGTCTATGGAGCAAAGGGGTCATACACATATAAATGTGTCGTCTGCTAAAACTCTCGACCGCTACATTGTTAAATGGTCAATAGTTAGAGAAATAATTGGCAACGTGTCAAATAGTTTGGATTAAGATACGACGCCTTGTCACTTGGCATTTGATATAGATCCAATCTGTTTGAAAATATCATAACTAGTAGAATACGATTCAAACGTGCGAAAACTTCAATTTGCTTTGGCTATGCAAACATACATGCACGTGCCCCTCCCCCTTGGGACAATATTTACATAAGCTAGATTTCCCATGAATGGAAAAGGTACATCACACATTCCTTAACACATTCTCTCCTACTGACGCCTTTATGTGCCTCTGTAAAACTCATTTTTTTGGAACCATTGTGATAAATAGAGCATTTGCTCCATAGGAGCAAATGCTCTTTTTATCACAATGGTTTCAAAACTAACATTCTCCTTTTCTATAGTTACTGCTCCTTTTCGGTAGATTAATTCAAAGAGGTTGGGTCTAAAAATAGTCTAGGAGGAAATGAGTTAAGATCAGCCTGTAAAAACCTGTAATAAACAATCACTAACCCTGTCTTCCATTGATACACATTTCCTCGTTTTTGCATACAGAGTAGACCCAGATCAGACGGCTCCTGTAGGAGCCGTCTGATCAGGGTCTGCTCTTTTTGCATATGAAATTATAATCGATCTGAATCTACAGTTTCTGCCACGACTAACATGTCCAGTGTTCGAGTTTCATTATAAAAACTAATCTAATCAATATTCATGATGTCATTATTTCTTACAGGAATATTCATGGCGTAAAGGGTTAAGATATAACCCATTACATCATGATTATTTATACAATGCATTAATAGCTGGGTTGTTTTATATATAAAAGCCAATTAACAAGTGATTTTGGCCATTTAAGAACTTGTAGAATCAGATAAACCATAAACAAGCAAGCAGACCCTCGTCCGAGGACTCCTACAGGGGTCATCTGTTCTGAGTCTACTCTGTTTGCAAAGGCTTCAAAAGACGTAATAATTTTTTAATGCAGGTGGTAGCTTAATGTAGGACAAAATGAATGCAAAATGCTCCGTACGGGAGCTGTCTGTGGTGCTTTTGCACAGAATTAAGCAGCCACCTGTTCTTTAGATGGAGCAAGTATTTGTGATGTAATCTCTACATATATATCATTACCATACAGATGATGTTTAAGACATTTTAGATTATTAGACAGTTAACTAACGGGCTACATGTTCACTTACTTAACTTAACAAGGAGAATATGGCCCGAGTCTTCTCTGTTTGCAAAGGCGTAAAACACACTTATATATGGAGAAGGACTAAAAGGTCGATTTTCTTCAATCTAAAAGGTTTAAACATGCTAGAACAATTTGTGGTGGTAAATTATCGTCTTCTTAAACTCTTTAATACACGTACATGTGTGTTTCTAATGTTTTAATCAGATGAGGGAGTAAAACAGTTTCGATCCTGATAAGGCATCGAGTTACTCGGATTTTCATGAAGATTCACTTCGAGGATTATCAGAAAGTCAAATGTGACAGACTTAAGGATAAGAAGATGCTTTGTAAAGAAATTATCATATTTCACTATTGACATTCAAAATTCACCGCTTGAATCAAAAATGGATTATGACAAGACACAGCAAAACCTCGCTATTTCGAATTTTTATTAAAGCAAAAAATGAGAACGGTTTAAGCAGATGTCCGCTTAATGCAATGTCAAAGTGATGCAGAAAGCTCCCAGAGGAGCTTTCTGCATGACTTTTACCCTGCATTAAGCTGTCACCTGTCTTAAAAACTCGATACTCATATTCATATATGTGTCGGATGAGGAAGAATCCATTGTATATATAAATGTGACATATAGACTAGCATAGCAAATGAGATTATGAGAGGTAACAGAAAGTCTACTGTAAATATCCAGAGCTATTTGAACGGATATACAGAGAAACCTGGCCTAAGCGGCCATTCATTTATTGAATATAGGAGTCTTAAAAAGCAGGTGGATGCTTAATGCAGGACAAAAGTAATGCAGAAAGCTCTCATGGGAGCTTTCTGCATTACTTTTGACCTGCATTAAGTCACTACCAGCATTACCTCTGTTTGATGGCGGCTTAACCATTTACCTCATAGGCTATTTTTAGATACAACCTATTTGAATAAATCTACCGAAAAGGAGCAAGATCTAGAGAAAAGGAAAACTTTATAATTCTGTAGTTTGAAACCATTGTGATAAATAGAGCATTTGCTCCTATAGGAGCAAATGCTCTATTTATCACAATGGTTTCACAAAGTGATTTTTACAGAGTCGTCAAAAGTCGTCAATATAAGGGAAAGGGTTGAGGAATGTTCTACTGCAGGTTAAACCCTTTCCCTGCTGAATATTCATTAAGAAATAATGAATTCCTAAATATCTAAATATTTATACGCTGAATTTCTAAAATGTAAACTTTTCTAGTTATTTCTATTACTTTGACACAGACTGTAGAATCAGATCTATATCACGTCATGCACAAACAGAGCAGACCCTGATCAAACGGCTCCTACAGGAGCCGTTTGATCAGGGTCTACTCTGTTTGTGAATGCGCGATAGAGCGTTTATATGAAGGGAAATGGTCAAATGTTATTCAAAACTGATGAATACATGTGAGTAGTTTGGATCCAGATACACCAGACCAATATTATCATGTACTGTTATTGGTTAATACATATTCTGATTCTTGTATTTGGCCCATTCAATGTAGGATACCAGTTTTATAGCATTTGCACACATTGTAGACCTAGATAAGAGGGTTCCTTCGGGAGCTATTTGATCAGGGTCTGCAATATTTTTTCAATCAAAATCCTGAATGATAAATTTAACCCCTTCATATTGAATGGATTCTGTCGTTAAATGATAACGGACCATTCCATTTTGAAAGAAATCAACATTCAAATGGTTGAGTAGAGCTCTTGAAAAACTACAATATATCGTGTTCATTGTAAGCCATAATTATTATTGGAACATTAATGTTATGGTCGACCTCGAACTGTACCAAGTAGTGAATACACTGGAACCTGAACTGAACGTTAAATTAAGATACAAACATGCATGTCTTTAAAAAAGAAAGGTTAATGCTTAATGCAGAACAAAAGTAATGCAGAAAGCTCCTATAGGAGTTTTCTGCATTACTTTTGTACTGCATTAGTTTACCATATTCTCTAAAGATCTAGAACTTAACGTATTTTTTTCAGATTTCGCCCTTTTCGCAGTTTTTTTTATAAACGAATTGTCTTGAGATGCAATTCTAATGAGTAGGAGTCAGAAAGTATTTACCTGAGAAATAAGAGAGTTTGACATATCAGTAGGCATCTTGTTTGTAGTCCTGGATAGGTTTTTTACAAATAGCACAACGAATGTATTGAATATGGTTCAGTGATGGATATAATTGGATCAAAGTGGATTGAATGATCTACATGTATAGATAAATCGTCCTAAATTGACCTCTCAAAATGTCTATATCTCGATCTTAACCGATAGCTTAGCAGATTCCCTCATGCATATTCATATGATAATTAATTAATGTATGAATATTAACTAGGCGATTTGTATACTCAGAGCTACAGATAAACGTGCGTGCTCGATTACTAAAACCGTCATTTCTCCACCAAACCCAATACTGTGACCACTCTTTAGAATCGTCTCTTCGAGACGATTCTAAAGAGTGGTCACAGTATAGGGTTTGGTGGAGAAATAATGAAGTTATTGTTGAAAATGTTTTAATTTACGCTTCTTATCAGGAGCTCTGATAATTTCATCGTGAACGAGGGCATGTTTGACAATGGCACCAACTGTAGAATCATAAGTTATCTATATTTTTCCATAAGTAAATAGAGCAGACCCTGATCAGACGGCTCCAACAGGAGCCGTCTGATCTGGGTCTACTCTGTTTGCAAAGGTGCTGAAATGTGTAAATACGGGACGATCGTAATGCAGAAAGCTCCCACAGGAACTTTTTGCATTACTTTCGTCCTGCAATAACCACCTTCTTGTAAATAGTTTCGTGATTGTCACGAACGATGGATTTAATCCTGCACCTGATAAAACAGATAATGGTTTTTAACGCTTTTGCAAACAGAGTTGACCCAGAGCAAACGTCTCATGTAGGAGCCGTCTGATCACCGTATGTTTTGTTTGCTTATCAACTTATAATATATCCTGATTTCCACAACGTGTATCATGGCCAAAACATCCATGTGTTCATATAATCATCATGAAAATATAATGGAGCGTTCTGATAAGGATGTGTTCTGTTATATAGTAGAACCCCTCTAAAGCCACCATTTAATGAACAGAGATTTTAATAAAAGCAGGTGGTAGTTTAATGTAGGAACTTTCTGCATAACTTTCGCCCTGCATTAAGCTACCACCCACATTCCTGAAATACTCAGAATTACGTCTATTTTTAAATTGTCACATTTTGCTGTAGATATTATGCTATAATTTCTTTTGTTTATATGTCAGTGTAACTTTTACTCCATAAAAACGCCATTACAAACAGAGTAGACCCAGATCAGGCACAACATAGGGTTTGGTGGGGGAAATAAAGAAGTTATTCTTGAAAATGTTTCAATTTACGCTTTGTATCAACTTTCGAATGGAAAATAATAAACAAATTGTCTTACCTGCTAATTGGCCATGTACTCGTGTAAAACCCATGTTCAGAATTAAAATGTATAATCCAACACAAATAAAACTAATTCCAGCATGTTTTGTAACCATAGTAACTTAACAAAATACACATTTGCACGTGCAACAAGCTTCCGTGTTCATTTCCCGTGCAACTTGTGTGACTTCACATTCTTCTCTCGGCTAATTCGTTTCACTTTCGGAAATTTAATACATTTCTAATCTACAGTTGCAGTCCATCAATTTCTTCTACGAAGTCCTTTCCTTTATTAATCATTGCAAAAACATGCTACCTGGTGCGCGAGTTATAAACAGCCGCTATTGTCTGTGACAATTTGAAATGATCTTTAGTATATGTGATTAGTTATTCCAGGTAAACGCCAAACTCCTTCTGCAGTGGTTGCTTATCTAATCTAGCGATAATCTAAATAAATAAACAAACTCAGTCCTGGCGTGTTTAAATGCACTGGCAAATTATCATATACGTAGATGATACGTTCTAGAGCACTGTCCTACTCTTACTGTGTCTCGTATACATAGTATGCATAATCAGTTTCCCAACCGACGTGACGATGGTGATAATTAAGTAGTTCCCTAGTCGACTCTTGTTTCCCCTTCTCATTAATTATCGGAAGTGAATTAGAGCGCCAAAGTTTCGCTTTTCGTCCACGCACTAGATATGTTTTTCGCCCGTAAGCTCAACCAGAGTGAATTTTTCGTATGATCAGTTTTGGTTTTATTTTGTCATTCAAGTGTTGCACCCGACTGTTACAAACAATGTGAGAATGTTCATGCTTTGGTAAATATTTTGGCATTCCCGAAGTCTCGCCTCTTCTCGCGTTGCCTCACGGGTTAGAGTGGAGTGCCTGGTTGGTTGAAAGACAGTTCCCAGGTTTGCGCTAGCCTTCGATAATATTGCAACACTGAAAAATATATCAAAAGATTAAATATTACAGATAAGTAAATGAACCGAACGAATCAATAACTTGGGTATGCCTGAAGATGGTACAGAGAAGATTACAGAATATATAGTCGTTGGCGAGGTATAAAAAATTTAAAACATACAGACACCTGAAAAAGAGCCAATCAAAATAGGCAATAAATAAAATATCAGGATGGGAATAAAACATGGGCAAGAAAACCCGTAACTCATCGAGTCAATTGCGTTTTACTGTTACTATCACTTAAGCTAATGAATAATTGAGACAAATATACATTAAAAACAGATTTGTCTTACATATCGGCAGACTTTCCAGCAAAGTGCCTACCCATAACAATCAATGAAAACAATTAATTCTGAAGATACCTGCGATGATAAGATGAACTCGCTTGCGCATATCCATAACTCATAATAACAAAGTATTACAATCCCTAGGTTAACGGTAGCTCGTTGCTCTCGATAATGAGTGTGTATGTCTGAGTATAGAACATGAATGAAAATACCAAAAGGCTTAACCATTACAACGCTGAATGAATTTTCAAATGGACTATTGCAAAATTCAAACAGATCAAGCTTATGATGAATATTTATGGATTTTTTTCTAAAGAAAAGTTAAACAAGACAAACAGTTCAGACCCTGATGAGAGGGCTCCTCTAGGGGCCCTCTCGTCTGGGTCTATACTGTTTGAAAAGGGCATGAGTGACTCGTGTCCCGCATTGTAAGGGGTTAACCCTTTCCCTGTTGGATATTCATGTCAGAAATAATGACATCATGAATATGTATTACCTGATATTTTTTATAACCCTTTCCCTGATGAATATTCATATAGGAAATAATGACGTCATGGATATTAATAAGATTATTTTCTATAATGGCATATGAACACGTGACATTTTGGCTCAGGCAGAAGCTGTAGAATCAGATCTATATTACACCATAAGCAAACAGAGCAGACCCTGATCAGACGGCTCCTAAAGGAGCCGTCTGATCTGGGTCTACTCTGGTTGCATCTGGTTGCAGATGCGTCAAAATGCGCTTACATAAGGGAAATGGATAATTTTTTTGGTATAGGTAGAAACTGTATAGACAGATTTCAGAAGCAAACAAAGCAGATCCTGATCAGACGGCTCCTATATGAGCCGTCTAATCTGGGTCTACTCTGTTTGCAAAGGCGTGAAATAGCGTTTGTACGAGGGAAAGGTTTAAAACGCTTATTTAACCCTTTCCCTTATGTAAGCGCATTTTGACGCATTTGCAAACAGAGTAGACCCAGATCAGACGGCGTTTAGGAGCCGTCTGATCAGGGTCTGCTCTGTATGCGTATAGTGTAATATAAATCCGATCTCGTATACAGCTTCTGCCTGAGCCAAAATGTCATGTATTCATATGCCATTATAAAAATGATCTTATTAATATTCATGACGTCATTATTTCCTACATGAATATCCATCAGGGAAAGGGTTAACTAACTGTAGTGAAAATGCTTGTACTGTTGAACTTTGACAAAAATATTTAAAAAATATTTGAACCCAGGCTAGACGCAGAGTAAAAACAGCGTCTCATTAGAATCCTTCTACAGGACATATTTGTCGTTGTTTTGTTCTTGGTTTGGGTTTTTTTCCAAAATAAATAACAGAAAAATCGATTCTGAAAATTCAAGCAGACGACATTTTTGCAGACGACAAATGCTTCACGTGCTAAGAGTTAACGCTTTCACAACCAAATACGTCGAAAAGCGACTCACGGGATTTGTTGCCATAGGAGAATCTGTGATTTCTTTTGCAAATAGTTTGGATCCAGATGAGACGCCGAGTAACTCGGCGTCTCATCAGGATCCAAACTCTTTGACACGATTTACAATTTAGGGAAGAAACTGAAGAAACGTCCACTATGAAACTTACAGCAGACGACACTGTTTTCAGACGAAATTTATTTGGTAGCAAAAGGGATAACACTTTAAGTGTTTGAACCGAGTACATAAGACTTTTGAAAACAATGTAGACCCAGATCACATGGGTTTTTTGGGAACGCCTCTGATCAAGGCCTGTACCGTTTGGGTTAAAAATCACTTTCTTAAACGATAAATTTTGATATAATATTTTGTTTAATTGATGTTCGGAAAAGGAGTGGCCAGTTTTAATTATTCAGCAGGTCTTAATCAAACATTCGTACGTGTAACCTGATCAGTGTCGTCTTGTTTTATTCTACACACTAGAGTCTGCCGGAAATATAACATAGTTTTAAAACTCCAAAGTTCCAATTTTTGATCACCCTTATTGAGGAAGAAAATCACATTTTGATTAAATGCGTTTTCTTATAACATTTTTATGTAAACACGTCGAAATAATAAGTCACGTGCAGCGAATACTTCAGTAAATTCGTGTTTTGCGGAATAAAGGTCTGACAGTCAATGAAACCCTTTCGCTGTCATGTAATGTCGTCTGCAAATTTTGTCGTCTGCTACATTTTTCATTTCGCATTTTTCTTCCTTTTTCCATCAAGAGGCATAATCACAGCATCAAGCAGTTTGGATCCTGATGAGACGCCGAGTTACTCGGCGTCTCATCTGGATCCAAACTGTTTGCATAGGTGATCAAAGATTCGCCGTTGGACTCGAAAGCGCTAAGCTCGTTTAATTAAATCTTCGTCTATTCAGTTTAATTAAATTTCTATGTCAAATGGTAATCGGATTTTACAATGTTAAGTTTTAAAGTCCCAACTGAAATGACTTTTAGCTGATTTATTCATTCAAAAAAACTAGACTCGTATATAAAGATTTCATTGAAAGTGTCATTGCGACATAGTGTTATTATATAATAGTCTTGCATTATATGACACACATGTACATGTATATACATATATACAATAAAAACGTATTTAAACCGAACAATCAAATAAATATCTATTTCGGTCATTAAGACAGGGGTAGGATGAAAATCATGCAGAAAACTCGTTTAATTCATGAATATTCATATAAGAAATAATGACTGTTTGCATATTAATTATCTTAATATTTTATAATGGCACATGAAATATAAAAACTGTAGAATCATAGATCTATATTATTTCATAAGCAAACAGAGCAGATCCTGATCAGACGGCTCCTCTGTGCTGTTTTTTTAAGTTTCTGCCATGACCAAACGTTCATATTTTTTTTTATTATTATTATACAATTGTAAAAGCTAATTAATATTCATAGCCTCATTATTTCTTCATGAATATTCATGAAGCAAAGGGTTAAATCTAAAGAGTCGGACGTCTGTTGCCGGTCGTTGTAGCAAGTTGAAATACTTACACATTATCGAAAATGCAGACGACAATATTGAAGCAGACGAGTTTATATATCATTCCAGTGTTTCACGAAAAGCATGAAGCCCTTCGCCGCAAATCCGTAAACTGACTCGCATTTGCAAACAGCTTGAATCCAGATGAGACGTCGAGTAACTCGGCATCTCACCAGGATCCAAACTGTTTGACACTCAGTCAATAGTTTCTTAAAAGCTTGATCGAATCGGAAGTAGTCATATATTGATCAGATCCAAATTTCAGCATACATTATTTTTAACAACGGTGTAAGGGTAAATATTAAGTCGTACTTAATGGTTTCTGTGGTGAAAGAAAAAAAATCACAAATGATTTGAAACAATTGAGCAGACGTCGTGTTCTAACCAAAAGACAAGTATCGTCTGCTGAGCGGGTTAAGTATAAAACCAAGAACGGTGTCTACTAGAGAAAACCGCAAACGTATCAAGGCCAAATTTCGCGGATTTTTTGGTGAGTGGTGGGAGTTTGGTAAACCACCTTAAACTTGAGTGAATGTAATAGTATATAAACAAACAATTTTGACCATGTCGAAAAGCTGTATATTTGCATCCAATCTTTTTCATGTTCTGGTTAAGTTCTGTAGGTTTGTTGTTTTTTTAAAGAAAATTAGAAGAAATATTTTTTTAATGAAGCAGACGGTATTTTGTTGCAGAAGATGATTCAAGAATAACCATATCATCTGAAGAATCGTACAAGTATTTTCGAAAAAAAAAACTAGAACACATTATTTGGATCTAAAAAGCCCGCCAAATAATCTGGTGCCTCATCAGGATCCAAACTGTTTTATTATTACTTGGATTTTTAAAAAGAATTGGGAGGGGGAAGTGGTACGTAGAATTACAGCAGACGACAGTATTGCCGACGAAAGCTACTTTAGTCTTCAGATAGGTATAGACTGTGTTAGTGTTATACTCCTTTAAAACTTTGCCCTAAACATATGCCTTTTAACGCCTATGCAAACAGAGTAGACCCAGATCAGACGGCTCCTGTATGAGCCGTCTGAACAGGGTCTACTCTGCTTGCAGATGAAATAATATAGATTTGATTCTAAGTTTCTATCATTTCCAACCAACATTTTTCTTGTACGTATGCCATCATAAAAATCAAGCTAGCAAATAATCGTACAGACATTATTTCTTACAGGAACATTCATGGAGTAACGGATTAAGTTTTCTTCTGGCGTCTTGCGCATATCAGCGGTACTTTGGGATACGAGACGAGCTATGCCGCTCGTTAAGTATGCGTTATGCGGTGGTGACGCCTGTGCTTCTATACCAATGGCGTTGTCTGCAGGTAGCTGTACTACAAAACTTGTAATAATAATAGTAATAATAATAAAAACATTCAAACGTGTCTCTGTGTAAGAGAATTCGTATAGCATAAGAGTATTGAAATGTCTGTATTGACTGGTACTGATCGTAAAAATACGTCGCTTATAAATTCTTCCCTATAGCTGTAAAAATAAGAATGAGGTCTCCTCATATTTTAATCTGGTGGAATTTCGACTACTTCCGATACGAACAAGCTTTTGAGAAAACAATAACTGAGTGTCAAACAGCTTGGATCCTGATGAGACGCCGAGTTACTCGGCGTTTCATCTGGATCCAAGCTGTTTGCAAATGTAAGTAAGATCGATGATGTCGGGAGAAGGGCTAAAAGTACTTTGCTCATATATAAATTAGTATCTCTTTTATAGTATGTCTGCTTTGACTTTATTTCTCCGAATTAGTATGATAATAGTACATAGTATGTCTGTCTGTCTCTATGACTCTGCGCTCGTCTCTTTCTGTCTGAAAATTAAAATGTCTCTGTCTATCTCCTTCTCCTTTTTTTCTGTACCTTACTGTCTGTATATTTCTATTAGGCTTTACATTTACTTGGGTTTCTATCTCTGATCATCTCTCTATCTGTCTCTGTCTCTACGTGTCCTCTGTGTCTCTGTCTGTCTGTCTCTGTCTGTCGCTGCATCTCTCTCTCTCTCTCTCTCTCTCTCTCTATCTCTCTCTGTGCGTCTCTTTCTCTGTCTGTTTGTATGTCTGCCTGTCAGTCTGTCTGTCTGTCTGTCTGTGTCTGTGCCTCTCTCTGTCTCTCTTTGTCTCTCTCTCTCTGTGTCTCTCGGTATCTCTCTGCCTCTATGCTCTCTCTCTCTGTCTCTATGTGTGTCTCTCTATGTATGTCTCCCCCTCTGTGTCTGTCTGTCTCTCTTTCTGTGTATCTGTCTCTGACTCTGTCTCTGTCACTCTGTATCTCTCTGTGTGTCTGTGTGTGTGTGTGTGTGTCTGTCTCTTCTCTCTGTCTCTCTGTGTCTTTCTCTGTCTCTTCTCTCTGTCTCTCTCTGTCTCTCTCTGTCTGTCTCTGTCTCTGTCTCTCTCTCTCTCTCTCTCTCTCTCTCTCTGTCTCTCTATCTATCTCTCTCTCCAAACACTCACCCACTACATTCACCTATAACACTTTCTTCAAAATCCATTCCCCAATCTTTTTTCATTCATTGCTTGTAATTACGTCTTGATATGTGAGTATAGGATTACCCGTCTGTATAAGACATCTTCGTTTATGTAATTATTCCTACTCGAGATAGCATCTTAAAGACGCTTTACATGAAACATCTGGACTACGCTCAATCCCCTTTTCCTGTCCATTACTCACTGGAAAATATTCCCCTCTAAGTGCTATCTTTTTCTTAACCCTTATTCTGCCACTGCCGACTTGACGGACGTCCTCAAACAGCTCTGATCCGGATCAAACGCCGAGTAACTCGGTGTCTGATCTGGATCCAAGCTGTTTGACACATGAATAAGAACTTCTGAAAATCTTGAATGAATTGGAAATAAATTAATACTGCAGCAGACGAGGCTTTGTTCAGACGATAATTTTCACCGCATGATAAAGTTTAACTATATACGCACCGTGATTACACAACTATACAAACAGTTTGGATCCAGATGAGAAGCCGCATAATGCGGCGTTTCATCTGGATCCAAACTGTTTGACACTTTGACCATATTTTTGCAAAGAAATGAGAGAAATTTTATTTTAAGAATTGCTGCAGACGACAATTGTTGCAGACGACAATTGCTGCAGACTAAAAAAATACCCAGTGTGCAAAGAGTTAATCTTTAACGTTCTGTGATCACAGTACTTTGACTACTTTCCCCACATTTTTGGGCTTTATCTTCTGCAAAGTACAAAAGATACAAACACAATAATGGCAAAACAAAATAAAAGGTCCCGGGGCTTTTTTTAAAACCCCATTTCCTCTAAATAAAATGTCGTTTTCAGAAATCGTCGTCTGCTTTAATTTCTATTTTAATTTCTATTTTAAAAAATGAAAGCTCGCTTCCTTGTAGGAATCCGAGTAACTCGGCACCTCACATGGAGCCAAAGTGAAACTATGTCGCGTCATCTCATAATTCACTTACAATGGACCAATGGTAGAGAAAATAATAGACATTGAATGATTTAACCCTCATGCAAACTCCTGTTCATTTGTCTGCATACAGAGAAGATTCAGATCAGATGGCTCCTACAGGAGCCGTCTGATCAGAGTCTGCTCTGTTTGCTTATAAAATTACATCGCTTTTATTCTACAGTTTCTGCCGATATCAAAATATCCTATGTACATATCCAATTATAAAAATTCAACTAATCGATATTCATGATGTCATTATTCAGAAATTTAAACATGGAAAGGATTCATCTTTTACGTCATAAGAATTCATGTACAAATAATGACATCATCAAGATCTATTAGATGCTTTTTAATAATGGCAAATGAGCATAGGAATTAAATTGTAGAATCAGGTTTGTATCCTTTCATAAAACAGAGTAGATCCTGATAAGTCAGACCCTAAAGGAGCCGTCTGGTGTGGGTCTACTCTGTTTGCAAATGCTTAGAAAGGTGTATATTTGGAGTAAACTGTAAGTCATTCATTGTACAGTAAAACCTCTCTATAACGGCCACTAAATTATGTTAATTAGTTGTTATTTATGGCAGGTGACTGCTTAAAGTAAGGTGAAACTAAAACAGAACGCTCCTATAGGAGCGTTCTGTTTTACTTTCACCTTGCTTAAACATCCATCTGCCTTTAATACAAACTACTTGATGTAATTTAGTGGCCTTTTTAGAGAGGCTTCACTGTATTTTACCTCATGTTAGAAATAGATTTACTGTATAGGACCCGTCTGATCAGGGTCTGCTCTGTTTGCTTATGGAATAATATAGATCTGACTCTACAGTTTTTTGCGTTGGCAGAACTTTCATGCGTTAATAGACTATTTTAATTATTAATTATATTCTAATTAATATTCATGATGTGATCATTTCTTCCATAAATATTCATGGAGTAAAGGGCTAAGCTAATGAATGGTTATTTCAGTTGTTTTTGGAAAAAACCTTAGCAGTCGACATATTGAAGCATATTGAAGCCATTGATATTTTTGCCGTGCGAATAATTTATTCTATATCTCCGTCCCCATCTGCACATGTATGACCCAGGGGTTACATCGAGCAGGTTAATTAAATAAAATAAAATGATAATAAACGAAAACAAAACGCTGCTAAGTGGCAATAATCTGATAACTGTTTAACACTTTGCACGTGAAGTAAATGTCGTCTGCAAAATGTTGTCGTCTGCTGCAATTAGCAAGGTTTTTTTAACATCTTAATTCGCCGCTTAAGTTCTTACAATCACAGTCAGTGTAAGACAGATTAGATATTAGATCTAATGAAATGCCGAATTATATAATTTGAAATCTCATCTGGATCCAGCCTGTTTGCAGAACTAAAACACAATTTCGCCGCTTAAGTTCTTATACCGCCGAAGTCCCCGGAAAGCAACTTGTGGGGTTGCAATGGGCGAATTGGTAGATAGTTTGGATGCTGCTGAGACGCCGAGTCGGCATCTCACCTGGATCGGAACTGTTTGACATACCACTTACATTTCTGAGAAAAAAAACTGAAGTTCACTCTGGTACTTAAAGCAGAGGAGATTGTTTGCAGACGAAAACTGTTTGGCGCCAAAAGAGTTAAGTAACAGGTTTGCGGCAAAATGACACTGTTATGATGATCGTCTGCTTAACCCATTACCTCATAGCCCATTTTTAGACCCAGCCTTTTTAATAAATCTACTGAAAAGAAGAATTCACTTAGAAAAGGGGATTTTTTGTTACAATTGTGTAGTTTTGAAACCATTGTGATAAATAGAGCATTTGCTCTTAAGGACCAAATGCTCTATTTATCACAATGGTTTCGAAACGTGACTTTTACAGAGGCGTCAAAAGGTGTCAATATGAGGGAATGGGCTCAATCAACCAGTCGTTTGCTTCAAAAGAGTCCATTGCTTCATTAACACTATATTCCCAAAACGTTTAATGACAGACTCCATTCATTATGAACTTTAGTTAACTAATTATACATTTGTATTTTATATCGTTAAAAACACAAGTGAATACTTAGCAATTTTGAAGCGAACGACGGGTTACTCACAATGTGATTATTTCTTACAAGGATATTCATTAAGTAAAGGGTTATCACATTACAAAATATATGTAGAAATCTATTTTGTTTATCCTACATTAACTCTCTCCATGACAGAGATGCCTTTGTAAACAGAATAGACCCAGATCATATGACTCCTGTATGAGCCGTCTGACCTGGGTCTGCTCTGTCTGCCTATGAACTATATAGATATGATCAGAGATCCATATAAGATGTGTACATTCAAACATCTTAAGCCAGCATAATTATGTTGCTCTGGATATGATATGTTTCTCAACTTTTTTGTCATCGTCAAAACCCCCTTTGTTCTTTAAGTCAGTACAAAAATGCATCCTATTTATATCCATTATTATTACTTCTGAGGTGAATATTCATGAGTTAAACTACCACCCAGAATTAAACTTCTATTTAATTGTATCTTAAAAGAAATTTTACTATATTATCTATTTTTATTGAATGAAACTTCATTCATTTCCTTTTAGTTACTACGGAAGCACGTGCTATACCAATCCTCATTCGGCTAACCGTGACAAAGTCGCGTTTACAAACAGCTTGGATCCAGATGAGACGCCGAGTAACTCGACGTCCCATCTGGATCCAAGCTGTTTGACACTCGGTCAAAATTTTCTCTAAAGCCTGATCGAATCGGCAGTAGTCAAAATTGCACTGAATCAAACTTTGAGCAGACATTATTTTTAAACGCAAGATAAGTGCTAACACCTGTTTAGTGTGAAATCCCCTTTTTTTCTTTTTTTCTTTTTTGAATAAAACGCGTAAACTTGGAAAGAGCAAAAAAGGAGTCACCCACCTTTAGCCCGCTGAGTCACGTGAATCTACACATAATGATGTCTATTTCTCACTTGAAATAAACATAATATCTTTACGAACACTTAAAAATGTAAATATGCTACCAAACAGTTTAGATCCTGATTAGGTACTTGGCGTCTTATGTACATGTAGGTCCGATTTTTTCAAATATTTAGCAGTCCGCGTGCAAACAATTAAAATGGGGACAGTTTTGAAATCGGAGTGTGTTTTAACCCTAATTCGGCTATCTGCGACCTAATTCGCGTTTGCAAACAGCTTGGATCCAGATGAGACGCCGAGTAACTCGGCGTCTCATCCGAATCCAAGCTGTTTGACACTCGGTCAATAGTTTCTCTAAAAACTTAATTGAGTCGGACGTAGTCAAAATTGAACAGATCCAATTTTGAGCAAACATGTTTTTTCAAAGCGGTGTAAAGGAAAATATTGTCAATAAATCATTTATCCAAAACATCAGGGGTTTTCAATAGTTAACGCTTACCCCCAATGTCGAAAAAATAATGTGTGCTCAAATTTGAATCTGATATAATTATGACTACTTCCGATTCGATCAAACTTCAGATAAACTATAGACCGGGTGTCAAACAGCTTTGATCATGATCAAATGCCGAGTTACTCGGCGTCTCATCAGGATCCAAGCTGTTTGCAAATGCGACTCAAATCGTGGATATCGAGATAAGCGCTTAAGATGGCTTACCCTACCATAATGTACATTTTACTGTCATTTGTAACTGTCATTCGTGATAATAACGTCCCTATCATGACTGCATGTGCATCTAATATAATTCGCAGACCGTGTAGATCCAGACATGTAGCTAAGACACTTAGTTTTCTAGTCAGAATCCTCTCCGTTTGTCATATAGGTTGTAGTCTTTCTGGCATGACATATTTTTACCGCGTTGTTTAGAATTGTAGCAGACGACAATTATGATGTAGATGGCGCTGTCATTCGTATAAGGAATACTGCATCACTTTATGTCATAAAAGTGTCACCCATTCACAGATATATAATGATAGCAACACCCTGAGTATTTCATTCACAAAGAGCAGTTTGTTGCCGACGCGTTCCTATCTTTATTTTCATATTTTATTATTCTTTTTTACTTACTGAAAATCTTATTTTTAGATTTATTCGTACTGCTGGTGTCCTTATTTAAGAACTGATTTCTCGACAGCCACCTCAAAATCTCCCAAATCCCTAATCTCGGTGGGAAAACAGTGTGTCTCTTTCCATCATTAAATTGTTTTAACCCTTCGCTTACTAAATCTTAAAATACATGTCTCCTTCTTTACCCATGGCCTGTTGTATAATTACATATATCTTCACTGTGTACAAGTATTTCGCTGTGCAATCATTGCTGTGGAGTGCATTGGTTGCACTATCAATTTGTAAATAGTGCAGACCCTGATGAGACAGCTCCTCTAGGAGCTGTCTCATCTGGGTCTTCGCTATTTACAGGTAGGTATATTAACGTGAATAGCAAGCGAAGGGTTAATATTATTTTCTTTCTCAGGTTATACTTATCCCATAAATACGCATTTCTACGCCCCTGTAAACAGAATATACTCAGATCAGACGGCTGCTATAGGAGCCGTCTGATCAGGGTCTGCACTGTTTGCTTATGAAATAATATAGATATGATTTTACATTTTCTGCTATGGCTAACAATTCCCATGTTCTATTATAAATTAATCAAATTAATATTCATGATGTCATTATTTCTTACATAAATATTCATGCAGTAAACGGTTAATCTATTTGTCGTTCGTCCGACAGAATCGCAGAGCCCATGGGACATGTTACTCCATAAATATTCATGTAAGAAATAATTACATCATAAAAATTAATTAGATGAATTGTTGTAAAACCACATGGCCATAACAAAAACTGTTAAATGATATTTATATTATATCAAAACCAAACAGGGTAGACACTGATCAGATGGCTCCTGCAGGAGCCGTCTGATCTGGATCTACCCTGCTTGCAAACGCGTATAAAGGAGTATTTAAGGAGTAAGTGGGTAAACAAACAGCTTGTGTTCCATTTTGGTCCTATGAGGCCCTTTCCCTGTTCAATATGTATGCAAGCAATAATTACATCAAGAAATATTTATCACCTACATCTTTTTAATAGATTTGTTTTCAAATAAATGTTTTGCTTTGTCAAAAAGAGTAGAATCATATCTATATCATGTAATAAGCAAACAAAGCAGACCCTGATCAGATGGCTCCTACGGGAGCCATCTGATCTGTGTCTTCTCTATTTGCAAAGGTGTAGAAAAAAGTTGATATGAGGGAAGGCGTTCAAACGCCTGAAGTAAAGGGATAAGTAGATATTTAGGCATGTAAAATTACTGCTCAATATTTATCAAAGAAATTATCACATAAAGCAGAACCATTCTACTCAAAAAGATCCTCGTTCTGTTGATTCTGTGATACACTGAACACGGAACAAAAAGTGGATGGCACGTTTGATTAAATAGTTTCAAAACTATAAACTAAACTGAGAACATGGCGCCCATGTTCTTTATAGTTCCGCAATAATAAACGACTATCTGTGAAAACAATACCGGAGAAAGGAACACTTTTATCGTTTTCTATGGATTATTTCCCAGCTTTTTTCTCACATACATACTGGTGAGAACTTGAATAAGCTTCCTTACATCACGGGGGTTACTTTTCAAGTAACAGTCACAGGGGCATATGTCACAAACTGTAAATTGTTGCCAAAAGTCTTGTCGCGCATGTGATAATGATGTTTACAGTTTCTTCCAAAATTAAGTCTTGGCGCTCTACGTTAGTGTTGTCTGCAAGTAAAATATCGTCTGCTTCGGTCCTCTCTATCATGTTTTCCATTTATTTTGAAAACTACAATTAGAATTGTCAAACGGTTTAGATTCTGATGAGACGCAAAATTACTCGGCGTCTCGTCAGGATCCAAAATGACGACAAATGTCTGTCTGAATTAACCCATATACCCTCGTCAATAGTTAACCCTTTTGTACCAATGGCGGATTGTGACAACACACAATTTGGACAAAGATGAGGCGCCGAGTAACTCGTCGTCTCACCAAGATCCTAGAGCTGTTTTGCTATGATTACGATATTTAAAACAGGAAGGAATAAAATTCAAATGTGGAAACAGCAGCAGACGACAAATTTCGCAGACTATAACATGTTGCAGCGAAAGAATAAAATCTGAACGGTAGCAAAGTGACTGCAAGCGTTTTTCATTTTCAAGTTAACCCTTTCCCTCCTTTTAACCCTATCCTCCATAAATACGCCTTTCTACGTCTCTGTAATAGTCACTGCTTGAAACCAATGTGATAAATAGAGCATTTGCTCCATAGGAGCAAATGCTCTATTTATCACAATGGTTTCTATACTACACAAATATAACACTTTTCTTTTCTCTCGTAAATGCTCCTTATCGGTAGATTCATTCAAAGAGGTTGGGTCTAAAAATAGCTTATGAGGAATGGGTTAAAAAGAGTCTGCTCAAATTTGGGCTTGTTACAATTATTTCCACTTCCGATTCAATCAATCATTTACCAAGTATTATAACACAAGCTTTTGAGAAACTATGGACCAAGTCTTCAAACAGCTTGGATCCTGATGAGACGCCGAGTTACTCGGCGTCTCATCTGGACCCAAGCTGTTTGTGAACGCAAATCAAGTCGCCGTTTGCGGGAGACTGGTTAATAGATAAAGTCTCGCGACAGGTACATTTGAACTAGCCAAACAAAGAGTTAAAGAAAGAATGGCGACAAGTATCCGTCCTCAATGTATGGACACGGTAATTAATTGGTCAAACAGACTTATTAATTGCTTGCATGTACAGATAAGCGGCCAATGGCGGGGTCGCTAGTATTGACTGTTGTATGTTTACAAGCGTTGTACATAATGTTTATTACAACGTCTGGTGGGGGAGATGCTCTGTGTCAGTTAACCCTTTCCCTGTTTAACCGATTCCCTCATATTGACGCCTTTTGACCCATATTGTAAAAGTCACTTTCTGAAACCATTGTGATAAATAGAGCATTTGCTCTATATAACCATTGTGATAAATAGAGCATTTGCTTCCATAGGAGCAAATGCTCTATTTATCACAATGGCTTCAACACTACACAAATCTAAAAAAAACAACTTTCCTCTTGTTAATGCTCCTTTTTGGTAGATGTATTCAAAGAGGTAGGATCTAAAATAGCATATGAGGCAATGGGTTAATATTCATGTAAGAAAATAATGACATCACGAATATTTATTAGCAAAAAAAATTATACTGGCATATGTACACATATTTTGGCTACTGTAGAAACTGTAGAATAAGACCTGGATTATACCATAAGCAAACAGAGCAGACCCTGATCAGACGACTCCTATAGGAGCAGCCATCTGACCAAGGTCCGCTCAATTTGCTATGAAATAACAGAGCTGAGTCTATAGTTGCTGGTCAAGAATTCCCTTGCTCATTATGCTATTATAAAGTTTAAAAATTTAGTATACATTGTACATACATGTACATTCATTAATTCTGACATGAATATTCATGAGGTAAAGGGTTAAATCTGCTCACTATGGACGAATGTGTAATAAATTAGACCAATAGTTTGTGTCCAGGTGAAAAATAGTTTTGTTTTTCGAAGACAGAGAAGAAAATTGAAACAAATACTATATCTATGAATAGCAGCAGACGACAGTTTTCGCTATTACAATGGCTTGAAGCTTGTAAATTACAAATCGGAACTATCAGTAATGCTAGCTGTAAGGGACTAAGTTTGCATCAAAGTTAAAACGTTTTAAATCAGATTTATACAAAGAAAAAAATACAATATAATCAAATTTGAATTTTAGAACACAATATAAGCAAACGACAGCTTGTTTAAGGTCAAAGAAAATTGGCGCCTGTTTCGAAAGAAAACACGTAATGAATTTATATACTTTTTTTCTGATGCATTTTTTTGCACGGCCACAGCGGCCGGAAAGTGACTGACGGGGCTCGTTGCTATGGACGAATATGCCATTACCTTGGCAAGCAGTTTGGATCCAGATGAAACATCGAATAACTCAGCAAACTGTTTTGACACTTACGTTTCAGAAAATATGAACGAAAGTCCACTCTAAAACTTACAGTAGACTAAAGTGTTTGCAAGCGAAAATTAGTTTGAGTTAGTATAGTTAATAATTTAAAAACTATAACTTCCGCGGCAAATCATCTGGTAATTCAAAAACAATGTAGACCATGATTTGAGTCTGAGTTCATTCTCAAGTATCTGATAGGTCAGAACTTGCTCAAAATCTGACCAATCATATGCTTGAGAAAGAACTCGATCTCGAGCAGAAACTTTCATAACCTGGTACTGAGGAATATGTCTATTTTTTCAATAGTGATAGTTTTTTAATTGTACGTGTTTGCATTTCAGGATATAGCCTAGAAACATATACATACATATGTTGGTGTGTATGTATATGTCTTTGTATAGTCCACGAAGATGCTCAATATGTGCTTCCAAATAAATCCAGTACTCTTGTAGAGAGATCCGTGTACGTGTACATGTATATATACATTTATATGCAAAACTTGCGAATTCAAAAGCAGACGAGAAAGTGAAACTTATTTTCAAATTTTTCACAAACGGACTCTTTGGTTCAGACGACGTGTTCCCGCCTTTCAAAGGACAACGTGTTATCCATTGTTTGACCAATGACAGGTGCACGAGTCACCGGGACTGCCTAATAGACTAATACCTTTCCAGACTGCTCATGTATTTGTCTGCAGGTTACAACCCTCGACCTCAATTCAACCTTTGAACATTTAGTTGATATTCATGGCGTCATTAGGTGAATCTTGTGTTAAGCCTTTACTTCACAGATACACTTAACCCCTTTGTAAACAGACTAGACCCAGATCCAAACTCTGATCAGACGAATCCTACAGGATCCATCTGATGTTGGTCTACTCTGTTTGCAAAGTTGTAGAATGGCGTATCTATGGAGTAAAGGATTAATTAAATAAGAAGTAGAACACATTTCAAGCAGGCAAAAGTTCACTCATTGGCTGAAGATTAACCCTTTACTAAAAATACGCTTTTTACGTTTTTGCAAACAGAGAAGACCCAGATAAGATGGCTCCTGTAGGGACCGTCTGATCAGGGTCTGCTGTGTTTGCTAGTGGCATAATATAGAACTAACTACACACTCTGAAAGACATGGCAATCATGTGTTTATATGTCATTATGAACATATATTTAGCTGATATTCATGACGTCATTATTTCTTACATGAATATTCGTGGGGGAGCAATCTTTCATTAATAATCACAAATTTAACGAATAAGTGCTGAAAACAGATGAGACGCCGAGTCACCTAACGTGACGCCGAGTCACCTAACGTGACGCCGAGTCACCTAACCGCAGAGTCACCTAACGTGACGCCGAGTCACCTAACGTGACTTCGAGTAACCTAACGTGACACCGAGTCACATAACGTGATACCGAGTCACAAGTCACCTAAAGTGACGCCGAGTCACCTAACGTGACGCCGAGTCACCTAACGTAACGCCGAGTCACATGGTATGACTTCGAGTGACCTAACGTCTAATCCGGATACAAATGCTTTATCAATAATGTCACAGATTCGTTTATTTCGTGTTAAACAGGTCAGAAGTTCATGTCACTAAGTAACCACCATGTATTACATACGGTATATTTGCATGTGTTGTGTCTCTGCATAAACATTAATAATTTACGTCTCTATGTCGCTATTCCGAAATTTCATCTTCTATTTCAACCTTCTTTTCGTATGTTTGTCTTTTCATCATCACCTCTTAACACTTTCCCTGTTTTATATTTATTCAAAATTTCAATACTTACTGAATATTCCTGGACAGCATAGTTATATTTAAATATGGAAGGTGGAACACTGTAGCAAATTTAAAAAGTAAAGAAACAGGCCCGTCAAATTCCACTAGCAAACAGAGCAGACCCTGATCAGACGGCTCCTAAAAGGAGCCGTCTGATTGGGTCTTCTCTGTTTGCAAATGCGTGAAAACATGTTTATATGAGGGAAAGGGTTGAAGTTTTCTCTCCCTGT
The DNA here is from genome assembly GCA_963576725.1 of Azorinus chamasolen. NCBI lineage: Eukaryota > Metazoa > Mollusca > Bivalvia > Cardiida > Solecurtidae > Azorinus > Azorinus chamasolen. The sequence goes on along the minus strand of OY755253.1, from coordinate 50,737,585 downwards.
ATATGTTCGCTCCTCTCCTTTTTCTTCCTTTTTATACTCTCTCTCTCTCTCCTTTCTCTCTCATTCGTTCTCCCTGTCTCTCTCTGTCCCTCTCTCTCTCTCTCTTTTATCTCTCTCCCACTCTCTCTCTCTCAGCTTCGTTGACATTGTTTTCTTTTAGTCTTATTGGGTAATTACTGAGATTATTTGCAGAACTGATAATGCGGAACAAATCACGCAAGTTAAATGACTGTATTATATAACGAATGTATAAGTTGTATACGAGATACTTTTCCGAGCTTGCCGGAAACCACCGAGTAGTTACGATTGAGTATCCATCGACATTCTAAGGCAATGACCGAGAAACCTAAGGTCCGTGTGCTATTATGCATAAAAAATGCAATGTCACACAGGTCTGGTTCGCAATGGGCCATTGACATATTTAAGGGATTTTCCTTAAAATGAATCTACTGGACATTACATGTTTCACATAGAAATCTGAAAATGTCACAACTATCTGTAAGGGATATTTAAATCAAATGTTTTTTCCTGATCACTACATAATTATGTACAAATTCAAAAATTGTAAACATTGCATTTCGTTTATTTAACCTTTTCCCTCATAGATACGCCTTTTCACGCATTTGCAAAAAGAGAATGCCCAGATCAGAAGCTTCTGTAGGAGCGGTCTGATCTGGGTATGCTCTGTTTGCTTATAGAACTAATTCATACAAATTTTGACCCTACGGTTATTGTCTAGGCCAAACATGTTCCTTGAAAAATTTACAATATGAAAATTAAGCTAATGAATATTCATCAAATAACGAATTCATGCATAAATGTACATTAGGGAAGGGGTTCAAAAGAAGCGAGCACATCCAACGTTTGTGATGTGATAAGCGCTTATTTTCTACAGTAACCTTGAAAATGTCCCTTATTGCAATTAGGAGGCACGTTTGCTTCAAGACACGTCTTTATACACCGTACCATCCACTGAAATCTCTTCAAATTTACAGAAAGCTTAATTCTAATTTTCAAACAAACGGACCCAGAACGGAATGCGCGCGCCGAGTCACCAGGCATCGGATCTGGATCTAGATGTTGACAAATGTCACGCGGGCTGTGCTCAGCTGGGCAAAGGATTATTTAAACATCATAATTAATGGTCCAGGGTCTAGGATAACTGATCACATTCGGGTGACCTTTAGCACGTGGAGCTCAATAGCGTCTGCGAACATTGTCGTCTGCTTCAGTTCCCAAAAGCAGCGCCTTTCTTCCACTTTTTTTTTTACAGAACCTCAATAAAATCACAGAAAATTGAACATTCTCATCAGACAGTGCGTTACTCCTGGTCTCACTGATCTGGATCCAAACTTGTATTCAAAGAAATTATTACGGATTCTAACAGCGAGCTTATGACACAATCTACTTAACCCTTTCCTTCATATAAACGCATTTTCACGCATTTGCAAACAGAGTATACCCAGATCAGACGGCTCCTATAGGAGCCGTCTGATCAGGGTCTACTCTGTTTGCTAATGGAATTTGAAAGATCTGTTTCTTTACTTTCTAAAATGGCTACATTGCCACCTTCCATATTTCGTTGTAACTTTTTTTGTCCATGACTATTCAGTAGGTATTGAAATTTGAAATAAACATAGAACAGGGAAAGGGTTAATCTTTAACATGCTGGCAAGTAACATCTTCTCCAACTCTGATCTGACGCAAGTTTTACTGAATTCAGATACGTCCAAGCTTTTAACCAACCACTGATCGAATATCAAACAGTTTGGATCCTGATGAGACGTCGAGTTACTCGGCGTCTCATCTGGATCCAAGCTGTTTGCAAATGCGAGTCAAATTGCGCTTAGAAGGAGAATGGTTAAAAGAGCTTAAACAGATGCCGTTAAAGTACATTTAAGGTAACAAATAAGCTCTATAGTGGATTAAATGCATTACAGTAGAACCTGTCTTAAGCGGCCATAAAAAAGAGGTCTAATTTTGGGTCTGTAAGGCAGGTGGTAGCTTAACGCAGATCAAAATTAATGCAGAAAGCTCCAATAGGAGCTTTCTGTTTTACATTTGTCCTGCATTAAGCAACCACCTTTAGTGGTCATTAAACAGGTCTCATGTTTTGGTATGTAAGGCAAGTGACATCTTAATGCAGCTCAAAAGCAATGCAGCATTACTTTTGCCCTGCATTAAGCATCCACCTGCTTTTTAAGACTCCCATGTCCAAATAATGAATGGTTGTTTCAGATATGTTCAACTGTAAAGGAAAAAAAACCTTAATAGCGACCTCTCAAGAAAAAGTTTATATTTTAGTCTTTAACGTTTTTCCCTCTTGAATATTTATGTAAGAACGGATGAATGTATGAATATTAATTAGCTGAAGTTTCATTATGACATAATATATATACACACACAATGACTTTTTTTGCTATAAGTAGATACAGTAATTCCTCTCTATAACGGCCACTAAATTGTGTTAATTAGTTGGTATTTGGGGCAGGTGGCTGCTTAAAGCAAGGAGAAAGTAAAACAGAACGCTCCTATAGGAGCGTTCTGTTTTACTTTCAACTTGTTTTAAGCAGCCACCTGCCTTTAACACAAAATACTTGATGTAATTTAGTGGCCGTTATAGAGAGGTTTTACTGTACTGTAGATCTTTTATGATGCCATAAGCAAGCAGAGCAACGCTCTGATCAGACCGCTCCTGCAGAATCCGTCTGATCTGGGTCTACTCTGTTTGTAAAGAAGTGAAAAGGCGTTTATATGAAGGAAATGGATAAAGGAATAATATTGAATTAAAAATTTCTTTGCACGTATTGTCGACTGCTTCAAATTTCATTTTTTGAATGTACCTTCTTTTTGTTTCAAATGACATATTAACAGCACAAAACAAGCTGGATACTGTTGGAAAAGATGGCTCCTGTACGAGCCGCTCGTCTGTTCAAGGTCTGCCATGTGAGCTCATGGAATTATAAAGATCTGAGTCTATAATTTCCACCATTGCCAAAAATGCACGTGTTAATATACCATAATAAGAAATATAATAAATACATGTACAGTAAAACCTATCTATAACGGCCACTAAATTGTGTTAATTAATTGGTATTTAGGGCAGGTGGCTGCTTAAAGCAAGGTGAAAGTATAACAGAATGCTCCTATACGAGCGTTCTGTTTTACTTTCACATTGCTTTAAGCGGCCACCTGCCTTTAACACAAAATACTTGATGTAATTTAGTGGTCGTTATAGAGAGGTTTTACTGTACTTATCATGCTATTATTTCTTAACCCTTCCCCTCGTATAAACGCCTTTTCGCGTCTTTGCAAACAGAGTAGACTCAAAACAGACGATCCCTGTAGGAGCCGTCTGATCAAGGTCTGCTCTGTTTTCTTATGGAATTATATAGATCTGATTCTATATTTCCAGCCTAGGTAAAACAACCATGTCTTCGTGTACCATTCTAGATTTGTAGTTAAATAATAATAATGACGTCATTATTTCTTACATGGATATTGATCAACAGATATATGGTTTATTGAACAAATAAATTAAGCTCATACATAAACAAATTACAGTAAACCTTCTCTATAACGGTCACTAAATTACATCAAGTTTCTTGTGTTAAAGGCAGGTGACTGCTTAAAGCAAGGTGAAAGTAAAACAGAACGCTCCTATAGGAGCGTTTTGTTTTACTTTCACCTTGCTTTAAGCAACCACGTGCCCTAACTACCAACTAATTAACACAATTTAGTGTCCATTATAGAGAGGTGATACTGTATACGAATTGATAATATAGAAAGTGGAATTATTGGCTTATTCACGAATCATATCATGATACTTTTCCCCTGGGTCCTCTCAAATAAAAACGTTTTTTCTTTCTTTAACCCTTTCCCTCACCAGCATTTGCAAACAGAGTAGACCCAGATTAGACGGCTCCTATAGGAGCCGTCTGATCAGGGTTTGCTCTGTTTGCTTTTGAAATGGCATAGATCTGATTCTACAGTTTTTGTCACAGCTAAAATTCCCCCTGAAAAGTTTACATTATAAAAATTAATGACGTCATTATTTATTACTTGAATAATCATCAGGAAAGGGTTAATCCTTTACTGCTTTACTCCATTAACCGTTTACTAATATTCATGCAAGAAATAACGACTGTATAAATATTTAGTAGCTGAACCCTTTTCCTCATGAAGGAAATCATGACATCATGAATATTTATCAGTTGTATACCCAGAGCATAGGATTCTAACCGTCAGAATGATTCACATAATTAATCTTTAACGTGGAGAGACTCACCAAAAGTCCATATAAGATGCGTGACTTAAAACATTTTCAAGAATAACTCCTTTATTTCTCCACCAAACCTTATGTTGTGACCACTCTTTAGAATCGTCTCGAAGAGACGATTCTAAAGAGTGGTCACAACATAGGGTTTGGTGGAGAAATAACGATTTTAATATTTTAATACCCACCTTTAGATGTAGCTCTTGTTTACATTTGTAAATTCAGCACGTGAAAGGGTATACGCAACTAAATATGCCTAATAACGAAACTACGACCTAAATATGATTTATGTAGTTGTAGATTCAAACGCCTGATTTGACAATACGCGGTTTTGTTACGCAATCCAGGTTTCCTATTGCTATTCTATAGGGAAAAAAAGACATCAGATATGATGATTGAGTTGTAGATTTTTATCTTCCACCTTGAAAAACATTTATGACACTAAGCCATTAGACTGCTCTGCATTTTGTCAGTATAATTTATAATGTGTGAAACTATTTTAGTTTATGTAGAAAATATCGAGTTTTTGGCGATTTAGATTTTAGTTTAGTTAGAGTTTTAGTTTATTCTAATTGACAATTATCCTGTCATTAAATATTATGTGTGTTACAACTCTGACATGGTTATTTCTGAATGAATCAAAACTTTTGAGAAACTACTGACCGAGTGTCAACCAGCTTGGAGTCTGATGAGATGCCGAGATGCCGAGATGCCGAGTTACTCGGCGTTTCATCTGGATCCAAACTGTTTGCAAATGACGACCAGGGCACGATCGGCCGGCTTAGGGCTTGTGTGTGCATACGGTAAATATTTATCTCAAACATACCAGCATATTATAGGTATGATATACATGTATACATATATGAAATGCAAAATATGGTGAATCAACAGCTATTCATAAAGCTTTACGTTGTGTTATAATATGTTGGCATGTCATCTGAATTATAAAATATGCTAAAAATAGTAACTGTTTGCTTGTATCCCGGATCCGGCCTCTCTCATTTTTTTTATTTCAAATAATTAACTTGCTTTATGCTTGTGGTTTAATGCAATTTGTGTTCTTAATAGGTCGTGTTATGCATTTCAAAAGTATCGCATATACTATCCTAAATCGAAGCATACATTCTGAAATTTAATTTTACCAAAGCATTGACAGCAATTAATATTTAATTTAAACAATTATTAAACTACACGTATCATTAACGTCGGTTGAGTTAAGCATGATCAATGTACATGTAGATTGAAAATGGCAAAAACGTGATAAAAATATATCTTTAGGCACGTAAAGTATCCTAAAATATTTAGACAAACTTAGGTATAAAGTGAAGGAGCGGTTTGAAATGGGTCTTCACTATTTGCTTCTATGTCATCATAATTTAAAAACGTGAACATGATACAAAACGAATTATTCGGACAGACAACCTTATGCAAATAGCGCAGACCCAGATCAAACTGCTCCTAAAGAAGCAGTTTGGTAAGAGTCTTCGCCATTTGCTACTTAATATATTTGCCAGTAAAGCTGTCAAAGTGGTTCCAAAGTGACTTATACGATTTGACCGATTCATGGAGAAAGGGTGTCTAAATACTTAAGGTAAATGTGGTACAGTGCTCCCTCTCTACAACGACACCCTTTGGGATACGAAGATTGTATGTGTTGTTCAGAGGGAGTTGTTATAGGGAGGGAAATTAGCTTGTTTGCAGATCCCCAGATAAGGTTTATTTCTAGAACTAAAACCGTTATGCCTCCATCAAACCCTTTGTTGTGACCACTCTTTAGAACCGTCACAAAGTGACGATTCTAAAGAGTGGTCACACCATAGGGTTTGATGGAGGCATAAAGAAAATACGATGGGAAAAGGTTGTTTCTGGAGCCTTGTTGTTTCGGAAACAGTGACATGCGTTGTTGTAAGGAGGGAATCGTTATTGAGAGGGTCGTTGTAGGGAGGGAGCACTGTATATTTATAACTGAACAGTTATTTACATTCCTATGGCAACTGTTATTGTCCTAAATTATTAGACAAACTCATGCAAAAAGTTTGTATATGATTAGAAATAAGCTCAGATAAATATTTGCGAATTAACTGAATTATCCTCAGTAAAACACAGATTCCAATATCGAAAAGCATATTCTTGCATTATTGAAAAACTGACAAAAAGAATATTACAATATCACTTAACTCTTTATTACATGAATATTCATGTAAGAATTAATTACATAATGAATATTTATAATAGTTGTAATTGTTTTAATAGCAATCAGACACACATGAAGTTTTGGCAGAAACTATAGACTATATTATATCTTAAGCAAACAAAGCACATCCGGAGTAGCCGTCTGTTCTGTGTCTACTCTGTTTGCAAAGGCGTAGAAAAGCGTAACACTGAACACACTAAGAAGAAACATGTTTCCAAAAGATAATATAAAAGTTCAAGGCGTCCAACACGTATCATTACTTTCTGATGTGTGTTACAATTCATAATAACTATTTCCCACAATACCCTCATGTACCTTTAAAGCTGATAATAATAATGATTCAAAAGTTAAATGTGTGATATTAAAGTACATATAATAATAACACATTCTCCATTAACCTTTTGCTTCACTAATATTCGTGTGAGAAATAATGACAACATGAATATTAAGTTATCTGAATTGCTTTAAATGGCTTATGAACACCGGATATCTAAGCCATAACATAAAATGTAAAACCAGATCTATATAAATCCAAAAGCAAACAGAATAGACCCTGATCAGACGGCTCCTATAGGAGCCGTCTGATCTGGGTCTACTCTGTTTGAAAAGGTGTTAAAGGGAATACATGCGAGGTTATGGGATAATAAATAGTATTAAGTGTCTGCATTAGAAAAACAGATTTTAAACCCCATTTCACACCCGAATATAAGTAGTAAAATAAATATTGTTACACGTTTTTACCTACATTCAGGCTGATATCCGTTCAGGTTGCTGGGATTTTCGAATTATATTAACCCTTTAATTGTCGAGTTTTTAAAGTGGAATGGTCCATCATTCTTTAACCTTTTCCCTTATGTAAGCGCATTTTGACGGATCTGCAAACTGAATAGACCCAGATCAGACGGCTCATATAGGAGCCGTCTGATCAGGGTCTGCTCTGTTTGCTTATGATGTAATATAGACCTGATTCTACAGCTTCTGCCTGAGACAAAAACATCCTGTCTTCAAATACCATTATAAAAAATAATCTTATTAATATTCATTACCTCATTATTTCTTATATGAATATTCATCAGGGAAAGGGTTAGGGGTACAGTCCACTCAGTATAGACTGGTCTAATTTTCAAGAGGATTTTGAATGACAAATAGTGCAGACTCTGATCCAGAGGGTTCATTTGATCTGGGTCTACCTTGTTTGCAATGGCACGCGCAATCGCGTCTAGCCATTTAAAGTGTTTAATGTCGATTAGTGAAAATATCCGTTCATGTATTTGACCCTTTACTCAATATAAACGCCTTTAACGCTTTTTTCAAACAGGATAGATCCAAAACAGACAGTTCCTGTAGGAGCTGTCTGACCAGGAACTGTTTCTATTTGCTTTTGGAATGATACAAATCTGATTCTACCGTTTCTGACCTGACCGAAAATTTCTGTGGTCATGTGTCGTTATATAAAAAAAAATTGTAAACAATATTCATAACACAGTAAAATCTCGATTATTCGAATACTAAAATACAGTTAAATCTCGATTATTCGAATAAAAAAATACAAATTGTTATCGATCTTTAAGACAGGTGGCAGCTTAATGCATGGCGAATGTCATGCAGAAAGCTCCTGTAGGAGCTTTCTGCATGACATTCACTATGCATTAAGCAGCCACCTGCCTAAAAAGGTCTAATTTTTTCTATACAGAAAATTCGAATAATCGAGATTTTACTACATATAATTATTTCTTAAATCAATACTCATGGACTAAAGACGTATCCCTTTCCCTGGTAAATATTCATGTAAGAAATTATGATGTAAACTTTTCAAGATTGTTTGTGCTTTTACAAAAACTGTAGAATCAGGTCTATATCATGTTAAAAGCAAACAGAGCAGACCCCGATCAGACCGCTCCTACAGGAGCCGTTTGATCTGGGCATACCCTGTTTGCAAATGCGTGAAAATGCATTTATATGAAGTAAGGAGTGAAGACAGTGTTTTCTGTGCTAGGCTTTTCTCACCACAATATTCAGATGAAGCGATTACACTGTTTGCACGCTAAGCAATCTTTCGTCTGCAAATATTGTCGTCTGCTTCAATTCTTAAAATATAATTTCTCTCATTTCTTTGCCCCAAAAAATGTGGTCAAAGTGTCAAAACAGTCTGGATCCTGATGAGACGCCGCATGATGCGGCGTCTCATCTGGATCCAAACTGTTTGCATAGGTAATCACGGTTTCGCCGCTAGCGTAAAAAGAACTATTACACTTAGTGTTGTTACAAACACAATATGCCGTCTTTACGCTCCTCTGCCCAACACTACCTATCAATCATCAATATAAACCGAATATTTTGTATAATACCCATCTCGACTTTTTGTTCACAATATTTTCACTGATTTGTTTCCTGTATTTTCACTTTTCCTCCACATTAGCGTCAAGTGTTTTCATTGAGCCGCTCAATTTTAAGACTAAATTATGTCTTAATAATCTATGCTCAATTTGAAATTATTAAAGCAGAAATTGCGTTATGTATTAAAAAGAAAGCAAAATAATGACATTTCCATTACTCTTTAGCCATTCATATTTTGACTGTAAACCACTTCCAGCTGTCATTTCAGCACAAAAAGATAATTATCGAATTTCAACAATATAATATGATATAATCCAACCCACTATTATGAGGGGAAAAAATAGAAATATGATATAATCAATATTTTAAAAAAGGTTAGTCGCTATATTCTTAATACACTATTTCCAACTATACTGAAAAATGCACACTTTATTTCTTTCTTAAACAAAACTACGATTACCTTCAATCAGGGTTTTAATGCCGCAGTTTTAGCCTCGACCGTAACACTCCACAAATGTATCCAAATGACGGTCCACGACGTTGCGATGGGTGTGCAGCGGTGTAACCGTCGCCATCGTATCGCGGAGTTAACACCTTGTTAGACTTGTCAAGTGCTGTGCCGAATCTCCCCGTCTCCTTTTAAAGATGTTATCATAGTACAGTCAGAGTGTGTACTGGTTTAAACTAATCCCCAATATTGGCCCATTAAGTTATTACAATCAAGCGCGCGCGACTGAATTAACTATATGCGCCATGAATATTCATGACAGAAGTAATGATGTCTTGAATATTAATTAGATTACTATTTATAGGGATGAAACGAACACAAGATAAGTTGGCCACGGCAGAAACTGTATAATCAGATCTATATTATTCCAAAAACAAACAGAGCAGACCCTGATCAGACAGTTCTTATAAGCGCCTGGTCTGGGTCTATTCTATCTGCCAGCGCGTTAAAAAGGCGTATTTATAGAGTCAACATTTAATGCAGGACGAAAGTTATATAGTAACTTTCTGCATATTGACATCTTGCAAATGCTCTATTTATCACAATGGTTTCAAAACTACGAAATCTAAACATTTTCTTTTCTCTAGTAAATGCGCCTTTTCGGTAGGTTTATTCAAAGAGACTGGGTCGAAAAATAGCCTATGACGGAATAGCTTAAGATGTCGCTTTAAAAATGTTCTACTGTTTTTTAGACTTAGCTGGTTTTTGTCACTCTCAAAGTGCAACGTCAAACTACGCAAGGAAAAATGAAAGGCAGATAGATCCATCACATTGCAATATTTGCGATGCCCTCTAGCAAAAACGCAATTTAATTACTGCAATGTCGATCGCTAGAGATGCTAGAGACAAAAATGTTCTGCAGATCCATCATGTACAGTCGTTATACAGTTTTTCAAAATAACTTTTCGCTGATGAACAATAAGTGTGTACAGTAAAACCTGTCTTAAGCGGTCATCAAAGGGAGGTCGTCAAATTATGGATATGAAGACAGGCGGTAGCTTAATGCAGGTCAAAAGTAATGCAGAAAGCTCTCTGCATTACGTTTGCCATGCATTAAGCAGACACCTGCTTTTTTAAGACTCCTATGTTCAATAAATGAATGGCCGCTTAACCCATTCCCTCATATTGACGACTTTGACGACTCTGTAAAAGTCACTTTGTGAAACCATTGTGATAAATAGAGCATTTTGCTCCTATAGGAGCAAATGCTCTATTTTTCACAATGGTCTCGAGCTACAAAATTCTAAAATTTTCCTTTTCTCTAGTTAATGCTCCTTTTCGGTAGATTTATTGAAAGAGGTTGTATCTAAAAATAGCCTATGAGGTAATGGGTTAAGACAGATGTTGCTGTAAGTACTGCAATGTCGATCGCTATGTTCTGTAGATCCATCGTATTCAGCGGTTAAACAGTTTTCAAAATAACTTCTCTGCTTGCAAAGGCGTAGAACGGCGTATTTATGGAGTAAAGGGTGTGTGTCTTTAAAAGCAGGTGGTTGCTTAACGCAGGAGGGAAGTAATAAAGAAAGCTTTCTGCATAACTTTTGTCCTGCATTAAGCTACCACTTGATTTTAAGACCCATATTTCTGCTTCTTTTAAATGGTTGCTTTAGAGAGGTTTTACTGTCCACCCGTTTAACTCATTTTTTCCTAGGCTATTTTTAGACCCAACCTCTTTGAATAAATCTACCGAAAAGGAGCATTAACTAGAGAAAAGGATTTTTTTAGAATTTTGTAATTTGAAACCATTGTGATAAATAGAGCATTTGCTCCTATAGGAGCAAATGCTTTATTTATCACAATGGTTTCACAGTGTGAATTTTATAGAGGCGCAAAAATGCGTCACTAGGGAGCAATGTGTTAATTGTAATGTAGCAATGACTGCACGATAGTTGCAGTAGTAATGATGTCTACCTTTGTTATGCTATCATTGTTCCTAAGACTATTGCTGTTACCACATCTCATGACTTTGTTATATAGTGCTATAATTCGTAGCAATGGTTTCACGGTGGTTGTAGTTGTAGTGATTGCTACCTTTATAGGTGGTATGTATGCTGTTGTTTTAGCTACATCTGATGTTATATAGTGCCATCATTCGCAGACATGGTTTCACGGTATTTGTTGTTCTAATTATAGCTATATCTGTAGTTGTTTTTATGCTTCTAAAGCGGTTCTTGAAGCTTCATCATGATCTGATGTTAAGACAGTTATGGTACTAACATTCGTAGCAATGGTTTTAACGATAAATGCGGTTGTAATTGTTGCTGTCTTTGTAGTGGCATTTATGCTCCTAAAACTGTTGGTTTTTGCTACATCTGATTTATAATTATAGCGCCAACATAAGTAGAAATAGTTTCACGGTAGTTGTGGTTGTAATTATTGCTACCTTTATAGTGGTATTTATGCTCCTAAAACTAATGTTGGTGCTACATCTGATGTTAAGACAGTTGTAGTACTAACATTTGTAGCAATGGTTTCACGATAGATGTGGTTGTAATTGTTGCTACTCTTCACTCGTTGCCTCATATTGACACCTTTTGACGCCTCTGTAAAAGTCACGTTTTGAAACCATTGTGATTAATAGAGCATTTGCTCCATAGGAACAAATACTCTATTTATCAAAATAGTTTCAAAACTACACAATTCTAAAAATTTCCTTTTCTTTCTAGAAATGATCCTTTTCGGTTGATTTATTCAAAGAGGTTGAATTTGAAAATAGCCTATGAGGTAATGAGTTATAGTGGTATTTATAGGGGTATCTATGCTCCTAAAACTGTTTTTGTAGCGACATCTGATATTAAGACAATTATGGCGCTAAAAATCTTAGTAAGGATTGCCAATGTTCCTATTGGACTTTCTGTTGTTGCCAATGCTCTTAGTCATCGTTACTGTAGTTTCATTTGTTATTTTGTATGTTTTTACTGTTTATTTTGTTTCTGCCTTTAATTATTGTTTTAGGTGTTGTAACAGCCGGTGTTACATCAATTTCATTTGGTGAACACAGTTTAGTTGTCATTGATACCCAAAACAACTAGAAAAGCTGCACTTTTTATTATGGCAACGGCTGTAGCAGTTATCAAATTATTACACTTGTTGCTTATCAATGCCTTTGATCACTTCTTATTTATTTCACAGGTTACTGTGGTAACGATTACAGCAGCTATCAAACTATTGCACTTGTTGCTAAAGCAACGCCATTGTTAGCTTTACAATAATTACACTAGTTGCTACATCAACGCCTTTGTTAGCTTTTTTAATATTACTGCACTAGTTGCTGTTACAATGCCTTTGTTAGCTTCGATATTATTATTACACGGGTGTATGCAGTGATGACTGTAGCAACTATCATACTATTGCACTTGTTGCTAAAGCAACGCCCTTACACTATTTGTTTCAGGAAAGCCTTTGTTAGCTTCGATAATATTATTACACAGGTGACTGCAGTGATGACTGTGGCAACTATCATACTATTGCACTTGTTGCTAAAGCAACGCACTTACACTAGTTGTTGCAGCAATGCCTCTGTCAGCTACACAGGTTACTGCAGTAATGACTGTAGCAGCTATCAAACTATTGCACTTGTTGCTAAAGCAACACCCTTGTTAGCTTCTGTGCTATCATTACACAAGTTGTTATAGCAATGCCTTTGTTACCCGCTATACTATTATTACACTAGTTGCTACAACAATGACCTTGTTAGCTTATACACATATTATTACACTAGCTGCTGTTGCAATGTCTTTGTTAGCTTCGGTACTATTGTTACACTAGTTACACTGGCTGCTGTTGCAATGCCTTTGTTGGCTTCGATACTATTATTACACTAGTTACACTAGCTGCTGTTGCAATGCCTTTGTTAGCTTCGATACTATTATTACACTAGTTGCTACAACAACGCATTTGTTAGCTTCTGTACTATTATTACGCAGGTTATTGCTGTAATGACTGTAGCAGCTATCGAACTATTGTTCTTGTTGTATCAGCAACGATTACAGCAGCTATCAAACTATTGCACTTGTTGCTAAAGCAACGCCATTGCTAGCTTTGCAATAATTACACTGGTTGCTACATCAACGCCTTTGTTAGCTTCTATACATATTATTACACTAGCTTCTGTTGCAATGCCTTTGTTAGCTTCGATACTATTTATTACACAGGTTATTGCGGTAACGACTGTAGCAGCTATCAAACTATTGCTCTTGTTGCTGTAGCGATACCTTTGTTAGCTTCTAGAATAACATTACAGAGGTTATTGCGGTAACCACTGTAGAAGTTAGCAAACTATAACATATTCATGCCAGAAATAATGACGTATGAATAGTGATTGACCTTTTCTTTAAATAATGGCATTAAGAATAAGGAAATTTAACCATGGCAGAAAATGTATCCCCACAAGCAAACAGAGCAGACTCCGATCAGACGGATTCTAAAGGAGTCATGTCATCAGGGTGTACTCTGTCTGCAATGACAGTAAAATGCGTCTCTATCAGGTAAAGGAACAACGTTCGTTTTCATATATCTGGGTTTGCATACAGTAAAAACTCTCTATAACGGCCACTAACTTATGTTAATTAGTTGGTATTTAGGGCAGGTGACTGCTTAAAGCAAGGTAAAAGTAAAACAGAACGCTCCTATAGGAATACACAAAATACTTGATGTAATTTAGTGGCCGTTATATTTATCTAATTCCCCCATATTGACGCCTTTTGACGCCTCTGTATCTGAAACCATTGCTATAAAAAAAAACATTCGCTCAATGGGAGCAAATGCGGTATTTATTTCAATAGTTTAAAAGCTACACAATTCTAAAAGTTTCCATTATTTTAGTAAATGCTCCTTTTCAGTAGATTTATTCAACGAGGTTGGGTCTTAAATAGTACGAGATAATAGGTCTAAAACAGCCTATGAGGGAACGGATTATTCTGTATAACACTACACCAAACAAAGCTGCAGGGACTGAACAATGTTTGCTCTTCCGTGGTATTGGTAGGTCATTTAGGCCAGTACAAACCGCCGAACGAGTTATTTCATCAAGGTATCTGTATTTCTTTTTACAGGAGAACTAACTTCCTTTTATTGTAACAGGGGGCCTTTAACAGTAGTTCTATAAATCTATTCATGATAAATTATTATATAACACGCATTTGAGCATGCCTCGCTTAGCCTTTTCAGGCTTTCATATGATGACTGGACTTGTTTCATAACTTTATTACGTGTAGCTTATTCTCGTTAATGGTCTTGGTTTATCTTTTACCTCGTGAATATTCATGGGAAATCATGAATATATATTAGTTGAATTTTTATAATCGTGAATGAAGATGGGATCATTTATATTAGTAATACCGGAAGAATCTGGTGTATGTCATTTTATAAGCAAACAGAGCAGACCTTGATCAGACGGCTCCTACAGAAGCTGTCTGATCTTGGTCTACTCTGTTTGCAAGGGCGTGAATAACTGTCTCTATCAGATAAAGGGTTACAGAAACTAACCAAGCATATTTATAATATCGACATATGGTCAGGGGGTAAACCACAATTAAGCTATTACTTTTACTCACTGCATGTAAACCACAACACCAGCACGTCGCATGCCTCATATCTCCCAAAAGCTGCAAGTTTGCCTTTACCTGCCGAAGATAGCAAACGCCGTCATCTGATTGGTTAACGCGAATATAAGCCCCGCCCACTTGTAGTTAAGTGGTTGTAATTTGGTTTTATTGGGAGGCCAAACGTCAGCGGTCGACCACAAGTCTGTAAAGAAAGATATACTTGTAGTTTCAATTTGAATTTATAAATAATAGAGATAAGTCAGTTTTTGAAGTGATTAGATGTAGATAAACTCAGTACTTTCAAATTTTCGATTAGTCATCTCGGCAGAATTTATTTGCGATCTCTGGCATGTTTTGGCAGTCAAACAGGCTTTACAGAACCAACGGAAATGACTAAAATCACAAGTCTTTTCAATCAAAAAAGCTTCCCCACCATACCACCCCAGTCTCACCCAACTCCCATCCCACAAAAATAACATACATAGTAATCGTATAGGACAGAGACATATATGGGTATGGTATTACCCCTCTAAACCGGACGTTCAAATAAAAAAAAGTCTGTAAGACAGATGGCAGCTTAATGCAGGATGATAGTCACGCATACACTCCTCTTTGAGTTTTCTATGTGACTATCATCTTGTATTATCCCTTTCCCTTTGTGTAAGCGCATTTTGACGCATCTGCAAACAGAGTAGACCCAGATCAGACGGCTCCTATAGGAGCCGTCTGATCAGGGTCTGCTCTGTTTGCTAGTGAAATCTTTCATCTGTTTCTTTACTTTCTAAAATGGCTACAATGTTTTACCTTCCAAATTATAACTTCCAAATAATTTAGTCCATGAATATTCGGTAGGTATTGAAATGTGTAATAAACATAGAACAAGGAAAGGGGTAGGAAAGGGAAAGGGTTAAGCAGACGCCTGCCTAAAGAGATCTAAATTCTTCTCTTTTTTTTTACTAAAATTTCGGTTTAGAGAAGTTTCTCTGTATATATACCATAGTATGTATATGTTCTATAGTAGAGGGTATGTTTTGTAATCAAATATGTTCTCAATCTCAAAGGGTTTTTTCTCCTTTTTTTGGCAAATCTCGTAGATACCACTGCAGCATTTAAATCTTTACATCATAAATATTCATTTAAGAACCAGTGCCATCATGAATATTAACGAGATGATTTTCTACAATGACATATGAATACAGACATTTTGGTTATGGCAGAATCTGTAAAATCAGATCTATATTACTTCATAAGCAAACAGAGTAGACCCAGGTCAGACAGCTCCAACATGAGCTGTCTGATCTGGGTCTACTGTATTTGCAAAGGCGTTAAAATGCGTATATATGGAGTAAAGGTGTTATTAAAATTCTATCTAGTAACAGTCCTTAACCCATTCACATAGGAGCAAATGCTCTATCTATCACAATTGTTTAAAAACTACACAATTCCAAAATTTTCATTTTCTCTAGTATATGCTCCTTTTCGGTAGATTTTTCAAAGAGGTTAGGTCTAAATATTGTCTAGGAGAGAATGGGTTAACTCTTTCGCTGTCATGGGCAAATTTGTGTTCACTTGCAATCAGTTTGGCTCCAAATGATACGCCAAAATAATACGGTGGCTAATCAGGGTCCTAGTTGATACAACTACAGCTACAACTACTATAGTTGATACTGTAATTCTGATTCTTGTTTAACCATTTCCCTGTTGTATATTCATGTAAGAAATAATGACGCCATGAATATTAATAAGGTTATTTTTTATAATGGCTTATGAACATGGGACATTTTGCCTCAGGCAGAAGCTGTAGAATCAGATCTATATTACACCATAAGCAAACAGAGCAGACCCTGATCAGACGGCTCTTACAAGAGCCGTCTGATCTGGGTCTACTCTGTTTGCAGATGCGTCAAATGCGCTTACAAGCGGGAAGGGTTAACTATTTACATCACATTCATGTAAGAAATAATGGCATCATTAATATTTATCAGGTGAAATGTTATAATGCCATAATGAGCACGGAACCCTTTGGCCATGGCAGAGACTGTAGTATCAAATCTGTATACAGTAAAACCTCTCTAATGCGACCACCAAAAAGGGGCATAATTCTGGGTGGCAGAGGCAGGTGGCAGCTTAATGCAGGACGAAAGTTATGAAGAAGGCTCCTATAGGAGCTTTCTGTGTTACTTTCGTCCTGCATTTAGCAGTCACCTGCTTATAAAGACACCCATGTTTATTCATCAAGTGGTCGCATTAGGGGGGTCTACTGTACATAATCCAGTTAGCAAACAGAACAGACTCTTATCAGATGGATCCTACTGCTGCCGTCTGATCTGGATCTACTCAGTTTTTAAAATGCATCGCAGCGTATCTTGTAAAGATTTAAAAAACATGAAAGACAATGAACATCATGAAATTGAATTAGATTTTTTTTTTGTAATGGCCTATGAACACAGAGTTGTTTTTGCCTTGGAGGCAGAAATTGTAGAATCAGATTTATTTTATTGCACAAAAAAACAGAGCAAACCCTGGTCAAACGGTTCCTACATGATCTGGGTCTTCTCTGTTTGCAAATACGTGGACAGACGCTCATGTCAGCTAATATAAGTTAGTCCATATGCTTCGGATATCTTTAACCCTTTCAGCGTTGACATTTCAAAGGGGAATAGCTCATAAATCCACACAGTATAGAAGACTTAACCCATTCACTCATAGGCTATTTTTAGATCCAACCTCTTTGAATAATTCTACCGAAAAGGAGCATTAACTAGAGAAAAAGATTTTTTTAGAATTTTGTAGTTTGAAACCATTGTGATAAATAGAGCATTTGCTCCTATAGGAACAAATGCTCTATTTATCACAACGGTTTCACAAAGTGACTTTTATAGTAGCGTAGAAAGGCATATTTATGGAGGAAAGGGTTAAACTTTCTAGATCATTTTGAATGACAATCAGTACAGACCCTGATAAGAGGCAACCTTTGATCTGGGTCTACACTGTTTTCAAAGATCAGTGCATACGTGTCCTGCCTTCGGAGAGATACTTTTATTGTTAACCCATTACCTCATAGGCTATTTTAGATACAGACTCTTTGAATAAATCTACCGAAACAAACTAGAGAAAAGGAAAATTTTAGAATTTTGTAGTTTGAAACCATTGTGATAAATAGAGCATTTGAGTGGTTTCACAAAGTGAGTTTTACAGAGTCGGCAAAATTCGCCAACATGAGGGAATGACATTTCATTCATATAAACGCTTTTGCAAACAGAGTAGACCCAGACCAGATGGCTCCTACAGGAGCCATCTGAACAGGGTCTGCTCTGTTTGTTTATGCAATAATATAGACATGACATACATTAATCTACCAATACAAAAATGTTATTCGTACATAATTATGCCAAATTAAATTCTGCTAATAAATATTCATGATGTCATTTTTTCTTTAACCGATTACTGAACATTTAAAGGGTTAATGCAATTTTTAGCGTGGAATGCTTCAATTCGCGTCCGGTTAATTTGGACACCGTCTGCCAATTTCCTGCTGTTACACAGACTCTTGTCTCGGACATTTTCAAAATATTGTAACACATTAAATAAACACAGTGGTCAAATTGCACAGCCCCCTCTCGGGAATGAAGATTTAATCTTGTTGTCGTCGTAACATTCGTCCATTTTGATTTTTGCCCCTTTATGGGAAAATCTGGATTATTCGGAGTTACTCAGATCTTATCGCGTTATTTGACTAGTCAGTTACAACACCTCCCATTTCGCTGACTGGATTATTTAACGAATGACAGATAAGCCACAGGGTAAAAGGAGATTATCAAACGATACGAATGAGCAAATGGAAATCCCAGCCATTGATGAGAGTGATTAACAGTTTAGTTAAGTACTTACTTCGGACGACATTTATCTTTAACTGGCTCCACAGTGGGTGGGGTATTTTACGACATTCGAAAAAGCTAAAATGGCGACAACATGAAACGCTATAGTGGGTAAGCAGTCCAGGACGAACGTCAAGCAATAAATCTTTAAAGCTTTTGATTTTCTCTAAAATGTCCCTGAAAATAATTCAAAAGAGTACCTGATAATTTAAAATACATAAAGAGATATTTTTAAAGTTTATTTTGGGTATGAATTATCTCCGCACAGTTGAGTTCGTTTGGGGAGAGAGGCGTCATCGTTACATTGCGATAAATATGATATAGACACGCCTTTAAAATATATTTATCTTAATTACATGCATTTGACTTCACAACCTTAAAGTCTATCTTTTGAAACATTGAATATAATTAACTAAAGGTACTGACGGGGATGACAGTGCTAATTATTGGTAACCACTTTTTCTTGGATACCACATGAAATTCAACATACATATAGTCTCTTATAATTCTTTCTAGAATGGCTGTATACATCGTTTTATACTTTGATTATACATGTACATGTTTGTTGTTACTGTATGTATACAGCTGAGACTGAACTACATCATACATAACTCTGTATAACAATTGATATAAATCCTCTCTAATCCGGACTTTAAGAAATAATGGCATCATGAATATTTATTAGCTGAATTATTGTAATGGCTCATGTTAACATATATGTTTGGTATTGGTAGAAACTGGAGAGTCAAATCTATTATAAGTTCATAAGCAATCAGAGCAGACCCTGACCAGATGGCTCATTAAGGAGCCATCTGATTTTGGTCTTGACTGTTTGCAAATCAGTTTTGTGAAGGAAACGGTTAAGTAAAGAAAAATAGATAACCTTTAAGCTAGTCACTGTTGAATTCAGGGGGAAACCCATACCCATACCCGCCTTTCACCCTGTATTAAGCAACTTGATGATACTAATGTTCGTATTATGCAAGTTTTACAAACATACTGGCAGGTACTCGTACAAATGTTCTGTCAAATAGCCAGATATGAGTCTCAAGGTTGGTTCAAATAGCAAAGTCAAAGGTGGGTGAAGCATTTGATGCGGTTGTGCCGTCGTGGCGATGGTGGTGGAGGTGGTGGCGGTGCGGTTGTGTAGTGGTTGTGGTGGTGGTGTGCATGTGTGTTTGGGTATTAAGTTTTACTTATTCTTCGCGTAAGTCGGCGTTGAATCAACGTTTTTAAAACTCTTTTATTCCGTGTTTGAAACAAAAATGGAACTGAAATTCAATTTGAAACGGTAGTTCGATTACTTTTGCGTTTTAAATCCCCGGTAGAGGTGCGTTTTAATGCATTTGCCAGCAGACTAAACTCCGATCATGCAGCTCCTGTAGGAGCCTTCTAATCAGGGTCTGCTGTTTTTTGGCATATAATGTATACCTGGTTCTACAGGTTCTGCAATGACCATACATCCCATTGTTCATCATGCCATTTTAAAAAAATCAGTTAATAAAATTAGTATTCATGATATAATTATTTCTTACATGAATATTTATCAAGTAAATGGTTAAAAATATGTCAACGCTCTGCTAAATCAGTGTTTTAACTCTTTCGTTGCCAATGACGTCACATACATGTATTTGCTTAAGCGAACAGTTTGTATCCAGATGAGACGCCGATTAACTCGGCGTCTCATCAGGATCCAAACTGTTCGCTATTATGACTGTTTTTTACACAAAAATGAAGAAAAATAAAAAGTGAAAATTGTAGCAGACGACAAAGTTTGCAGACGACAAATTTTGGCAGCGAAAAAGTTAAATAAATATTTATATATTTTCTTTACAGTTCATTTCAAGGGTGTGGTCACATGTAACATGATCCCAACGAACGATTAATATGTATAAATGAACATCGATAAGGTATATCCATTTACTCCATGCATATTTATGAAATAAATAAAGACATCATGAATATCAATTAGAAAGTTTAACCATGGCAATAACTGAAGAATCATATCATGAATAATAATTAGATTAAGTATTCATTATAGCACATGGACAAATGAATGTTTGACCAGAGCATAAACTGTAGAATCAGATCTAGATCATTCCATAAGCAAACGGAGTAGACCCTGATCAGACGGCTCCTACAGGAGCCGTCTGATCTGGGTCTACTCTGTTTTCAAAGACGTAGAAAGATGTGTTTATGGAGTAAAGGATTAAACAGAAAGTCATCATGATTAGGTTTTAGAATCAAAATGCGAAACACGTCATTTCACACTCTACGATGTCATAAATAGAATAAAAATATTTTTTCTACTGCGGCCAACTTTTTTCTCACTGTTAATTGTTAACGATATAATTAATTTTGTCCATATTTAACCCTTAAAGTGCATGAATAGAGACTTTTGCAAACAGTGTAAACCAAGATCAAAGGGCTTCTGGGGAGCCCTTTGATCAGGGTCTGCACTGTATGTCATAAACATTAAATTCTTCAGTGATATTTTTCATATATAATTTTTGGCTTAATTAATATTCATAAAAGGGAGGAGTCAGTTTTAATTATTCAACATTTTAAAGGTTAATCACATTTCTCACCAGATTAATGTCATTAATGCTTGGAAGAATTTCTAGTGTGATCTGTCACCACGATTCGATGCCTCCATCAAATTGCTTTATAAATATTTAAGAAGCGACTTATTATATACAGTAGAACCTGTCTTAAGCGACCATCAAAATGATGTATAATTATGGGCATGTAAGGCAGGTGGTAGCTTAATACAAGTCAAAAGGAGCTTTCTGCATTACTCTTGTCCTGCATTAAGCATCCACCTGATTTTAACGACTCTTATGTTCAATAAATGAACGACCGCTAATGACAAAGTTCTACTCGACAAACACAGTCAAACCTCCCCGAGTCGACAAGCAAAATAAGTTTTCTTGGGAGCTTAATGCAGAACGAGAGTTAAGAGACAAACTTCTATAGTAGTTTTCTGCCTTACTTTCGTTCTGCTTTAACCCTTTAATCCATGAATATCCATGTAATAAATGACATCATGAATTGATATGGGAAGTTTTGGGCCAAAGTATGAACCTTTAAACTTAGAGCTATATTATTTAATAAGCAAACAGAGCAGACCCTGATCAAATGGCTCCTGCAGTAGCCATCTGAGCAGGACGTACTCTGTTTTCAAAGTTTACTAGGTCTACTCTACTTGCAAAAGATAAGGCAGTGGAAGCTTAATGCAAGAAAACGCAATTGTGTCACGCATTAAGCAATCACCTGCGTTAAGATTTTTACCTAATGAATATTCATGTAAGAAATAAGGACATCATGAATATTAATGATATCAATATTTATATAATGGAATATAAACACGGTATGTTTTAGGCTATGCAATAAACTGTAGAATTATATTTATATAATTGCACATGCAAACAGAGCAGATCCTGATCAGACGGCTCCTACAGGATTCTACTCTGTTTGCAAAGACGTTGGATGACATGTCTTTGAGGTGCTGGATCAAGTCTTTTACATTTATGTTAAATAAATCAGTGATCGCTAAGGGCATGCTTTACTGTACAATGTGTATAGTTTAAAATGGTGCCATTAAATATAAATTGATTTTAAGTTTTAATGAGAGTCTACTTGTGTTTATTACAATACACCGATATGCACGCTCTTCTAATGCAATCTGTTATAACCTGTTACAATCTGTAACAGATTACATTTTTTGGAAAGAACGTGTATGCATTTCACATACACAGTTGGACTTCAATATTTCGAACTTTAAGAGACCATACAAATTACTTCGAGATAACAGAAGTTCGAGTTATCCGATTTCTAATTGGGACAATTTCTCAAGTGCACAACTTAATGCAGGTCTAAAGTAATGCTGGAAAGCGTGTCTGTGAGGTAAATGGTTATTCAGATATCATTTATACAGCTTTTAATGCAGCTATTCATGTAAAAAAAATAACATCGAGAATATGTATTAGCTGTAGTTTTATAATGGCATATAGTTTAAACATATTTTATTTCAATATATATTGAACGGGATTTGGCCACAAGTTCTATCAACATTATTTACGGCCCTTTCCATACAATTTTAACATTGCAAATGAAGATTTGACAATATGGCAACGTATACACAAAAACATATACAAAAAAGACAGGAGAGAAAAGTAGGAGGAGAATATGACGATTTCTGATTCTTCTTCTTCTCCTACTTTTCCCTCCTGTCTTGTTTGTGTATGTTTTTATAATGGCATATTATGTACTTAAGTCTTAGGATGTTTTGATACTGGTGGAAATTGTAGAGTCAAACCTATTATTGTTTCATAAGCAAACAGAGTAAACCTAGAATCAGACGGCTCCTTACAGGAGCCGTCTGACCTTGGTCTTCTCTGTTTGCAATGGCATAGAAAGGCATATTTATGGAGTAAATGAGTAATTCGTTTGTATTAGCGGGCCTCCTGTATTTTTTGGAAGATGTACATTACAAAACGAATTCCTTTTATAATTAACAATTCTACCTGTTGTTATGCAGGGAATACATAACCAATTACTCCATATATATGCCTTTAAACGCCTTTGCAAACAGAGTAGACCCAGATCAGGCGGCTCATTTTAACTTTTAGGGCCTACTCTGTTTGCTCATGAAGTAAATGATTATGTACATGTATTAAAGATCGGATTCTACAATTTCTGTCATGGCCAAATATTCATGTGTTGATAACCCATAATACACAAATTTAGCTAATAAATATTCATGATGTCATTATTTCTTACATGAATATTCATTAGACAAAGTGGTGGTACGTTAGTACGACTGAAAATCAAAAAATACATTGTATATATATATGTATATATATACAGTAGAAAAGCGGCCAAAAATGTCAAAGTATCCGTAATGTCCGTAATGCAAATGGTAGCTTAATGTAAGTCAAAAGTAATGCAGACAGCTCTTATAAGAGCTTTTTGTATTACTTTTTTCCTGCATTAAGCAACCATGCACCTACTGTTTTAAGACTCTTGTGTTCAGTAAATGAATGACCGCTTAAGACAGATTCGGCCTTATATTATTTACTGTTCAATTCATGACTGTTCGAAAAAGATCAAGCAGTCTCCTTTCTTAGAAAAGAAAAACAACTACGTTTTTTTCTTCCTTCTGAACTATCTGAAGTGAAATTGTCATATATCGCTGAATAGACGCACAGTCTAGTCAGATGTCGTAATGATGTGATTTAACTCCTTTTCATGATTAAGCGAGTCTTTTCTAACAGTTGCAAACAGCTTGGATCCTGATGAGACGCCGAGTAACTCGGCGTCTCATCAGGATCCAAGCTGTTTGACACCGGGTCAAGTGTTTCTCAAAAGCTTGATTGAATCCGAGTTCAGTGAAACGTTTAGTAATTCGGAGATGGAACAGACATTATTTTTTTCAACACGAAAGGGGTAAAGCCCGATAATACAAAAGTTGAGAATGCTACACCCAAATTTATGAACCTGTCCCCGCTTATGATTATCTCAAAATACCCCTCAACTGACGTCGATGCTAACAAATGGATTATATCACTTTCTTTGTTTGTTTCGCTGTCATTAATAAATCTTGGCACGCGCCACCGTCAGTGCGCATGACGCGACACTGTCGCCCCCTAGTGAGTTAATATTCGTAATATGGCGGTAAAATGTCACATTATTGTCAGAAAAATGGCAATATCTCGCTAACTGACACACATTAAGAGCAAATTAATTGAGCCTAATGATGCCGCGCCAGTTTTTTTCGCAAAATCTGACAATTGTCAAGCATTTCACTGTTTTGTACGTAATTTGTACATCTTTCGAAATTGCAATTCACTGGATTAAATGAACCGTGGCATTACTAGTCATTATAACTCTTTCGCTACCAATATCGCATCTGTGATTACGTATGCAATCGTTTTGGATCCAGACAAGACGCAAAATAACTCGGCGTCTCATCGGGATCCACACTTTTCTAACGGTTGAAATGTTTTTGAAAGAACAGAGGGGGTTAAAACGAAAACTGAAGCAGATGACAAAATTTGCGGACGACAAATTTTGGCAACGAAAGTGTTAAAGTTGCTCTCTTTTCACTACAACCACAGCAGATAGTAACCATATAGTCAGTAATGAATGGATTTTTGAAAGTCAAATTCTAAAGCAGATGAATTTTTGAATCCATACCGCGCGGAAATTGCACCAGGCAACTTTTTGCCTGTTTTGATTCCATGTAACCAAACAGTGGGGCTTCTCTAACAAATTCCCATGACCATTTTTAGACCCAACCTCTTTGAATGAATCTACTGAAAAGGAGCATTTACTAGAAAAAAGGAAATTATTACAATTGTATAGATTTGAAACCAATGTGATAAATAGAGTATTTGCTCCTATGGAGCAAATGATCTATTTATCACAATGGTTTCAAAAAATGACTTTTACAGAGGCGTCAAAAGGCGTCAGTAGGAGGGGATATTAATAAAAGAAATGATTAAATCATGAATATTTTTATTAGATTATTTTTATAATGGTATAGAACCACATGACATTTGGCCATGGCAAACATTGGAGAATCAGATTTATATAATTCCATAAGCAAACAGAGCAGACCCTGCTCAGATGGGTCCTGCGGGAGTCGTCTGACCTGAATCTACTGTATTTGCAAAGGCATACACGTATGTGTATATAGGTAAAGGATTAAGCCATCACTTCATGAATATTTACAAGGCATCGGCAATTATGAATAGTAATTAATATATCTTGTATCAAAAGTATAGAACAAGGGATTTAACAGCTACGGATTAACCCTTTCGGTGCCAAATTTCTAATTGTCGTCTGCAAACCACTTTTGTTAAATCATTTTGTAAAATAAGGAAATGAGATAAATAAATGCATGTTTCAAAGGAATAAAGCACATATATAGAAATAGAGAATGAGACAAAAAGTGAAGTCCCAGATCAGACGCCGCCTTGAAAAGGCGGCGTCTGATCTGGGACTGCACTATTTTCGTGGTGCATTTATGCGACATTGGCAGTGAAAGGGTTAGAGTAGAGCACATGAAACATTTATAATAAGCAAACAGAGTAGACCCTGATCAGACAGCAGAAGTAAGTAAACAATGCAGAACCAAACGTAATGCAGAACGTAACGTTTCTAAGAGAGTTTTCTGGGTAATATTTGCCCTGCATTAACCCCTTATTGTACTGAAACAGTATGCATGCCAAAACTCTTAGTCTGTTGCATTTTTAGCTCGTCTGTTTCGAAGGAAAATCGAGCTATTGTGATCACTGAGTCGTAGGCGTTGTCGTCGTCGGCGGCGTGCAAAAACTTTAATGTAGCTCACTACTCGAAAAAGTATAAGCTGTGTCAATATGAAAAATCATATGTTTGTAGATCTCATTGAGGGGAAGGTCCCTACATAAGAACCACAACTCTTGAATTCGAAATTTTGGAGATATGACCCTTTATATATATTTTTTTAGATTTAGCTGGACAAGTACAAAATCAGACGAGCGTTGGTGTCGCACGCGGCTCTGACTCGTACATTTTGAGAAATGTTTGACCGAGTTTCAATCAGCTAGGATCCCGAGGAGACCCGAGTCACGTGACGTCTTATCTAGATCCAAGCTGTTTGAAAATGCGGGTCAGGTCGCACTTAGAATGATAATAAAAACAAACAACAAAGAGGGAAATTAATTAGACATCTTTTTTATTTCATCGGAAAAAAGTTTTTATCATACTCTTGTACGCATTTAAAAAAAAGTATCTTCTTAGAATGGATTCCTGTGCAAACAAATGCTTGGAGTATGGTCGAAGTCTACCTTGTACGTTTGGATAACAAAGCTGCAGGTTCTGGTGAGTGGCCGATAGTGGATACTCATATCAAATATAGTGCTCCCTCTCTACAACGACACCCTTTGGGATACGAAGATTGTATGTGTTGTTCAGAGGGAGTTGTTATAGGGAGGGAAAATCAAACATAATTAGCTTGTTTGCAGATCCCCATATAAGGTGTATTTCGAGAACTCAAACTGTTATGCCTCAATCAAACCTATGTTGTGACCACCCTTTAGAATTGTCAAAAAGCGACGATTCTAAAGAGTGGTCACAACATAGGGTTTGATGGAGGCATAAGGAAAATACGATGGAAAAAGTTGTTTCTGGAGCCTTGTTGTTTCGGACACAGTGACATGCGTTGTTGTAAGGAGGGAATCGTTATTGAGAGGGCCGTTGTAGGGAGGGAGCACGGTACCCATCTTAACGTATAAATGGAATATTTTGAACGCGTATTCATTATATTAGACCCTATTATCACAATTGTCAAACGAAAAACCACCGCGTCAATATACCATTTACTTCATGAATAATCATGTTGGAACTAATGATATTATGAATATTAGTCAGATATTGATAATGGTATATGAACGTAGGGTATTTTGTTGTTGGTTTCCAAAACATTTAAAAAAAAGAAAAACTTGTTGCACAGTTAGAGCTTCTTTTGTTTTTCAACCTTTCGACCTGTATTAACCCTTTCGGCGCCAAATTTCTAATCTCTACTGTTTCAAAAGGTATGGCCATTGTTATAGTCGGTGATTTGACCTATATATTTGACCTCTGACCTTGAAGGATGACCTTGACCTTGACATATCACCCTTCAAAATGTGCGGCTTATGAGATACTTATGGATGCCAAATATCAAGTCTCTATCTGTACTACCGGCCGCGTGGCTCAGTGGTAGAGCGTCCGCCTGCGGTACGGAAGGTCGTTTGTTCGATCCCCGGCCGCGACAGACCAAAAGTCGTTAAAAGTTGGTACTAGTAGCTCCCTTGTCTACGCTCGACAATAAAGGTGTAGTTCTAGGATTGGTCGGCCCGGTGTCAGGATAATGTGACTGGGTAAGGTGCCCTTGCCATGTACCTGCGGCAGGAGTATTCCAGTGAGGCAGCACTATAACTTGTCTCATGCGGGTGCCGTCTGCAAATAACTGAAATATTGTTGGTCGGACGTAAAACCCAACTCAATCACTCACTCACTCACTCTATCTGTAATGGCTTAAAAGTTGTGACCAATGTTAAAGTTGTCCTCAAACAGACACACGGACAAACAGACACACAGACAGTGCGAAAACAAAATGTCCCCAGATCTCATCTGGGGGTGGGGGAGCATAAAAAGTGAAGTCCCTGATCAGACGCCGCCTTGAAAAGGACTGCACTATTTGTCGTGGTGCATTTTGCGATATTGACGATGAAAGGGATAAACTGTCGCATGTGTTTCTAGATGTGCGTAGTGATACATTTTAGAACAATTTAGTTTTGTTAAATTTGGAAGGACCGAACTTTTAGTTTGAGTTATTTCGAAGTTCGAGTAATCCGAGTTCGAGATATCGAAGTTCGTTTGAAATTTATACATTGCTATACTAGCTACAAGGTAAACGAATAATTAACTATTTGCCTATAAAAATTCATCCGAGAAATATGAATAACGACTACATGTAGATGATTCTTTTTATAAGAGAATATGGACACGGGATTATTTTGTCCCGACTGCAGAAGCTGTAGAATCAGATCTGTAGTATTCCAAAAGCCTACAGGAGCCGTGTTATCTGAGCCTACTCTTTTTGTAAAGGTGTAAAAATGGAGTAAATGGTTAATGGAGTGTTCGCTTAACTATATCCTTTAACGTTAACCCTTCGCTTGCTATTCACGTCAATAAATCTACCTGTAAAAAGTGAAGACCCAGATGAGACAGCTCCTGCAGGAGCTGTCTCATCAGGGTCTGCACTATTTACAAGTTGATTGTGTAACCAGTGCACTCCACAGCAGTGATTTCACAGCGAAATACTTGTACACAGTGAAGATATATGTAATTATACAACAGGGCATGGGTAGAGAAGGAGAAATGTATTTTAAAATTCAGCAAGCGAAGGGTTAACAGGAACATATTCGTAAACAGACTGGACCCAGATTAGACGCATCATAAGGAAGTAAAGTATACTAAAACAGCGTCAATACATCCTAATAACAATAGAACCTGGCAAAGGCGGTCAAAAGAGGTCTACTTATGGGTCTGTAAGACAGACGGTAGCTTAATTCGGGTCAAAAGTAATGCTGAAAGGGAGCTTTCAGCATTACTTTTGCCCAGCATTAAGCAACCACCTGCTCCTCCTGTGTTCAATAAAAGGATGTCCCCTTAGGACGGGCTCTATCAAAATGGTGTCAAAGCTGAATTACAGTAAGACCTATCTTAAGCGGCCATTCATTTATTGAACATATGATTCTTTAAAATCAGGTGGTTGCTTAATGCATGACTATATATGTAGTAATGCAGTAAGCTCATATAGGAGCTTTTTGCATACTTTTGACCTGCATTAAGCTACCACCTGCCTTACAAACCCATAATTAGACTTCTCTTTGATGGCCTCTTAAGACAGGTTTTTACTGTGTTCAGCTTTACCAACTGGCGGAGAGAGGAGAATGGATGTCTGTACTCTTGAGATAATAGAGAGTAATTATATGATATGGAATAAAATTCAAAAATGAATTTTTTAAAGCAGACATACAGTTTAACAAACGACTGTAAGTAACAACTAAAGAGATAACACGAATCGAAGGCAAGTTACAGATTTAAGTGTTTCACTCTAATAGATGAGCCGATGGCGTCGAGTTTTTGATTAATCAACAGATTCAAAACCCATATCAACGGAATCACGGTTAAGATCCCCCTGTTTCACTTCAATTGTTACAGCAACAGTGAGACGGATGATAAAATCTCGCAAAGTCTCACGAAAACCTGTAACTGTCACGAGCGTTTGCCGTACGCACTAAATTATATATTTGGCGGGCTATTGTCTTCGAAAAGCAGACGAAAAAATAATAAAACGTGTAAGAAGATAAATCGTCATCGACACTGCGACGACCTGTGCTCTAATTATTATATTAATTTAATATCCGTACTAGAAGTTCATACACACTAAACTCATAGCTAATGGCTGTTTAGTGGGCGGGCTCTGGTTTTTTCTTCATATTTTCGTCTACTTTAAGACAGACAAGCGTCACTCAGCGAACCCATCAAAAAGGTCGGTATAATTACGCTAAGACATTTAATTTCGTTTAAGTATTTGATTCTTCAACTTGGTTTCGCCACGTTGTTGTATTAATTACTCTGGATCAATGCACTAAGCTATTTTAACCCTTTACCTAATGCAGACGCCTTTTGATACCCTTTGCAAACAAAGCAGACCCAGATCAGACGGCTCCTGCAGGAGCCGTCTGATCAGGGTTTGTCCTGTTTGCGTATGGAATAAAATAAATATGATTCTACAATTGCCAAAATGGTATTCACTGGCCATTATATAACATTAGTTGTGAGGGGTGTTCATAAAATCATGACTTCTTGTATACATATTAATGAAATAAAGGGTTTATTACACTGGATCAATGCATTAAGCTGTTTAATAACGGCGGGGGTACGGTGCCCTAGTGCATAACAAGTACCTAACTATTTCTCTGCCAAGAATTGTCTTCTGCAATATGAGTCGTCTGCTTCGAACTTTTTGTAATTTTCTTTCTTTTTTGTTTAAAATACAAGGTTGCGACATCAAACAGTTTGGAACCTGATGAGACGCCGAGTTACTCGGTGCCTAATCTGGGTCTACACTGTTTGCAAAGGAGATCTCATAATCGCGATTGGCAGAGCGCGAATAAACTCTAAGCATGCTAAACCATTGTCTCTTCAGAAACAGTGTCGTCTGCTTCCATTCTTACATGTATGTTCTAAAATTCAGAATGTCAAAGAATCTTGATTATACACAGAGATGATCTGCGTCTGATCTGGATCCAAACTTTTTTCAAAGGTTATTAATAAAACACTGCAAGCGTGCAAAATATTAGCTACTACAGTTTAACCTTGAGCGGCCAGTTATTTATTGATCATAGGAGTCTTGCACAACATGTGGTTGCTTAATGCAGGGCAGAAGTAATGCAGAAAGCTCCTATTGGAGCTTTCTGCATTACTTTTGACCTGCATTAAGCTATCACCTGCCTTACAAACCAAGAATTAGACATCTAAGATGGCCGCTTAGATATGTTAAACTGTATTAGTAACTGTACTTGTTAAGTAACTGTACTTGAAGTGAGTAGCATTTACACCTACTATAAACATCCGAGGGTTCCAAAGAGAATATCGTAACCCTTAGCCTGCTATAAAAATGATGTCTGCCAAAACTCTGGTCTATAACAAATTTCCCCACTTCCGATTCGTACCAGTTTTTGATAGACTTCTGGCCGAGTGGCAAGCAGTCTGGATCCTGATGAGACGCCGAGTTACTCGGCGTCTCATCAGGATCCAAACTGTTTGCAACTTCCAGCTAGACCGCGAAGGATTACCTCTTCGTCTGCTGTATAATTGTCGTCTGCAAACTTTATCGTCTGCTTTTATTTGTCCAACATTCGGCTTTCTTCGATTTTCTTTTTACAAAGAAGAGACCAGGGTTTCAAACAGTTTGGATACTGATAAGATGCCAAGTTACTCGGCGTCTCATATGGATCTTAGGCAGCGAAGGAATCGCATAGGACCGCTAACCCTTTCGCTACCAATGCCGGATCTGTGATTACCTATGCAACCAGTTTGGATCCAGATGAGACACCGAGTAACTCGGCGTCTCATCAGGATCCAAACTGTTTGTTACTGTTACTATGTTTTTGAAACAAAAATGAAGAAAATCAAAAGAATGAAAATTTGTAGCAGACGACAAAGTTACCAGACGACAGAGTTTGGCAGCGAAAGGGTTAATAGTCAAATATGAACGAATACGTCTCGGCGCTAACTAGACAGGTAAGCCGTTAATAGAAGTGCGAGCTTGTTAGTTAACAGTTGGTATAATCCTTTTAAAGGTTTGGGGAGACTCTTGTCTGTGCCTGCAGACAGTTATGGTTATTTCCTGCTTTATAAAATGGGTGCAAAAGTATTCCAAAGAATTGGAACTATTTGACCCCTGTCAGCATAACAGGGGAGGTTAGCAGGTGTATAGAACTTGCGCGGTGGGGGGCTTGGGGGCGATGACGTCACTATGTTAATACTACTTCTTTAAATCTTACTATAAAATGTTATGGTCACTGCAATCATTAAATACATTAATGAATATTTTCATCGTCGTCATCATCATCATCATCAAGCATCATCATCATCACCATCATAATAATTAGCATCAACAACAACAACAAAAACAACATCAACATGCCGTCCTCGTCATCGTCGTCATCGTCGTCGTCATCCCATTAGCATGCTTATTACCAATACGACGAACATCTGCATCTGTGCGATTCTTTTTTTATAACATTTCTATCATCATTATCATCGTTAAAGATGTAATAATTATCAGGATTATCATTATGACCATCCTCATAATAATCACCACCAACATAATCACCACCACCACCATCATAAAATCATAATCACCACAACCACGTACCATCAGCAGCATCATTAGCAGCAGCAGGACTTTGTCTTGAAGAGCACAGATAACATCTTTTACAATTAAACACTTATAGGAAGACAATAAAAACAAAAGCGACAGCGAAGGAAAAATAGCAGATGGAGAGAAATAAGGCGATTGTTAATCTTTTTACCATAAGTATTCGGACAGACTAGTATTCGGATACACAAACTTCTAAGACGAATAGTGCTTTTGAAGGAGCCGTTTGATGATGGTCTAAGTAGCTAATATGTTAGTATAATTATACCGATCCCGTAGCCTAGTAGCTAAGGCACTCGCTTCGGGACAGGGATGTCGAAGGTTCAATCCTCGTCAGGGGTTCGCTCTAAAACGACTGGTTGGTGAGCGGTCAGCTTGTTAAAGAATGGTAACTGATTGCTTTCCTACCTGGTGCCTAGCACTAACCCTTTCCTTCATATAAACGTGTTTTCACGCATTTGCAAACAGAATAGAATCAGATCAGATGGCTTCTATAGGAGCCGTCTGATCAGGGTCTGTTCTATTTGCTAATGGAAATTGAAATATCTGTTTCGTTACATTCTAAAATGGCTACAATGCCATTTCCATGTTTCATTATTACTATTTTGTCCATGAATATTCAGTAGGTACTGAAATTTGGAATAAACATAGAACAGGGAAAGAATTAAGGTGGTGAATTTGGGGATACTGTGCAAGAAAATAAGTGATACGTCATAAGCCAATTTGGCTGATTCTTTCTGTAGGGGTGACGCGATAATAAACACTACCCTTTACTTTACCTTTATACCATAATTTCGGACAAAATAAGTTTTCGGACAGTATTTCTATATTTAAAGTTGTCAAATCAGTGACTGATTGATTTACAAACTGGTGGAGAGAGAGTTGAGTCTGGCCCCGAGGTTATAACACATTTTGCTTGCGTCTGAGATCATTCTCAAGCATCTGATTGGTCAGATTCTCAGACCCAGATTCAAAAGTTTTATAACATTGGACTCATGTGTCCGAATAATCAAGGTTATCAGGGCATTACAGAATAACAAAAATGCAAAAACTAGTACAGGTGCTTTCCCATCTCCTCCAGCCAGTCACCGGTCAGCCCTTAATTCCACTATTCACAATCCAACTCGCATTTGCAAACAGCTTGGAACCAGATGAGACGCCGAATAACTCGGCGTCTCATCAGGGTCCACGCTGTTTGACACCCAGCCAAGTTTATCAAAAGCCTGATTGAACCGAAAGTGGCTAATATTGCACAAGATCCCAATTTGAGCAGGACTTATTTTTTTAACCCCGGGAAAGGGGTTAAAATGTAACGGAGACTGAAAACTGAAAAACCTCCACATACTTTGAATGATACCATTTGGTCTCAGCCGACATAAATCATTCTTTAAGTACATCACCAGCCGATGTTTTTTTGCAGATATAAATTCATCAACATACAGTCGAACCCCTCTAAAGTGACCACTTAAAAAATAGATTGTTGTGCCATTTAAAGCCAGTGGTTGCTTAATGCAGGACGAAAGTAATGCAGAAAGCTCCTGTAGGAGCTTTCTGCATAACTTTCGCCCTGCATTAAGCCACCACCTGCATCTACGACCCAGTTTTAGACCACCTTTTTGGTGATCGTATTAGAGGAGAGTGATTGTATATGACATAAAAATCACAAGCAAAACTATGACATGCTTACACTTTAATGCACCAAATGAACTTCACAGAAATGAGGACGAGCTGAGCCCCTATACAGCCTACCATGGAATACAATCCAGACTGTATTTCTCAAATCTTTCGCTGTCATAGTCACATCCGTAGTTACCTATGCAAACAGTTTAGATCCAGATGAGTAACTCGGTGTCTCGTCAGTATCCACATATCACGGAGTTTGAAAGAAATGAAAGAAAACAATGTTTTCAGAACAAACAGAAGAAGCTGTCACGTTTGCATTTTTATAGATATTAACGTACAGGTGACATTGATGGACATTTCTGTATCGATATATCGATGGCAAAATATCTACGATATATCAATATATATATATTTCTATACACGAACATGATTCATGCTTTGTAGTTAAATTTATCTGAGTGTAAAAAGTCTAAGGCACAGCTGTATTTTGAAATGATTCATTCATAAAATAACAGTTAAAAGTTTTGGAAATATCTAGACAATGTCACTTAATTAGGCCTAATCCACCCAGTAAACACTGGAAAATGGCAGAAATAAAAGTATGCTTGGAAACTCGTCAGAAGAATTTCACTGCAAGTATGTAAGAAGTTACCAACCTGTAAGAAATATAGCCTGTGGCAAGGGGTTTATTTGTCCTTCATTTATATCGATAATTTGAAACCAGTATCGATATCGTATCGACTGACGTGTATCCATAATATATCGATATCGTTCCTATCAATGACACCTCTACATTAAAGCATGTCCATGTATGTACTAGTAGAACAAACTAGAAAACTGACTCAGTCAGAGAGGACCCTGCAGGTGATCTTTTGCAGATTGTATACCGGTACACATTCTTTGAAAGTAGGATTAGGATTGATGGACAATTGAGGTTGCTAGAAAGTCAAAATTGTTGAATATTGCATTTTTGATAAAACCAAGGGCAGATAACCCTGGACATGGTGATCTCATTCAACCCAAAAACTATAGGTATCGTCCTCTCATAATACTATGCACATGCCATAAATATGAAACCAATATGTGAAGTACTGTTTGAGTTATCGCATCACATCAAAAGTGTTGACAAAAGTTGATGGCATTTTTGATGAATCAAGGACAGATAACTCTAGACAGAGTCATCTGATTCAACCCAAAAACTACGGGCATCTTTCTCTGATGATACTAAGCATGTATCCTTAATATGAAACCAATATGTGAAATACTGTTTAAGTTATCGCGTCACATCAAAAGTCTTGACGGACAGACAGACAGAAAATGTGACTCCAATAAGGCTCCTGCATTTTCAATTCAGGACCCTAATGACATGGAATCGTATGCATGTCTCATAACAATGACTGTTATAGTACATTGGAGTTGTCGTTATGAAAATAATTTGTCCAAACAAAAAGCATACAATGCAATCAATGGCAGAATATAGCACATAAGGAAACCACCCACAGGAAAGGGAAAGATTGAAAGAATTTCCCATCTTTCATAACCCGAAGACAAAGCAATCAGTGGAATATTGACCCGGTGTATGATAAATCAACACGCACAGTAAATACTCTCTGATACGACCGCTCAAAGTAAATCTAATTCAGGATTTTCAAAACATGTCGTAGCTTAATGCAGTACAAACGTAATGCAGAAAGCTCCTGTAGGAGCTTTCTACATTACTTTTGTCCTGCATTAAGCAACCACCCGATTTTTAAAGACTCATATGTTAGTAAAGTGTGTGGGCACTGTATCGAGACTTGCTGTGGCTACAAATAAACACGTAAATCATCTAAATCTCGAGCCTCTTCAAAAAAACTGTCGAAAATCAAACTATATAAACACGACCAGAAAGAAAAGCTAATTGTATAGACGGTGATGTTCATTTACAGAACGGTTCACTGGAACAAAACAATTTGTCAAGTTTTGTGCGATGTCCAGTCGCAATTTCACGGACCAGTCTAATGGAACTGTGCTGGTCTCATTTCCGGTGCAGACAAAATGGCGTCTACATTACGGATGTATTTGTTTTGTATAAATAAATCTTTTGTGTGAGAGACAATAAAAGACTGTGACAATCACATGCGTCATGGAAAAGAAATGTTCGGTATTCATTCGGCCGATGGACTGGTCTGAGCTTATAATTATCGTCTACAAAATAAGATAAAACATCCCACACGCTGATATTAACATATACTGCACATTCAAAGACAAACTGCATAAAGGATAAATTGTAAACAATGGAACCAAATGAGTTTTTCCCGGGGAATGGTATTCCTATTGATCTGTGATATTCGAGCGCCTGATTGCCTTTCCGAAATGCACCCAAAGATATGAAATCGCTGCTATGATTAACAATTTACCTCACAGAGCCGCCTTGTAACACCCATGCAATCAGAGTAGACCCGGATCAGACGGCTCCCGGGGCGGCTTCTCCGTTTGCTTGTGAAATAATATAGATCTGATTGCCCTGCTTCAGCCATGACCAAGCAGTCCTATGGTTATTGACCATTATTAAAAATAATCATTTAATGAATATACACGAATTCTTGCATAAATATTCAAGAGTTAGCCCTTTCCCCCCCATATGCTATTTTTAGACAAAATCTCTTTGGATGAATCTATCCAAATGGAGCATGTTCTAGAGAAAAGTAAAATTTTAGAATTGTGTAGTTTGAAACCATTGTGATAAATAGAGCATTTGCTCCTATAGGAGCAAATGCTATATTTATCACAATGGTTTCAATAAGTGGTTATTACAGAGGCGTAGAGGGAAAAGGTTAAATGGTTAACGGTAACAAAGTACAGAGCGGCGTGCTCACGGTATATTGAAGATGTGTTTCTTCCGCGTATCCCGTTACAGGATCACATTGCAGGCCTGAGGTAGATTTCTATGTTAATGCCAGAATAGGACACCGTGTTATTTGCAGGATAATGGAAATGAAGCTGTCTACTGTTTGTTTTCTTCCCTGGTGCTTTAGCTGAAGCATTTTTTGAAGCCACCAGAAACGTTATAGATATTCTGTTACAGTTGAACTTCGATACCTCAAACTCGGATAACTCGAACTTCGGGGTAACTCGAACAAAATGTTTTATTCTTTCAAAACTTACAATGTAGTATTGCTCTAAAATGTATCGCTATATATATCTAGAAACTCATGTGACAGCTTAATACTGTTCTAAAGTAATCCTGAATGCTCCTGTAGAAGTGTTCAGCATTACTTTAGACCTGCATTAAGCTGTGAACTCGGGAAACTGTTCAGATTAGAAAGAGGATAACTCGAACTTCTGTTATCTCGAACTAATTTGTATAGTTCCGTGAAGTTCGAGATATCGATGTTGAACGGTACATACACGTATAAGACATTGGTAGTTTGCAAGGAATTCGACATTTGAAACAATACCTATAAAATTTTAAAAATTCCCATGCAAGTTTCAAAGCTTGTTGCTGTCTTTATTTAGAGGCTTTTCTACTTTCTTGGTGGATAATATAATTTGTTCAGCTTTCAACAAGATATCGACGGTGGAAATCTTGTTAGTAATGTTGGTTTTCTCCCACTTTTCAGTTTCACAATGAGCAAGATAATCGACAATTCTGGGACCCGTCTCAATATCACTGTGAAGTAAATAGTCTCTAGTGCTGCGACCCGTTTCAGTATCACAATGAGGTAAACAGTCTTTAATTCTGGGATGCGTCTCAATATCATTATGAAGTAAACAGTGTTCAGATCTGAGGGATGTCTCAATATTACCGTGAATTAAACAGCGTTCAGTTCTGAGGTCCGTCTCAATATCACTGCGAATTAAATAGTCTTCAGTTATAGGGCCCGTCTCAGAATCACTATGAAGTAAATAGTAATAAATTATTATTGTCTTCAGTTTTGGGGCCCGTTTCGTTGTCACTTGGAAGTAAACAGTTCTCATTTTAGGCCCGTTATAGCCAGTTCAAGTAGTATCTATTTGAACACCGTTATAATCTGATCCGTTTGATTATTTTTTTCAGATCTGAGTGTCTGCTGTTGACTATGGCAATGCATTTCCATATTTCTTATAGCATTAGTAGAGATCTAGAACAATAAAATACAGTAAAAATTCGATACCACGAACACTCAAATACGTACCATTATTTATCTTTAACACAGGTTGCAGCTTAATGTAGGGTGAAAATCATGCAGAAAGCTCTTCTAGCAGAGTTCTGCATGACTTTTCACCCTGCATTAAGCAGCCACCAGCCTACAAAGACATAAATTCTTCATTACTAAAATTTCGTAGCAGGCCTATCGAGTTTTTACTGTATGTAGCATTTATAATGAATTGAGTCTTGCATGAATATTTATCAAATATTAAATTAATCCTTTTTTAATTAACGACGTTGCAAACAGAGTAGGCTCAGACCATACCGACTCATTCAACATGTGGTCGTCTTATCAGGGTTTGCTCTGTTTGCTTTTGAAAACTGTATATCTGATTCTACAGTTTCTGCCACGGTCAAACAATTATACGTTCATATTCAGCTTATTGATATTTATGACGTCATTATTTCGTAAATGAATATTCATCAGGTAAAGGGTCTAAGTATAGGACTGTATTAGCCGCCTTTAAATTTAGAGTCTTCTGATAATTCTGTAAAAGTATTGTATCAATGCAAACCATTTTAGTAGAACTTTGGATGTACTTATTTAATGCAACCACCAAAAAGAGATACACATAATTGGTCTGAATGGGGGTGGTAGCTTAATGCAGGACAAACATTATCCCGTAGGAGCTTTCTGCACGCATTACTTTCAGTCTGTATTAAAAAACCGCTGCTTTTAAAATCGCACCTGAGTATTTATTAAGTGGTCGTTTTACAGAATTTTACTGTATTTTGTTTCAGCCGTTACGCCCTTGATCGCGAATGGCATCAGAACAGTATTTGGATATCTCTTCCCTTACGAAGTATTCAAACATCACTGAGAACCAACTCATGTAAACTCTGGCATTTTATCATATTCAAAACTTGAGTTATTCAACGCCATCCACTCGAACTTACCTTGTAAATCTGGTAGACGCAATTAAAGCGTCTGAAGGGGCATGAGTTTGGCTAAATAAATACACGAATGCAATGTCGTCATCTGCAGCGTCTATTGAATTAGGATGATAAGGTACTCATGTTACAGTTTAATCCCCTTGCTTTCGTAAATAATTAATTTAGTTCAATTTAACAGGTATCAATTTCGATAGATAGTCGTATCTTTGCGAACAAACATTTGCCGCGGTAATCAAAATGTTTTGTTATCAAAATGTCCGAAAATGTCAATAATTACATCTTATCATCCTAAGTGAGTGTCGTCTGCTACAAATCCCCCATTTTGTTTTGTTTTTCTTTCATTTCTCCCCCAAAAAAGCAATTAGTGTGTCAAATAGTTTGGACCCTGAAAAGAACAAATCTCACTCTCACTAAAATGTAAATTAGAAATCTTACTCCACGAAGACTTCTTCATTTGCTTCTTTGTAACATTAAGATGCCGACTACGTTAACCCTTTACTTTATGAATATTCATAAAAGATATGATGACATCATGAATAATAATTAGATTAATTATTAAAATGACATAGGTTTAAT
This sequence comes from Azorinus chamasolen, assembly GCA_963576725.1. NCBI lineage: Eukaryota > Metazoa > Mollusca > Bivalvia > Cardiida > Solecurtidae > Azorinus > Azorinus chamasolen. The sequence goes on along the minus strand of OY755253.1, from coordinate 50,698,099 downwards.
AAGACATGCGATGTGTGCTGAGGCAAAAACTGCAGAATCATAAGTATATTACATTATAAGCAAACAGAGCAGACCCTGAATAGGAGCCGTCTGATCTGGGCCTACTGTGTTTGCAAAGCTATAGAAAGGCGTGTTTAATTGTTTATGGAGTAAAAGTGCTCGTATGACGTAATCTATGACGTAATACAAGATTAGCCGGATGAATATTCATGTAAATAATAATAATAATAATATCATGGATATTAATTAGGTGAGTTTTATAATGGCATGTGTACACATAAATAATGACCTTGGTAGAAACTGTAGAATCAGATCAATATTATTCCATAAACAAGCAGACCCTGGTCACACGACTAGCTCCTTTAGGAGCTGTCCGAGTTGTATCTACTCCTAGACTATAGTTAGACCCAACCTCTTTGAATTAATCTACCGAAAAGGAGCATTAACTAGAGAACAAAGTTAGAATTGTGTAGTTTTAAAACCATTGTGATAAATAGAGCATTTGCTCATATGGGGAAAATGCTCTATTTTTCATAATGGTATGTGACTTTTATAGAGGCACCAAAACGCGTCGATAGGAGGGAATGTGTTAAAAGGCGTATCTATGAAGAAAATCATTACTTTTCACTATTTTCACTCTGTCACTAGTCAACTGTTGTCGTCTGAAATAATTGTCGTCTGCTTCAATTTTCATTATTGAATAGTTATCCTTTTTGTTTAAAACTTAATCACAGGCATCACACAGTTTGGATCTAGATCAGGTCCCAGACTGCTCGTACAGGTAATCACGTATTGGACATTGGCAAGATAATGGTTAATTTGAATACAGGCGACATTCAAATAAAGATTGCATCTTGTGAAACAGTTGCAATTGTTTTTGCATCATCAAAGTACTGCATGGTTTGTAATATCAACTCTTTGCCTGCTAAAAAAATGATGTCTGCATAAACTCCAATCTGGAACTATCTTTTGAGAAACTATCAAGCTTTTGAGGATCTATCAAGCTTTTGAGAAACTATCAAGCGTTTGAGAAACTATCGACTGAGTGTCAAGCATTTCGGATCCTGATGAGAGATCGAGTTGCTCGGCGTCTCATCAGGATTCGAGATGTTTGACTCAGAGCTACAGATAATGGTGCGTACTCAAATACTAAAATCGTCATTTCTCAACCAAACCCTATGTTGTGACCACTCTTTAGAATCGTCTCTTCGAGACGATTCTAAAGAGTAGTCACAACATAGGGTTTGATGGAGAAATAAAGAATTTGTCCTTGAAAATGTTTTCATTTACGCATCTTAGCTCTGTTTGTAAATGGCTGTTAGGTGGTGCTTTTCAGGTAAAACATTAAGTAACTTTAAAGTGACAGTCTCTATAACAAACACATATTTCAATATCATAATAAAACTTGGTATTTGTTAAATTGTTATGTATAATCATTATTACGAAGATTGCCAATTTGAACGTATATCGAAAAATGCACCGTGATACAAAATAAACCGTTTTCGTTGATACCTACACTATTTTGTTGTACAATAAAATATTATCGGCCTAGTCGAGCAGTAACGAAACTAAAACGCAACCCGAATAAATACCATTACATTGGGGATCTCAAACACAAGATTTTTTGTATTCTTCAGCATTAGTTTTCTTGCGATATACCTTTCAGCATATAAACCAATGACTTAAGTAATTGGTAGGCATTTTTTTAATGCAATGCAAGTTCTTTATATTGCTTTAACCTGCAAATCTTAGTTAACTCGTGGAATATGTATTTCTATTTTTTTAATGAATCTTATTTTCATTCTGAGAGGTGTTTCTGCCAAACCGAGGGGAAATAATTTGTGACTATGGTCAGAGGGCTCTTCGAGAAAACATGGCATGGGTCTCCCTATATCCCTTATTTCATTCCTTCAGATTGACGCCTTTTGACACAACTGTTAAAGTCACTTTTAGAAACCATTCTGATAAATGGATCGTTTGCTCCATGGGGTCGTCTGATCAGGGTCTACTTTGTTCTCAAGGGCGTGAAAAAAGCGTATTTATGGGGTAATCTGTCTAGAGATAACGCATTTTTAACCCTTCGCTCGCTATTCACGTCAATATACGTACCTATAAATAGTGAAGACCCAGGAGCTGTCTCATCAGGGTCTGCACTATTTACAAGTTGATTGTGCAACCAGTGCACTCCACAGCAGTGATTGCACAGCGAAATACTTGTACACAGTGAAGATATATGTAATTATACAACAGGGCATGGGTAAAGAAGGAGAAATGTATTTTAAAATTCAGCAAGAGAAGGGTTAAGATATCTCATAAAATTAGACACACCTGCATGTGTCTACTCTGTTTGCAAATACATGTATACCAAAAGGGGGGTCTCTGTGGTAGAGGGTTATAATACATTGTCACCGCCAAGCACTTGTGTGTGTACTGCTGACTAATGATTGCAAAGCAAAACACTTCCATGAAATCTCGCGAAATCTTGTGAAACACGCAAATTTACTGGATTGCATTTAGACTGATTATTTGTGTGTTTTACCAGTGTCTAACATCTAAACTGGCGCCTCTTAGTGAAAAGGTGAGTTTTAATTATAGCTTTAAATATTTCTAATTTTTTACTAAAATCGTTTTGTGGAAAATGCCACGCCCATTTTAATTGGAGCTAAATGGATCAATCCTTTTTTCAATTCAGTTTAATCTGGATCTAATGTCAAGTGAAACTATTTCTGACTTTGTTTGAATGAAAGAGTGTTTTCATTTAAATTGTTTTCATCTGATGATGTTTTAAAATGCATTTAATTTTATGTCAAGCAAACAACAGTCTTGAAGCAGACGACACTTCATGGCAGATGTCCGATACATGAGGTCAATGAACAATTTCTTAACCTTTAGTATTTTTACGACATTGTATTTTTACGACATTGTCGGCTGCTGCGACAATTGCCGTCTGCATAAACAATCAAAGAAAACGATAAATTTCATTTTCATTACAAAGACGCTATCATAATAACAAACTGGTTTGATCCGAATGAGACGCCGAGTTACTCGGCGTCTCATCTGGATCCAAACAGTTTGCAAACGGTATCGTGAATTCGGCAAGTGAATGTCAATGGTCAACCTTAAACATGCGGGAAACGATGTGCTGACATTTGCAAACAGTGTAGACCCGGATTAGAGGGCTCTTAGAGGAGCCCTCTGATCAGGGTCTGCACTGTTTGTCATTCAAAATTTCAAAACTATCTTTGCAAAATTTTACACTTTTATACTGAATGGAAGCTATCGTTCAACAATAATAGACCAGTCCACTTCAGCATTCAAAGGATTAAAGTGGAAATTAGGTACACAGTAGAATATGTCTTAAGCGGCCATCAACAATAGGTCTAAAATGGGTCTGTAAGGCAGATGGTAGCTTAATGCAGGTCAGAAGTAATGCAGAAAGCTCCTATAGGAGCTTTCTGCATTACTTTAGCCCTGCATTAAGCAACCACCTGCTTTTTAAGACGTCTGTGTTTGATACATGAATGACCGCTTAAGAAAAGTTCTACTGTATTTTTATGATATATTGGGTTTCATATTTTAAAACCTAAAATGAGTTAAAAGCATTGACAATAAAATGTCTCTTTTTCCCAGCCTTTTTACGTCAATTAGTAGAATCATCTAATCCCGTAATCCCTTGATCTGTTGATCGCCACTGGACACACATTTAATATTAAGTTTTTAATCTTACGCAGAATGAATAAAAGACTGAAAATGGGTATTAAAATTCGTTGACCATCTACTGTAAATGGTAATTTATATTAACCAATTAAAGAAACAAACAAAACATTTTTTAAAAATATGTTTATTATTGTCAGAGCAACAGAAAGGTGCGTACTCAAAAACTAACATCGTCATTGCTCTTTCAAACCATATGTTGTGACCACTCTTTAGAATCGTCTCGAAGAGACCCTATGGTCACAGCATAGGGTTTAGCGGAGAATAGAATGGGTCAAAACAGAGGGTTTGGTGGAAAAATAGAGAAATTATTCTTAAAAGTGTTTTATTTTATGCATCTTATCTGGACCTTTGATTGTGGCATTTTTGAAGAAGACAATTTAAAGGTTCAGTTGATTTTTATCCCTTATCCTGCCGTAAATTGATTTCTGCCTAAACCCTGATCTGTTACATTCTATATCTATTTCCGCTTTGTTCAAACTTTTCTGAGAAACTATTGACCGAGTGTCAAACAGCTTGGAGCCAGATGAAACGTCGAGTTACCCGACTTGATCTAAGCTGTCAAAATGCCACTCAGTTCATGCTTGGCAGGGTAATCTTATAGTAGTATCTGTTCACACGAAGGCCATTTTAATATACATGTAATTGACAACAAACTAAGTGACCTATTTTCAATACTAAAAGCGACACTCCAAATCATCTTTAAAGTAAATTTCCTTTAAAATCAAAGTTAAGATTTGTTACGGGTGGAGAGGGGGTCCTGATGATTTTTTGTTCTGTTTTTATTTCTGTTTGTTGTTTGCTGTTTTTTAGGATTGTTCTTGTTGTTTTGTGCATTTTTTCATGGTGTTGTTTGTTTATATTTTTGTTTGTTTTTATTGTTGTTTTTGTTTTTGTTTTGTTTTGTTGTTTGTTTTTCTGTTGTTGTTTTGTATTGTTTTGTTTTGTTATTTGGTATGCTCTGTTGTTGTTGTTGTTGTTGCTGCTGCTGTTGTTGTTGTTGTTGTTGTTGTTGTCTCTATTGTAGAACGTATTCAAACTGATTTATACAGGGTTGCATTATTTATGAATATTGGCTGTGCTGCATTTGCTGTTTGTCGACTTCTAATACGCTCAATCTAGAAAGTCAGATCTCACAGATGACAAAGCGTATCCAATCTTGCTACACAAATTGATGTTGGTAACAAATACAGCAAAACCCCTCTTAACCGGAAGTTCAAATTAGTATCAATGCCGGTCTTTAAGGTAGGTGGTAGCTTAATGCAGGGTGAAAGTCATACAGCAATCTCAAAAGGAGCTTTCTGTGTGACTTACCTCCTGCATTAACCCTTTCCTCCATAAATACCATTTCTACGACTCTGTAATAATCACTTCTTGAAACCATTGTGATAAATAGAGCATATGCTCCATAGGAGCAAATGCCCTATTTATCACAATGGTTTCATTACTACACAATTCTAACAAATTCTTTTTCTCTAGTAAATGCTCCTTTTTGGTAGATACATGTATATTCAAAGAGATTGAGTCTAAAAATAGCCTATGGGGGATTTGGTTAAGCAGCCACCTCCTGAAAACACATAATTCTTCTTTATTAAAATGCTGTATGTACGTTTGATTTTGATCTGTATAACTATCCAACTAGTAAAAATGTTTCTATGGAAACTGAACTATACTTGATAAAGGGATGCTGTTGACGCCGTTTTCAAACACAGTAGACCCAGATCAAATGGCCCCGGGACCAGTGGCCAGACGGCTCCTGTACTAATGGGGTGTCTATGTGTGCACAGCTTTCAGAAACTGTTTAATCCGGTACTCTGCTGGTATCTTTTGATGCCTTTGGGAGCCTGTAGGAGCCATCTGATCAGGGTCTGCTCTGTTTGCTTATATGCTACTGATTCTTTACTGGTTGTTATTGCAATAAATATTCTTATTATATACATGTACATGTATTTTAATACAATAATCAAAATAACTAGAATTGTTTTTGATACAAAAACTGATGTCTCCCCAGCGCGTAGACAAACTTTTCCAAAGTCCCATAACTCTGCAGAAAACCATCGAACCGGAAAAGAATAAACTGTACACAACTAGGCATGGTGCTGGTCAAACCTATGAAGTTTCATGAAAATCCGATAAAAGATTTTTGGGGAAACCCCGCGTACAAAAATGTCCATGTAAATACTTCAAAGTCCCATAACTCTGCAGAAAATAACCAAACCGCAACAGGAATAAGATATGCACAACTAAGCATGATGCTTATAAATCCTATGAAATTGAATGAATTCCCAATTAAAGGTTTTGGAATAACCTTGCGGACAAAATTTCCATGTAAAAAAGTCCCATAATTCAGCAGAAAATAGGAGGCAATAACTCCAATATTATTGAAGCCAGAGTTATGATACTTGTGCATAACACTTCCTTCCATCATGCACTTTCCATGCATGAAATGTCATTCCAATAGCATCGGTAGAGCAGGAGTTATTGAATCGGACAATATGTAACAAAGGGCAATAACTCCAAAAGTATTGAAGCCAAAGTTATGGCCCTTATACATGACACTTCTTCTCATCATGTTCTGTCAATGTATGAAGTTTCAATCAAATGGCATTAGCCATGTAGAAGGTATCGTCTGGACAAGAAAGTGTGAATAATTGACTTTGAATTGTCACCATGACCTTGAAGTACGACCTTGACCTTTGACCCACGTGTCTGAATCCTGCTGTCTGCACATCGGATTGTTAAGGAGAACATTTGTGCCACAGTATTTTTTAATCCTTCCAAGGGTTATACAGATGTGGAGCAGACATGAAAATTAAGGCTAAAACATTTGACCTTGAATAGTGACTTTGACCTTTGAAGAAATGTGCCTGAATCCTGCTTTCTGCACATCGCCTTGTTAACTTATGGAGAACATTTGTGGCACATCATTTTGAAATCCTTCCATAGGTTTAAGAGATATGGAGCGGACAAGAAGGGTGTGGCTAAAAACATTTGACATTGAACTGTGACCTTGACCTTTGACCCACGTGCCTGAATCGAACGCTCTGCACATCGTATTGTTGAGTCGAACATTTGTGCCAAAGCATTTTGAAATCCTTCAATATTTGTGAGAGATATGGAGCGGACACGAGTGTGACAAAAAGACAGACAGACAGACGGACGGACGGACAACTCGAGCAAAAACAATATGTCTCCCAATTATAAATGAGGGAGACATAATCAAATTGCATAATGGGCGAAGTCATGCTTGTATATTCATTAAGCAAACTGTTCTTTATTTATTTCAATTTCAATACAATGTACCTACTGATTATTCATGGACAGCATACATGTAGCAATAATGAAAAATGGAAAGTGGAACATTGTACATAGCCATTTTAGAAACTAAACAATATGTTTTAAACCTTTACTTCATATAAAACTGTTTCATATCTTTGCAAACAGAGTAGACCCAAATCAGACGGCTCCTGTAGGAGTCATCTGATAAGGGCTCTGTTTGCCTATAAGATATATCATAAAGCTTCCTGCAGCGGTAAAATATTCCTTTCGTCAAAATGCCATTAATTTTTTCTCTTTTCTTCTTTTCTATATCTTCGGATTAGCGAGGTTTCACGGTACATTGCCACATTTTAAATTGACTGAATACATGCCCGTACAACGACGCACATGGTTGAAATATGTTTGCAGTAAAATTTATCGACGACAGCCACTCAAAAATATTGGTCAGGCCCATACCCAACTACATTTGTACCTTAATGCAAACCCGTTCTAAGCCTTTTTCAAGTAGAGAAGCATTTTATGCATTCGCAAACAGAGTAGACACAGATAAGACGTCTCCTGTAGGAGCCGTCTGATCAGAGTCTGCTCTGTTTGCTTATGGTGTAATGCAGATTTGATGTTACAGTTTCTACCAAAACCCAAAAGTCCAGTGTACATATGCCATTATGAAAATTCAGTTAATAAATATTCATGATGCCATTATTTCTTACATGAATATTCGACAAGGAAAGGGTTACATACCAATAACGATAGTTATTTGAGTGTTCTGGTTTGTGAGGTTTTACTGTACATGATCCAAACTAATTTAACCCTTTCGCTGCCAAACTCTGTCGTCTGCTAACTTTGTCGTCTGCTATAAATTTTCTTTTTTTTATTTTCTTCATTTTTGTTTCAAAAACACAGTAACAGTAACAAACAGTTTGGATCCTGATGAGACGCCGAGTTACTCGGCGTCTCATCTGGATCCAAACTGTTTGCATAGGTAATCACAGATCCGGCATTGGCAGCGAAAGGGTTAAACTCATTCGGATTGTATGTAAGTATATAAAAATAATACCCATTAACCATTACTCCGTAAATATGCCTTTCTACACCTTTGCAAACAGAGTAGACTCAAACCAGACGGCGATGGGAGCCGTATGATCAGGGTCTGCTCTTTTTGCTTATAACATAATATAGATCTAATTCTACAGTTATCGCCATAACCTAAATTTCATGTATTCATGTGTCATTATAAAAAATAATCTAAATAATATTTATGGTGTCATTATTTCTTACATGCATATTCATGATGTAAAGGGGTAAAGACAGGTGGTAGCTTAATGCAAGGTGAAAGTCATACAGAAAGCTCCCCTCAAGCAGCATTCTGCATTAATTGCATACTGTATTAAGCAGACCAACTTTTAGCCGGTAAAATGTTACTCAGCATAGTGAAGGTATAAATTACCCGGATGTATACGAAGAATAAATAAACAGAGGTCCAGATAAGATGCGAGAATTTAAACATTTTCAAGAATAACTTCTTTATTTCTCCACCAAACCCTATGCTGCGACTACGCTTTAGAATCGTCTCGAAGAGACGATTCTAAAGAGTGGTCACAACATAGGGTTTGGTGGAGAAATGACGATTTTAGTATTTGAATTTCGCACCTTTATCTGTAGCTCTGTAAAATATAAAGACATTTATATCACAGAAGTGCAGTTTATTGCGAATGAAATAACAACATGTAAGTGAACCGTTAAATGCAACTCATGATTTATTACTTCACGGTTTCTTGTAATATATTTTCAAATCAGATTAGACCGTACAGATGGCTATTTAGGATATTTATTTTCAATATAATGGGGGTAAGAAAAAAAGTGTCTACCATTAACGGCGAGCAACAGATTAGTTAGGGAGCAAAAAACTCTGCCTTTGCTGAACGAAGTAGGGGGCCATGTATGGAATGTTTTTGGCGACATTGCCTTAACCCGTGTTTCAATTTTGCCGACAACGACGACAAAAAATGTATCATAATTCACTAAAGTTTCTTGATGATTGGTCGAAATTCTTTACCAAACTCTAAAGTTTGTTAATTAGGCCATCAAAATCAATATATTCTCCTCTATATATTGATAAGAGTTCACTCTTTGATGAAACGCTAAGCTAATTGGCTATTTAATTGCTTTGCAGTTTTTTTTGTACTTATTGTATTTGTTAACCGCGCACCTGCCTGGGTTAGCACTTATTCCACGCTCCGCGACCTAACTCGCATTTGCAGACAGCTTGGATCCAGATGAGACACCGAGTAACTCGGCGTCTCATCAGGATCCAAGCTGTTTGACACCCGGTCAATAGTTTATCAAAATATTTATCAAATCGGAAGAAGTAAAAGATACACCACAATCCGAGTTTGAGAGACATTTCTTTCCACAGTGGGACGAGGTTTAATAAGTTATACCGCCTATTGTCTGCGAAACATTATCTATACCCTCACGGTGACAGAATACATAAATATCCACATTGAAACAGGCTTAACCTCTAACACGCTGTGTGAAGTTTCATCGAAAGCAAATATCATCCACTCCAGGTATTACACTTAATATATCTTTCATTTCTTTTCAGAAACATAATCAGGGTGTCAAACAGTTTGGATCCTGATGAGACGCCGAGTTACTCGGCGTCTCATCAGGATCCAAACTGTTTGCAAATGCTGTGACGTATTCTATCCTAGCGTGTTTATGTTTAATTAGCGAGGGTAACACTCACTTAAGACCGCGGTTAATTGATATTTGACGATTTCTGTTTGCAGAACGAGTGTATTATAGAACTATTTATTACTATATCTGTCTCGACTAACGAGGCACATTACATATTCTGTCTATTCGCTTAACCCTTTACTTGTTTAATATTCATATAACAAAAATTAATAATGACATCATGAATATTTATTAGCTGATTTTGTATACAATAGAACCCGTCTTAAGCGGCCTTTCATTTATTGAACATAGGAGTCATAAAAAGCGCATAGTTACTTACTGCAGGTCAAAAGTAATGCAGAAAGCTCCTACATGCATTACTTTTGAACTGCATTAAGCTACCACTTGCAATACAGACCCATAATATTCGACCTCTTTTTGATGGCCACTTAACCCTTCGCTTGCTGAATTTTAAAATACACATCTCCTTCTTTATCCATGCCCTGTTGTATAATTACATATATCTTCACTGTGTACAAGTATTTCGCTATGCAATCCCTGCTATGGAGTGCACTGGTTGCACAATCAACTTGTAAAAAGTGCAGACCCTGTTGAGACAGCTCCTGCAGGAGCTGTCTCATCTGGGTCTTCACTATTTACAGGTAGGTATAGTGACGTGAATATCAAGTGAAGGGTTAAGACAGGTTCTGCTATAATGGCTGTATGTAAAAAAATATTTTTTTTGTTTTTTGGTAGAAACTGTTTGATCAAGGTCTGCTCTGTTTGCTTATAAAGTTATATAGATGTGATTCTCAGTTTCTATCATGGTAAAAAACAACAACAACCTTGCACATAATGCCATTATAAATAATGAATTCATACTTGCATTATTTCTTACATGAATACTCATGGAGTAAAGGTTTTACTTCAGTCTTACACCAAAAATAGGAAATAACGACTGTATGCCTCTTAAACCAACAAATCTATGGCCAGGGAGTGAACCGATTTTCTTGAACTGTGTTTGTTGGTGTTGAAGATACTCATCTACAAAGTTCACAGACAAACATCTCTGAAATGTAAACTGACCCCAGCTTACCTTAACTCGATACATCAAAGACAACAAATAGAATTCAACTACAGTTGAGCTCCTCTAAAGCGAGTCATGTGACCCTTTACCTCATGAATATTTATACAAGAATTCATAATTTCATGAATATTCATTTACGGAATTTAGGTGTAATGGTATCAACCAGAGCAGACCCTGACCAACTGGCTCCTATATAAGCTGTTAGGTCTGGATCTACTCTGATGTAAAGCGAGTGAACGGATGAAGCGGCCACTCAAATGGTGCCTATGTCTTGCCTTTTAGACAGGATGAAGCTTAATGCAGGGCAAACGTTATGCTGAAAGCTCCTATCGGAATGAGTAAAGTTTATTTTAAAGAGAAATACACTGTAGTAGGTTTATTTGTTAACAATCACAATTCAGTGGAGATTGCTACATGTGTACCATCTGGTCAAATTCACCAGTCATGCATGCAGTATAAAGCTTATCATCATCATCATTATTGTACCTACTACTACTACAACTACTACTACTACATGTACTATTACAGCTACTACTACTACTAATGATGATGATGATGATGATGATGATGTTCATCATCATCATCATCATCATCATCATCATCATCATCATCATATGATGATAATAAATAAATAAAAATGATAATAATCATTTGAATCCTGATGAGATCTATGTAAGAAATAATGACATCATCAATATTGATTAGCTGAGTTATTTATAATGATGTACATGATAACGAATGAATTTCTGGCCATAGAAGAACCCATATTGTTTCACAAGCAACCACAGCAGGCCCCGATGAGAGGAGCCATATAGTCTGGGTCTACTCTGTTTGCAAAGGCATTAACATGCTATTTATGGAGTAAATGGTTAAATGTAACGACATAAACAAGAATAGAGAAAGTCGCTAATTACTTCCTAATATAAATTGACAGTCGGGTTTGCCGACAAAAGAGATCTTAACAGTGAGCACGTGATGTCACACATCTCATTTGTTGATTTCACCTGATCGCCATTTCGGCGACTAGTCTATTTCGAGGTGATTTTCCTGGTGACAAGAATGTGTCACGTGCACTCGACAAAAACTCATACCATTGTTTCTGAAACTCATTCTAACCCTCTTCATGTTAACCATATCCCTGTTTTATGTATATTCCAAAGTTCAATACCTACTGAATATTCATAAACAAAATAGTTATAATGAAAGGTGGTACATTGTAGAAATAAACTGATCTTTCAAATTCCATTAAAAATTAGCAGACCCTGATCAGACGGCTCCTATAGGAGCGGTCTAATCTGGGTCTACACTGTTTGCAAAGACGTATTTATGGAGTAAAGAGTTAAGCATGACATGATTGGCTTTTGCAAACAGCGTGGGTCCAGATGAGACACCGAGTAACTCGAGCTCGGTCAATAGTTTCTTAAAAGCTCGAGCGAATCGTAATGAAAGTGTAAAATGAAACACATCAGGGTTTCATGTAAACGTTTCAAAGATGTTTGTTTTGCTTTGACAAAAACTATAGACCCATATTCATAAAGCTCCTTAGGAATATTTAACTTAAGGAAAATATTTCTGTCTACATCTGTAGCAAAACTATAGAGTAAATTTTCATTCAATGACTTCTAGAATATTTGGTTAAATATATATTTGATACACAGCTTTATTTTTCTGAAATATTTTTACTTGTAATATATTGATTTTATAAGACTAAGGAATATTCAAGAAACTAAGGAAGTTTCTTAAGTTTCTCCTTAAAAGCTTTATGAATATTGGCCCTATCACGTCAAAAGCAAACAGAACAGACCCTGATCAGACGGCTCATATAGAAATGCTAGAAAATACGTTTATATGAGGGCACGGGTTAAAACCTCGAACGAATCGTTATGTAACAGAAAATTGGAACAGATCGGAGTATAAGCAGACTTTTATTATTTCGGAATGAAGAGAAGAAATAACAAGATTCATACCCACATTCAGTTAATACATATTAATAAAGTCATTATTTCTACCATGAATATTCATCAGGGAAAATGATTAATTAGTAAGGAAAATCTAAAATAGTGCAACTGTATGTGCGTTATTTCCTGCTTTAGACAGTCACTCCTCGAAAATGCAACATGCATACACATACTTGCATGTACAGTACTGTAAAACCTGTTTTTAGCGACCACTTATTCATTAAACAAATGTCTTCAAAAGCAGATGGTTGCTTATTTTCTGCATGGCAAAAGAAAGTGTGTCCTGCATTGTCCTACTGTATATCTGAAAGAAACCAGTTGCTTTAGAAGCCATTTCAGTCCGTTTGCAAACAGAGTAGACCCAGACCAGACAACTCCTGTAGGAGCCGCCTGATTAGGGTACGCTTTGTTTACTTATGGAATCACATACCTCATAAACCCCATTCTATAGTTTCTGCCATGACCAAGAGTTTCTGTGTTTATAATGACGTCATACTCTGTATCTTTCAGATTAGTTATTATACATAATACATTATACATACATTATACATTCTTTTCCATTCTCATGTTAGCATTGTTAGGTAATTGTTTGTAGTGTTCACTTGTTTGTATTTGTATTTTGAGTAAGAATACGCATCATTCTTTGCATTTGCCATTCGTATGTTGTCGTGGACACATCAATCGCTACTGTATACACAACCTACTGTAGATACAGCCAACATACCAAAGCGGCATGGACCCACATGTATATAAATTTTGTTGTCAGAGTGGCAACGACTTTACCCTACCGGCTGAGTTGAAGCCATGACACTTGCAGGGTGGTATTTTCCTTATAGATCTAAACATTTTCAGTAAGTTTCAAAGAAAACTCCAAACAGTTTCTGAGATTTGACTCCAGACAGACAAAAAGGTTAACCCTTTCACCGCCGCAGTCACATAAATGCACCACGACAAATAGTGCAGTCCCAGATCAGACGCCTCCTTTTCAAGGCGGCGTCTGATCAGAGACTTCACTATTTATCCCAATCTCTATTTCTATATATGTGCTTTATTCCTTTGAAATTTGCATTTATTTATCTCATTTCCTTATTTTACTGAATGATTTAACAAACTTGGATTGCAGACGACAATTAGAAATTTCAGTCAAATTTGGCACCGAAAGGGTTAAGTTTTTGCCAAACAAAGGATCATAACTCTGGTGTTCCAAAATCAACATAAGTGATACTGACATGACTGCATTTCAGCATGGTACTAAACTTTTACACAAAGAGTCATAATATAACTCCAAGCAATTTCTGAGAAATGGCTCCGAACAGACAAACATGTTACATTTTCCGCAAACAAAGGGCCATAAGTCTGGTGTTACACTGTCACTATAAATGATACTTACAGAGCCACATGCCCCAATGCCACTTAGTATTTTCACAAAACTTCATAGAAAAAACTCCATACAATGTACAATTTTTGAGAAATGGCTCCGGACACGCACAACCGTTATGTGTCTGGCAAACCAAGGACCGTAACTCCGGAGTTCCAATGTTCATGCGAGTGATACTTGCAGTCCCACATTCTGTTATGGTACTAAACATTTACACAAAGTTTCAATGAAAACCTCCAACCGTTTCTGAGATGTCTCTCCAGGACTCACGGATACACAAACGGACAAACGCACGGACTTTCTCACGGATTGAGTGTTATGTGACTATTCTTTTTTTTCAAAATAGTCACATAAAATTAAAATTTAGTCACATAAAAAGAAAATGACAAAATATATTTTGTTCTCAGTGTCACATAACCATCAATTCGTGTAAGCGGACGGACGGACGCACGAATGGACGGGCACACTGAGGGATACACGGACGGACGGACACCGCCAATACTATATTCCTCCGTCTTTGGCGGGGGATAATGAATTACGTGGTTACATTAGCGAGACTTGGCTGTACTGTACCCTTTTAGTTTCTTCCTTGACTGTAAATCATAATCTGCTTGACAGGGTTCCCTTTGAACCTTCAGATTACTTAAAACTATCGTTATTTATGTGGATTCACTTGGGTTGTGACAAGGATATCTTTACCTGATTAATACTCATTGAAGGAATATTGACTGTGTGAATAGTGATTAGCCGATGTTTTTGACAGCATTATTTACAAGAGAAAATTTTGACTGTCTCAGAAACCTTAGAATCAGATCATTAATTTATAAGCAAACAGAGCAGACCCTAACCAGACGGATTCTACAAGAGCCGTCTGATCTGGATATACTCTGTTTCCAAATGTATCAAAAAGGTTTTATATGATAGAATGGACAAGGTGGTATAAAATATCAAAAAGATATTGAATGATCATAGAAGTGAAATCATTAGCACTGAAATACGTGTCCAATTGAAAATTACTGTCAAGTCCTCTACGAGCCTTCACTGAAAAGAAGTCAATTAGCACTATAATATATGAGTAATTGAAAATAACAGTAGTGGCCACTATTAAGAAGTCAATTACCATTGTAATACTTGTCCAATTAAACATTACATTAACCCTTTCCTTCATATAAACGTGTTTTCACACATTTACAGACAGAGTAGACCCAGACCAGACGGCTACTATACCCAAATCTACTGAAAAGGAGCATTGACTACATGTATAGAAAAGAGGAATTTTTAGAATTGTGTAGTTTTGAAACCATTGTGATAAAAAGAGCATTTGCTCCTATGGAGCAAATGCTCTATTTATCACAATGGTTTTAAAACAATGCTTTTATAGATGCGTAAAAAAGCAGGAGAGAATGGGTTCAAATGATCAAACCAAAAAACAAAAGTCACATACCTTAATAAACGGGTATGGCCACCATGCGCATCAAGGACTGGTAGGATTCTGCGCCGCATACTTTGTCTCAGTCGCTGTATACGTTATACGGTACTCCCATTCGCCCATGAGGGTCTGAATGAACTACCGACGGTTTCCGATGTGACGTCGGCCGTCATTTATACACTGAATGTTCAAATTGGTTCCACAGGTGCTCTATTGGGCTGAGATCGGACGAGAGAGCGGGCCAAGGGGCGTGTTTACATTATTGTCTTGCAAGAAACCGTATGTCAACCTTGTAGAATGAGGCCGAGAAGTGCCTCAATGGGATACGTTGACATCTCCGAGTCTGTAAAATGGGGGATCAACAACTGGTCTCAAACTGTTCGCAACGTATCGCTGTGTTGTCAAGCTTCCGTCAACAACGATGAGCGGTGTTATGTGCCTCCAAGAGATACCTGTCCACACAATTACACTACCCCTACCCTACCACTACCCCTACCCAGCATAGCGACATAACAGTCGACATTACGTTCTCCACGACGTCTCCACACCGTCTTCTGCCTTCTTCTGCCCGTCGACCATATCCAAACAAAATCTGGATTCATCGGCGAATAAACACAATGCCACTGCCGATTGAGCCATTTACGATGTAGAGTTTGCCAATTTACCCGGTTTTCCGACGTTCTGAAGCTAAAACGTAAGCCCGGCAATCGTAATGAGGCCGTAATTCTATCCCCTTTAATCGGCGGCACACTGTAGATGTTTTGTGCCCCGTTGTTTCCCTTGATATCTTTGTAGCCAACCAGAGCCTGTCACGGAGATACGGGACGACGATTTGACAGCCAGTACGTCTTGACGTCACCTTTACACGTCATGGACACGGCCTATCACTCACAAACCCTGTCACGTTGTGTCTCTGGGTGAGTTTCATGGGCGTCGGGTGAGAACAACCCATCCGACGTGCTACGTCGAGAAACGGTACATGGAGTCCCCCTCGACCATACCAATGACCTTGAACTGACGTTGAGCGTTTGTTAAACGTCCCATTTAGAGCTAAACATTTTCGATTCTGAGCGTCAATTTGATAGCCTGTCCACTAACCTTCACTTGCAACAAATTGTTTATGGTAAAGTTTGCGTAGATGTCGATTTTGCACTAAACGTCGATTTGCACGTGCAGTTCGTGGTCAAGAATGAGCACCTGTGACTACATATTTGGGTCAAGTAAGATCTGATATGCAGCTTTTTATATAGGATAATGCCATTTCAAAGATATATGGATGTATAAGATGATAACTTTCCAGAGACTACAATTTCGTCCATGGTCTAATATTCCCATGTTCAAATGTCACTATTAAAATTCAGTTAAAACTCATAAACGCGTTATTTCTTACACGAATATTCATGGTACTCGGTAGGGTTTAAAGGGTTAACTTATAAACACCCGTGATCCCATACACGAGGCATCGGCAAACAGTGTATACCCAGATCAAAGGGATTATTCAGGGCTAAATATATAATGCATCAGTTTTAATTATGATTAGACACTGATTTAATTTGTGTCTCAGTTGGTTCAACAGTGTTTAAAATGGCAATAATGATATCACGCGTAGTTTATGTTGTAATACAGCTGTAATGTAATTAAAACATGATTGTAAAATATGATTTTAATGTATTTTTGTGATATGATTGTGATGATTGGTAATGTAATTGTATTATTGTTGGTTATATAATTATAGTGATAGTTATGTTATTGTAATATTATTGCAATGTAATTGTAAAATTATTGCAAATTTCATTGCAATGATTGCTATGAAATCTTAATTGTAATATAATTGTAATGTGGCCGTATTCTTGGTGTTATGTGATAGGAAAAGGGATGCAATGTAACTGTCATATGATTGTAATGATTGTACTATGGCTGTAAATTATCGTCATAACTGTATTATGATTGAAATATGATTGTAATGTAACTATCATATGATTGTAATATGGTTGTAATATGCATATAAACCGTAATATAGTTGTAATATGATTGTAACATTGTAGTAATATGATTGTAATATGGTTGTAATATAATTGTAATTGAAAAGAAAAGTTATAACTGTAGTTTAATTGTAATATGACTAACGTATGGCTGTAATGTAATTGTTAAATGATTGTAATTCAATGGTATAATTGTAATTGTAAGGAATAACTCAAAAGTCAAAAGTCCTAACACTTGTCGCGGTTTATCAGAGAGGCTATCTCGCCACTCCCCACTTATCTGTTAAATATTCATGTAAGAAAAATAAATCATGAATATTAATTAGGTGCCTGTTTATAACGACATAATGATCACAAGAGAATAATATTTATTTCATTCCAAAAGCAAACAGAGCAGACCCAGTTTAGACGGCTTCTGTAGGAGACAGCTCCTACAGGGACCGTCTGGTCTAGGTCTTCTCTGTTTACAAAGGCGTTAACGGGTTAACAGAACAGAATAGAACAATCCATTAATGTAATGGTAGGGTATAAATTAGTGGTATTTACACTACTACTGCAGTATCGACCTCAAACCACGCCTACTTTTTGAAACCTTTAAAGGACTTTACATTTAATTATGTATTAGAAGTGAATGCATCTATTAACAGTATAAATACCAGACATCTTCTGGGGCATTATTTGATCAGAATCAAAGTAACGCTCAGTTAACCCTTGCCCTGTTAAATACTCATGCAGGCAATAATGACATCATGCATATTCATTTTCTGACATATTTATAATGGCATACATGTATGTAAACAGACTTTTGGTATTGATTGAAACTGTAGAATCATATCTATAATAATTCCATTTAAGCAAGCAGAGCAGACCCTGATCAGTCTGCTCTGATTGCAAAGGCGTGAAAATGCGTTCATATGAAGGAAAGGGTTATACCCAGCTAGCACACCAATATCGGGCCGATGTCGGCAAAAGCTCTTTTTCTTATGGAATTATATAGAGTTGATTCTTCAGTTTCTGCTATAGCCAAATACTGTCTTCTTAGTTTAACCTTTCCTCCATAGGCTATTTTTAGATCCAACCTCTTTGAAAAAATCTACCGAAAAGGAGCATTTACTAGAGAAAAGGAAAAGTTTAGAATTGTGTAGTATTGAAACCATTGTGATAAATAGAGCATTTGCTCCTATAGGAGCAAATGCTCTATTTATCACAATGGTTTCATAAAGTTATATTTACAGAGGCGTAGAAAGGCGTATTTATGGAGGAAACGGTTAAACATATTTTATTTGAAAAATGTATACATTATACTGTCTTCTTAATATGTTACTATAAAAATTTCAGTTAGTTAATATTCATTGCAATTGTCTCTTTTATGAATATTCATGAAGTACAGGGTTATAAGCATGTTAAAGAAACTTCGCAGACGATTGTATTGAAGCAGAGACGGCTGTGCTGGCGCCTAATTGGTTAATTGGCGCGCAGGTATGTCGGGAAG
Organism: Azorinus chamasolen; assembly: GCA_963576725.1. NCBI lineage: Eukaryota > Metazoa > Mollusca > Bivalvia > Cardiida > Solecurtidae > Azorinus > Azorinus chamasolen. The sequence continues at coordinate 50,679,101 of OY755253.1, read as the reverse complement.
ACCCGCACCTGTTATTTCATTTCGACCTCGGCAAATATCGTCTGCTACGAGGAAAGTTGTCTGCTGAAATTTGAAAAGTCGGATTTTTTATTTCTATATGTTTGTCGAATTATCACATCTAAACGCAAGGACCAATTAACCCTTTACTATATACATGCATATACACCATTTTACACCTTTGCAAACAGAGTAGACTCAGATCAGACGGCTCCAATAGGAGCCGTCTGATCAGGGTCTGCTTTGTTTGCTTATGTAATGATATAGATCCTTTTCTACAGTTTCTGCTATGATACAAACTCCATTCTCTATGTTTCCCTTTATAAAAAATCTAATTATTTATACAGTAAAAAACTCTCTTAAGCGACCACTTAAAGAGGAGACATCATTGTCTTTAAAAGAAGATATTTGCTTAATGCAGAACGAAAGTAATGCAGAAAGTTCCTGCAGGAGCTTCTGCATTAACCCTTTCGCTGCCAAACCCTGTCGTCTGCTAACTTTGTCGTCTGCTACAAATTTTCATTCTTTTGATTTTCTTCATTTTTGTTTCAAAAACATAGTAACAGTAACAAACAGTTTGGATCCTGATGAGACGCCGAGTTACTCGGCGTCTCATCTGGATCCAAACTGTTTGCATAGGTAATTACAGATCCGGCATTGGCAGCGAAAGGGTTAAGCTATCACCTGCATCTAAGACCCATAATTATACTTCATTTTGATGGTCAGCACTATATTGACCTTTTAATGGTAACCTTTGCAAACAGTTTAGATCCAAATGAGATACCGAGTAACTCGGCATCTTCCCAGGATCCAAACTATTTGACACTCAGATACGGTTGTTTGAAAAACAAAATCTGGACGAAAAATGTACATTTAAAAATGTAGCTGACGACAATGTTTGCAGACGACAATTGCTCAAAGTGCAGAAGTTGACCCTTTCCTCCGTGAATGTTCAGGTAAGAAAATAATGACGTCATGATTATTAATGAGATTTATTTGTTATAATAGTACATTGACACTGGCACTTTTGGCTATTGCAGAAACTGTAGAATCATATCTATATTTTGTCATAAGCAAACAGAGCAGATTCTGATCAGACGACTCCTATAGGAGCCGTCTGATCCGGGTCTACTCTGTTTGCAAAGGCGTAGAAATGAGTATTTATGGAGTAAAGGGTTAACTCCTGTCCCGTTGTCCTCGGCCTGACTCGCATTTGCAAACAACTTGGATCCAGATGAGACGCCGAGTAACTCGGCGTCTCATCAGGAACCACGCTGTTTGACACTCGGTAAATAGTTTCTCCAAAGCTCGAATCGGAAGTATTCTAAATTCCACTAGTTAACATTTATTTTTTTACATTTTTTAGCAGGTTAAGGGTTAACCCTTTTCCTCATACAAACGTGTTTTCACGCATTTTCAAACAGAGCAGACCCTGATCAGACGGCTCCTATAGGAGCCGTCTGGTCAGGGTCTGCTCTGTTTGCTAATGGAATTTAAAAGATGTTTCTTTACTTTCTAAAATGGTTACAATGTTCCACCTTCCATATTTAATTAAAACTATTTTGTCCATGAATATTCAGTAGGTGTTGAAATTTGGAATAAACATAGAAATAGACAGGGTTAAGCGCGTATTTTGACAGGTGGTACAAACACGTGCATGTATCAAGATGTGCAAGACATATGCACAGCACTAAGGTCAAGTCAATATTTGCTCTAACACTTATTTTTATATATTTCTTGATTCAATGACGCAGGTATAGCTATGTATCAATATACTTTTAAAACTGTTTAGTCCATGAATAATGATTGTGTAAATATTAATAATCAGCATTTTTACAATAAACAAGGGATTTTTTTTATAATAAACAAAGGATTTTTTATAATGAACAAGGGATCTTTATAATGAACATGGGATCTTTATAATGAACAAGGGTTTTTATATAAATGCAGGAATAAATCCATGTTTTCTCATATAAAGCAAACAAAGCAGACCCTGATCAGACGGCTTAAACGGATACAGATTTGTGTCATGAATAGATATGTGTTACTTTGTACCAGCAGGTACACTTTATTGCAATACATGTACAGTAAAACCTGTATTAAGCGACCGTCAAAAAGATGTCTAATTATGGATCTGTAAGGCAGGTTGTAGCTTAATACAGGTCAAAAGTAATGCAGAAAGCTCCTATAGGACCTTTCTGCATTACTTTTACCACGTATTAAGCAACCACTGCTTTTTTTTATTCATGTGTCCAAGCAATATAAGGTCGCTTAACACAGATTATTCGTTATAGCAGAACATTGTAGTTCATGCCTGTTTTAACCCATTCCCTCATGTTGACGACTTTTGACGACTCTGTAAAAGTCACTTTGTGAAACCATTGTGATAAATAGATCATTTGCTCCAGTAGGGGCAAATGCTCTATTTATCACAATGGTTTCAAATTAAAAAAAATCTAAAGTTTTCCTTTTCTCTAATTAATTCTCGTTTTCGATAGATTAATTCAAAGAGGGTGTATCTAAAAATAGCCTATGAGGTAATGGGTTAAACATTTACCTGATGCATATTCATCTAATAAATAATGACGTCATGGATATTTTAACTGGATTTTGTTAATAATGTATAAACAAAGAATTTTTGCAATTTCAGACACCGTAAATAGAAGGTTTTTGTGTAGTTTTAATTCATTGTGATAAAAAGAACATTGCCCCATAGGAACAAAATGCTGTTTATCGCAATGGTTTCAAAACGTCACTTTTACAGAGGTGTCAAAAGGCGTTAGACAGCTGCTATAGAGGCCATCTGGTCTGAGTCTACTGTTTGCTAAAACGCAAAAAGTCATCTCTATGGCGTAAAGCAGAGGTCCAGATAACCCTTTCCCTGTTCTATGTTTGTTTCAAATTTCAATACCTACTGAATATTCATGGGAAAATAGTTATAATGAAATAAGGAAGGTTGGATATTGTAGCCACTTTTAAAACTAAACAACCAGATCTATCAAATTCTATTAGCAAACAGAGCAGACCCTGGTCAGATGGCTCCTAGAGGAGCCATCTGATCTGGGTCTACTCTGTTTGCAAATACGTGAAAACACGTTTGTATGAGGGAAAGGGATAAGACGCGTAAATTGGAAAAAAATCAACTAGACCTCCTTTATTTCTCCACCAAACCCTTTACTGTGACCACTCTTTACAATCGTCTCTTCGAGACGATTCTAAAGAGTGGTCACAGTATAGGGTTTGGTGGAGAAATGACGATTTTAGTATTTGGGTACGCACCGTTATCTGTAGATCTGGAGTAACGGGGTATGACGATATGAATTGATGCTGTAATCGTTTGTAATAAACGTGTACAAGTATATCACGGTGATATACATTGGTATATAAATTGTATTGAAGTGAAATATATGAACGCGTCGCCTTTCTAAAATACAATAAACCAGATGACAGATGACTGCTTAACCTATTACCTCATATGCTATTTTTAGATACAACCTCTTTAAATAAATCTACCGAAAATGAGCATTAACTAGAGAAAAGGGATTTTTTTTAGAATTTTGTAGTTTGAAACCATTGTGATAAATAGAAATCATTGTGATAAATAGAGCATTTGCTCCTATAGGAGCAAATGCTCTATTTATCACAATGATTTCACAAAGTTACTTTTACAGAGTCGTCAATATGAAGGAATGGGTTAATACAGAGTGAAAGGCATTCGGAACGTCTATAGGGTCTAGCCTGTTTGCAGTGGCACCAAACCAAAAAAGCATCTATCATTTAAAAGATTCCATAGACATGCTAATGATTTATACATTGACCAATAGCAATAACTTTAGTTCGATAGATTACTTTGTAATCACTGTTTACGAACTTCAAACTTGCAATTTTAAACATATTTCAAATGTTGGGTTCGATAGGATTGTCGACGTTTATGAACAAATAATCAAATAGAGTAATGTAACTAATCATCTTGGTTTAGAAAAAGCGACTATTTTCCCCGATGGCACGTGCTGAATTATATCGCTTCCTTACACACCCAACAGACTTAAAAATGAAGGATTATATTTCTTTTAAGTCGGTAGAAAGATTTTACATACATGTTTATTCAAATACAGTGTCCACATTGCGGACCCTATAACTCTTTACCTGATGAATATTCAAATAAGAAATAATGACGTCACAAAAATTATTTAGCTGAATTTTTATGAAATCATTATAACAAGGGGGTGTTTTATCATGTCAGAAACTGTAGAATCAAATTTATATTATATTATTTCATTTAGCAAACAGAGCAGACCCTGATCAGACGGCTCCTACATGAGCCGTCTGATCTGGGTCTACTCTGTTTGCAAATTCGTTACATTCCGTTTCTATCACGTAAAGGGCTGAATTAGGAATGGCAAAACCTAACATTGTACGGCAGACAGTGTGGGGGAAGAGTTGTCAAATAAAGATTGTATTCGCTTGTAAAACACTTACATCAAACGATGGTTGTTTGATTATTTTTATATATATACATGTAGTATGTTTTTCGTCATTATCTACTTTTACAATTAACCCTTAGTCTGCTTATCGCGATGTTTGTCGTTTGCAAACAGTTTGGATCCAGATGAGACGCCGAGTAACTCGGCGTCTCATCAGGATCCAAACTGTTTGATACTCGGTTGAAAAGTTTGAACGAATCGGAAGTAAATAAAAAATGCAGCAGAACAGAGATTTTGGTAGACATTATTTTTTCAACAGGCTGAGGATGAACCTTTAGTCTGTTTGAAAAAAAAACCCCACACTATCTGCTCAATTTCTGGCCTGTTACAAATTTGTATTTACTTTCGATTAGTTGAAACTTTTGAGAAACTATTGATCTAGTTTCCATACAGTTTAGATCCTGATCAGACGCCGAGTTTCTATGCGTCTCATCTGGATCCAAACTGTTTGATAAAAGTCCGTTAGGTGTCGCGCTTAGCAAGATAAAGGTTACTTGTTCTAAGCGTATTTTTTTTGTAATCGTAGGCGCTTGTAGACGATTACAAAAACATTCCCAAAACACGGTGGAATCATCAAACCTCACTTCTTCATTTTATTGGTGCAATGGGGGAAAAACTAATTGGTTTATGGACTCAAATAACACAAATTAGCAGACATTAAGAGTTCAAAGAGTAGACTTATGTAAAAACCACAGTATCACTTCTTCTCTTGTTTGAAATGTGTCTAAAGTAGCAGAGATTTATTGTCAGGAATGTCTCTTATCCTTTTACCTGTCAGTGATGAATATTCATTATGAAATAATAACGCTGTGTATATAATATGCATTCGCTGATTTTTTTCATAATGCACGTGTTTTGGCAATGACAGACGCTGTTGAAATCCGATTTGTATGTTTTATAAGCAAACAGAGTAAACCCAGATCAGACGGCTCCTACAGGAGCCGTCTGATCTGGGTCTACTCTGGTTGCAAAGACGTAAATGCGTCACTATCGGGTAAAAGGCTAGCCTGATTTTCTTCAACATTATATGCCAATGTGCGATGACCTATGTAACTAGACTGACCCAAGCCGAGACGCCGAGTTACCCGACGTCTCACGAGAATCACTACTTTTGATTTTTCTCCGTATGAGAATAATTACCTAAGACCTACAAATAGCAACACAAGTTACACAAATATTTGTTGTTAGTGACTTTATTTATTGTTTTAAGTGTGTTTTAAATGTTGTTATTTTTATTTATTTATTCGATCATTTGCTTGTTCGTTCCTTCGTTTCGTTCGTTCCTTTTATTTATTTATTTATTCATTCATTTGTTTATTCATTCATTCATTTATTTATTTATTTATTCATTTATTTATTCATTCATTTACTAACTTATTACTTTATTTATGTATTACTTTATTTATTTTAATGATAAGAACTCTTTAATCCAAAATTTAATCAAGTCAGTATCTTATTTCACTTTACTATCTAGTATCTAAGAGGCATGTGAAAATGCACTTATTAACCCTTAAACTAACTTGAATAGTATGTGCCTATTCATAATAAGATTATTTTATAATAATATAGATCTAGGAAGTTTGGGTCATGAAAAAACCCTATAGAACCAGATCTATATACATGTAATTATATAAGAAAACAGAGCAGAACCTGATCAGACGGCTCCTAAAGGAGCCGTCTGATCTGGGTCAACTCTGTTTGTAAGATGGCGTCTCTATGAGTTTAAAGGTTAATCTTTCAGTTGCATAACTACACTAACATAGATAGAGCTTATGCAAGAATGTCAAGTGTCTATTTATCATCAAACAGATGTATTGCCAAATTAAGACATTACTACACCAATAAACATGTAAACTAGACCATGTGTTTGTTTTTAGGGTGGTCAATTTAGCCCTTTCACTGCCAAATGTCACATCTGTGATCTACCTAAGCAAACAGTTTGGATCCAGATGACATGCCGAATATCTTGGCATCTCATCAGGATCCAAACTGTTTGTGATTGTGACTATATTTTTTAAACAAAACTTCAGAAAAATAAAACAAAAGAAGATTGAAACAGGTTACAATATTTGCAGACGATAAAAGTTGGCAGAGAAAGAGTTAGTGTGCGATCGGCGTCCGTGAGAGTCGTGTGTTTGTAATAAATACTGTGGACATTGTGCATACATATTTGTTTGGTTTGACAAACATTGGATAAGACCGCTGCTCAAGCATTGACAAGAGTTTACTATACGTTCCATGAGAATGGTTGTAATAATCAGTCACATAAGAGCCATACTTATGGGGTTTAGAAGTCAGGTGGTAGCTTAATGCATGATAAAAGTAATGCTCCTGTAGATAAATTTTGTCTTGCATTGAGCAGCCACTTGCTCGTATATATCCCAAATCATTAACACATTTCTTCATATATACTGTACACATCTTAAACACCTTTGCATACGTTTATATTCATTTAGTGGTCACTGTACGTCGACATGTTTTCAAATTTCACAATATGGAGATTTCATTAACTGAAAAAAGATAATTGTTAAAAGTTTCTTCTTATTTTCAGTCATGATTTTTCAGTGTTATTGACGCAATATTACACATGCAATACAGTTACCCAGTTTTAGACTTAACTCTTTCCCTGATGAATATTCAAATTAGAGATTATGGTGCCATGAATATTAATTAGATGAATATTCAGCATATGATCATATGGATTTTTGGCCATGGCAGAACCTATAGCTTCCGATGTAAATGATTCCATAAGCAAACAGAGCAGCTCTTATAGGAGTCGCCTGATATGGGTCTACCATGTTTGCAAATGTATTACTACCCCTTTCCCTATTATAAACGTGTTTTCACGCATATGCAAACAGAGCAGACCCAGATCAGACGGCTCCTAAAGGAGCCGTCTGATCAGGGTCTGATCTGTTTGCTAATGGATTTGATAGATATATTTAAATACATTCTAAAATGGCAACAATGTTCAACCTTCCATATTTTATTATGACTACACGTATTTTGTCCATAGGAGCAAATGCTCTATTTATCACAATGGTTTCAAAATGTGACTTTCATAGAGGCGCAAAAAATGCGTCACTAGGGGGTAATGTGTTAAGTATAGAACAGGGAAATGGTTCAAGTATAGGGTTAAAGTAACATAAAACTATGGTAGGTATGATTCAGTACAAGTTCGTGCAAAACAAACAACAAATCTTCACAATTGCACGTTTGTTGTCTTCTTTTCACAAACGGAACACGCGAAGGTCCCTTCACAACCTTGAGTTGATACACGTTATCTGAAAACATCCGGGTCTCACAGTACTCAATCATATACTTCTACCTCGTTCTATTTAATAGTAAATTAATACAATAATTTAATTGATATTAATACTGGATGGAACTATAAACAAACTACAAACTTCCTTCGAAAGCAAAAACTGCAATGCAAAAAGAGAATATTGCAGACTCGGTTTTATTGAGTCTGTTCATGAGTAGTAATTAATAGTGCAACACTGCTCACGCCCCCTAGCACCTTCTTAAGCGCTATTCAATTTTAAAAACTAAAAGCATTGAAATGGACGACCCCGAAGGACCAGAATATATAACCTGCGAGATTGTTTACATTTCGACATATTGACTATATAAGCTCGGATACTATGTCCATAGCGCACGGATGCCCCCTCCCTCTTTCTCCTGGTGATACTGTCTTTAAATCAAGCACTTTCACTGTGTTATACAGTGACGAAAATATCAAAGCCCCATAACTCTGGTAAAAATGGTTGGAACAAACATTTTCACATCAACAATGTTCAACAGTGAATGTTTGAAGTAGCTCCTCCTATTGGTGTAATAGGAGTTGGACATACAAGAATTGTATGATGGACATGCATACGTACACATGGACAGACACGAGCAAGGCTATATTCCTCCAATCGTGTGGGGAATAAAAAGAGAATTATAAAAAAAATCTGTTATCATGTAGTAATACATTTTATTTTAATTCAATCATAAAAATACATCAAGGCATAGAGGGAATGACACAGAAAAATATCACGTGACATGTAATCAATCCACTTAAGACATACAGTAAAACCTCACTAAAGCGATCACTTAATGAGTAACCATGGGTGTCGTTAGAGGCAGGTGGCTGCTTATAGCTAGTTCCTTCACATAAACGCCTTTCTATGCCTTTGCAAACAGTGTATACCCAGATCAGACAGCTCCTATAGGAGCCGTCTGATCAGGGTCTTCACTACTTGCTTATGGTATAATATAGATAAGATTCTACCGTTCCTACCAGATAACAATATCCTGTGTTCATATGCCATTATAAAAAATGTTCTAATTAATATTGATGACATCATTATTTATTTTTAACATGAAAATTCAACAGGTTAAAGGTTAATGCAGAACTATCATCCTGCAAGAACCTTTAACTCCACGAATGAAATAATGACGTCATGAATATTAATTAAGATGAACTTTTATAATGGCATCTGAACACAGGTAATTTTGGTCATGGTAGAAACTACAGAATCAGATCTATATTATTCCATAAGCAAACAGAGCAGACCCTGATCACATAGATCCTTCATGTATATGAAGTAAAGGTTTAAGCTACCAATGTAACCATCTGCCTTATAAGACCCAGAATTAGTCTTTTTAATGCTGCTTTAGACAGGCATGACTGTATTAGTGTAACACTGAATCACATTTAACATATTTTTATTACAGAGGTCCAAAGATGCGTAAATTTAAACCTTTTCAAGAATAGCTCCTTTATTTCTCCCCCAAACCCTATACTATGACCACTCTTTAAAATCGTCTCTTCGAGACGATTCTAAAGAGTGGTTACAGTACAGGGTTTGGTGGAGAAATAGTGATTCTAGTATTTGGGTACGCACCGTTATCTGTAGCTCTGTATAGATTCGGTTATTTCTCAAGCAAATCATTGTAGCAATGCTTGAGCCAAATCAACAGGAAACAAAACCACCAGTGCCATGCAAACAGTGCAGACCAAGATCATTCATAAGATCTTATCTGGCTTCATCTGGTTTCTAATGGTTGTTTATTCTTAACCCTTTCCCCAATAGAAACACCTTTTGACGACTTTGCAAATAGACAGGACCCTGATCAAATAGGCCCTGCTGGAGCTTTCTAATCAGGGTCTGCCCCGTCTGCTAGTGGAATAACATTGATCAGATTCTACTATTTCTGCTGTGGCTAAAATTTACCCTGTTCACAGTGCCAATACAGTAAAACCTTTCTATAACGACCATTAAATGGTGTTAATTATTTGGTTTTTAGGGCAGGTGGTTGCTTAAAGCAAGGTGAAAGTAAAACAGAACGCTCCTGTAGGAGCGTTCTGTTTCACTTTCATCTTGCTTTGAGCATCCACCTGCCTTCAATACAAAATATTTTAAGTAATTTAGTGGTTGTTATAGAGAGGTTTTACTGTATATACATTAATCTAACTAATATTCAAGGTGTCGTTATTTCTTACACAAAAACAAATGGTTAATTCTGATTTTGTTATACACTGTTTACAATAAGCTTATGCTCGTTTTCCCTGTGACATAGCTCAACAATGTCATTTACATTTCATACATCAGTTTCTCATTATAACAATAATTTACGGTGGTTTAGAACTTGTAAATACTGTGACAGTGTATAGTTCGTATTACAGCAACACAACAGAAACACTACACATTATGACACTTAATTCTGCTCTACACCCTTATGGCATAGCACTGTTCTGTTCTACACCCTTACAGCACAGCTCTATAACCCTTAAAGAACATCACAATTCAGTCCTACACCCTTAGGAAACATAATTCTGTTTTACACCCTTCCTGCACATCATAATTCTGTTTTACACCCTTATGACAAAGTACAGTTCTGCCCTACACCCTAACAGAATAGAGTTCTGCTGTAAATCTTTAAAGCTCAGCAGAGTTCTACTGCACACCCTTAAAGCACAGCACAGATCTGCTTTATACACAGCATAGAATAATTCTACTGTACACCATTAAAGCACAGCACAGATCTGTTCTACACCCTTACAGCACAGAAGAGTTCTGTTGAACACCTTTAAAGCCTAGCACAAATCTGTTCTACACCCTTACAGCACAGAAGAGTTCTGTTGTACACCTTTAAAGCACAGCACAAATCTGTTCTACACCCTTACAGCACAGAAGAATTCTGCTGTACACCCTTAAAGCACAGTACAGTTCTGCTCTACACCCTAACAGCACAGCACAGTTATTCTACACCCTTACAGTGTAGTTCTGTACTATACCCTAAAGACACATCACAGATTTGTTCTACACCCTTAAGACAAAACAGTTTTGTTCTACACCTTTACAGCACAGCAGTTTTGCTCTACACCATACAGCACAGAAGATCTGCTCTACACTTTTAAGACACATCACAGTTCTGCCTCACACCCTTATAGCACAGCACAATTCTGTATTACACTCTTACAAAAAGCACATTTTAACAGATTCTATGTCAGAATACTGTGTACTGAAAGTTTGGCCACCATTTTAATTCATAACATTATTGTGGATGCCAACAATTGTCTGCTTTTGATGAAATCAATGTTTCAACCCTTTACTCCATTAATATGCCTGTATCTTTACAAACAGAGTAGACCCAGATCAGAGCTGTCTTATCGGTGTCTGCTCTGTTTGCTTACAAAGTACATGTAATATAGATATGATTATACAGTTTCTGTCATGGCTAAACATTCCCGTATTCATATGCCATTATAAAAAAAAATATTCAATTAATATTCATGAAGACATTATTTCTGATATGAATATTCATGGTGTAAAGGGTAAAAGAGCCTATACTCTTCAAGTATGCCTGGCAGGCCCTTAACTCTTTACTCCATAAATACAGTTTTCTACGCCTTTGCAAACAGAGTATATCCAGATTAGACGGCTCCTGTAGGAGCCGTCTAATCAGAATCTGCTCTGTTTGCTTATGGAATAAAATAGATATGATTCTACAGGTTCTGCCATGGCCAAACACTCCTGTGACTATATGTCAATATGAAAATTATTGTAATTAATATTCATGATATCATTATTTCTTAAATGAATATTTATGGAGTGAACTGTTTGTAGCAATGGAGATATGCTTCTCTGTTTGAAAATATTTTCAAGTTATTTTTAAAATACATGTACAATTAAAAACAATTCCAAACAATTATTGCAGTTTCATCCATTCTTGTAGCAGTCATCTTGCATTGACCCTTTATTCCATAGATACACCTTTTAACACCTTTGCCAACAGGGTAGACCCAGATCAGACAACTCTTGGTCAGGGTCTGTTCTGTTTTCTTAACCCATTCCCTCATTGGTGTATTTATGGAGGAAAGGGTTAATTATATAGATGTGATTCTAGTTTCCCCCATGACCAAAACTTCCTGTGTGTTCATATGCCACTGTAAACATTTACATGTACCTAATTAATATTCATGACATTATTTCTCAAATGAATATTCATGAAGTAAAGGGTTAAGTTGATGTAATTAACAATAATACCACAGTATTAAAAGCATCATTTTACAGCTGTCGCAAAAACCCTTTACCTCATGAATATTCATGTAAGAATTTATGAATGTTAATCAGCTCATGTTTATAATGGCATAAGAATACAGAATATTTTTCAGACGAATGGATCAGTATAATCAGATCTTCGTACTTCTATAAGCAAACGGAGATGACCCCAATGAGATGGTTCCTACAGGAGCCATCTGATCTGGGTCTGCTCTGTTTGCAAACGTGTTTCTTATCAGGTAAAGGGTTAATACATATGTACATACATGTATAACAGTTGATGAATAAATAAAGATCATGTAATAGGAATGTACAGTACAAAATTCATTTACACAGATCATATATAACAAGATAAATACTTTCAAAATATAGTGATTTTTATACCTAAAAAATATACGACAATGGACGGAGAAGAAAATCTAACACATTTTTTAACAATTCCCTGTATTCTGATATTGCGATATAAGCTAATAAGTCTACACTGTAATCAAGATGAATACGGTATTAAAATTTGCTTTATGTTTAGGTATAAAAAGTGTGTTTCCTAATTACTGCAAGTATTCGGATAGACAAACTTAACCAAATAGTGCAGACCCAGATCAAGAATAAAGAATAAGCTGCTTTTAGAAATTCATTTGGAAGAGCCTACATGAAACTTATGGGAATAGAGGGTTGGTAACCTTTCAATGATATGTGCTCTCTTAGAGGAGAGAGAAGGCTACCAAAATGGACGGAGGTGGTTTTACAGTAAGATGATATGTAAACGAATGTTGCAAAGAAATATGACATGTTTCAGAGAGCAACATCTTTCTCCAGTCAGTAACAATACCAAATAAACCCCAAACCTGCTGTGAAAAAAAATAATGTCTGCTGAAATTTGGATCTTGTGCAATTCCGACTACTTTTGACTCAATCAAGCTTTTGACAAACCGTTGACTGAGTGTCAAACAGCTTGGAAATAGCTTGGATCCTGATGAGACACCAAGTTACTTGGCATCTTGTGTGGATCAAAGTTGTTTGAAAATGCCAGTCAGGTTGTGCAATGATTTACCCAATATGTGTACTACCAGTATAAATAGCAAGTCAGAGTTTCACAGGATCAGAACAAAAAATACTCTTGTGTATAATACCAGTGAAACTTTGCCACAATTTGTCAAAACAGCACCAGATGTTACATTCAGATGTTATATACAGATGTGATGGTTCAGGGCCACGTTACGGTATGGTCTGTCTAAGATGTCAGATGTTCCATATCGTGTTAAAAAGAATTTTTAACCCATTCAATGCAGCAATCGAGCGTACTGTCATTTGCAAATGTAGACCCAGATCAGAGGGCCCCTAGAGAAACCCTCCGATTTGGGTCTGCACTGTTAGCCATTAACTCTTTCCTTCATACAAAAGCTTCTCCATGCCATTGCAAACAGAGCAGACACAGATCAGATGACTCCTGTATGTTATCTAAACAAACCTGTATAGAAACATAACTAAACAAAAACCTTCACTTCATCAACAGTAAAACCGGATTTCAGGGACAATTCACTATTTAAAGACAAGTCTTAATCCTTTGCCTGAATAATATTCATGTGAGAAATAATGACAAATTAGATATCATAATGTACATATCACAATTAATATTCATGTATGATGTAATTATTTCTTACATGCATATTCATGAAGTAAAGGGATAATTATTCATTGGGTAAAGGGTTAAAAATAATCATAGTCAAGAGTGTTAAAGTTGGATCCTGATGAGATGTCAGAATACTTTTATATAATTTATACAAATACAATTTTACATGGCATTTTTGTCCCCTCTACAATATTCTACATGTATTTAACCCTTTACTCTATAAATATGCCGTTCCACACCTTTGCAAACAGAGTAGATTCAGATCAGACGGCTCTGATCAGGCTCTGCTCGGTTTGCTTATGAATGTTTGCTTGTAATATAGATATGAGTCTATAGTTTCTGCAATGACTAAAATCCTATGTCCATGTAATTTTCCTTATACTATAATATAGATACGAGTCTATAGTTTCTGCAACGGCCAAAAACTCCTGCATCCATGTGCTATTATAACCATGATTCTAATTAATATTCATGATGTCATTACTTCTAACATGTATATTCATGGAGTAAAGGGTTAGTATTTTTGTTAGTATCCCTGAATCACATTTATTACATATTAGTAAAGTTGGTGTTAATATACCCAATTTGTATATTAAAACTATTTGTATAAACTAATTTAAGTTTACATTTTTCACTTTCAGCCACCCCCATGTTCAGCTATAATCAACATAGGAAATAAGCCATAAATAAATAAAGATAATAAATACAAAAAGTAAAATATCAACATAAATTATACAAAAACTTAAGCACACAAGAGCTCTGATTCAAAGGTTATAACATTTCTGAATTCTGAATGAAGCTCAATATCTGGCCAATCAGATGCTTGAGAATGACCTCGGAATAAAACACAAATATTTCACAGAGTCAGGACTGTGTCAAAAGAAATATACACATTGCCTTTCAAAACTGTAGACCAAAACCATGTGACATCTGACATATGTCTATGCCACATGTTGAGCTGATTTTTAAAATCATGCTAATGCTATTTTTATCACCATGGCAACTGATCTTAGTCTACACTGTTTGAAAAGAACCAAAAGTAGTTATTCTCGTAACATATCTAATTTATAAACTAGATTTTGTCCACAGGACACAGATGCCACAAAGCTTTGAGGGGTGGGTGGGGAGGGTAATGGTGGGGGATGGGGGTGAATATAGGGATGCACGTATGTACACATGGACATCCAGGCCAGAGTATGTACAGACAAGAGGGAAAAATCTACTATCGCAACATGGCCAAACTCCCAACAACAACAGAGAGTTCGCCAAGTGTTTTCTGGTAAAACAACCTCTATGGCCATATTGGAATCAGGACACACTCCCAAGAGCCTCTATGAGATATATGACAGTCTGGCTATGACAATGGGAAAAAAATGAACGCACATTATCATTGAGATAGTTAGCTTCAATTGCAGCAAAACCTCTCAATAACAACAACAATTCTCGGTATTTCTGACAGGTGGTAGCTTAATGCAGGGTGAAAGTTATGCAGAAATGGCTTGTTCTGCATTAAGCTCCCAAAAGTTCTTATCCTTTAGGATCTGTCTGATCAGGGTCAACTCTGTTAGCTATGAAACAATACAGACCTGATTCATCAGTTTCTGCCATGACATATCCCATTATACAGAATCTGCTCATAAATATTTATGATTTCATTATTTCTTTCATGAATACTTATAATATAAAGGATTAAGAGGTTCTACTGTACGTTGAAACATCACATCAGATTCAAATATCTATTCTCTCTTTCTCTCTTCTCTCTTCTATCTCTCTTCAAAATAACTTAGATCTATACATGTACATACCTCTCATTTTCACCACGCAGAGTAATCAATAAATTTCATAGTTGAAATAAAAAAAAAACCTACATATAATTAAAAATACATACAAAACAAAAAAGTTCATCGAATGTTAGACTTTAAAAGAAAACATCGAAAACAAATGAGTTGACCACATGTGGTAAAACTAAAACTTCACAAACACAGATACACATATTTGCCATGCACAACTGTAATGCACAACAAAAGATTTACAGCGATTGCTTCAACTGTACGCCATCCCTTTACCCCATACAGATGCCTTTCTATGCTTTCGCAAACAGAGTAGACCTAGATCAGACAGCTTCTGTAGGACCCATCTGATCAGGGACTGTTTTGTTTGCTTATATATTACAGAGCTACAGATAACGGTGCATACTCAAATACTAGCACCGTCATTTCTCCACCAAACCCTATGTTGTGACCACTCTTTAGAATCGTCTCGAAGAGACGATTCTAAAGATTGGTCAAAACATAGGGTTTCGTTGAGAAATAAAGAAGTTATACTTGAAAATATTTTAATCTAAGCATCTTATCTGGAGCTCTGATAATAATACAGATATGATCCTACAGTTGCTACCAAATGAGTTTACATGCTGTTATAAATATTCATCTAATTTATATACACGACACCATTATTTCTAACATGAATATTCATTGAGTAATGGAATAAAGCAACAGTTAACAAGAAATGTCAGAACAATCAATGCAAAGCATTAAAAAAAATGTCTGCATTTTCAAGAAAACAACCCCTCACACTTTAGCCGATAATTAACATAAACTAAACGCATGATTAGTAGAAACATGTATAATAATGGACGGAAACATCACCATGGCCTAAGCAATTACAAATCTCTTGATTGAACATTCAAACAATTTAATAAATAAACATACATGGATGTATTTAATTCTTTGCACACTAAGTATATTTATCGCCTGCTCAATTTACCATAGACGATATTTATCATCTGCTCAATTGTCGTCTGCAACATTTTCAAAACTATTATTTTACTTTCTGATTTTTTTTTTGAGAATTTTAGCCTGAGTGAGAAATGAAACAGCTTTGATCTCAGATCAAGCTCAACATTTTGTGGGACCTGATCTGGATCTAAACTGATTACATAGGTCATAATTGGTGGGAGAATCTGTCGCTAGCGTGCAGAGATTTAAAACAGCAGGGGGCTGCTTAATGTAGAATGAAAACAATGCAGAAAGCTCCTATGGCTCTGGTTCTACTGTGTTTGCAAGATATCATGAAGGTATCAATATACAGAGGCTGAAACTACATTCTTAACAAGGCAATTCTTGACCATAACAGATACTGTATAATTGGACCTATATTACTTCATTAGCAAACATGAGGGCCATGAGGCCCTGAAGCGCTCACCTGAGATACCCCAGGGACGGGGCCATCATTTGTACAACCTTGGTAGAGAACCACAAGGCAAAGCAGTATGCCATTAATTAAAGGTCTAAGCCTTATGGTTTCAGAGAAAAATGATATAGTTTTCCCATGAAAACTGATAAGCCAGGGCCAAGTTTCGCCCAGAGGTCATGGTCGTAAGTTGAACAATCTTGGCAGAGGACCACAAGCCAAAGCTACATGCCAAATATCAAAGGTCTAGGCCTTACAGTTTCAGAGAAGAAGATTTTTAAAGATTTTCCTATGAAAAACTGATAAGCCCTTGGGCGGGGCCATTTTTGGCCCGGGGGTCATAATATGAACAATCTTTGTAGAGGACCATTAGATCATGCTACATACCAACTATCAAAGGTCTAGGCCTTAATTACAGTTTCAGAGAAGAAGAATGTTAAAGAGTTTCCTATGAAAAACTGATAAGCCATTGGGTGGGGCCATTTTTGGCCCGGGGGTCATAATTTGAACAATATTTGTAGAGGACAATTAGATCATGCTACATGCCAAATATCAAAGGTCTAGGCCTTACAGTTTCAGAGAAGAAGATTTTTAAAGATGTTCCTATGAAAAACTGATAAGCCCTTGGGCGGGGCCATTTTTGGCCAGGGGGTCATAATTTGAACAGTCTTTGTAGAGGACCACCGGATCATGCCACATGCCAAATATCAAAGGTCAAGGCCTTACAGTTTCAGAGAAGATGATTTTTAAAGATTTTCCAATGTAAAACTGATAAGCCCTTGGGCGGGGCCATTTTTGGCCCGGGGGTCATAATTTGAACAATCTTTGTAGAGTACCATTAGATCATGCTACATGCCAAATATCAAAGGTCTAGGCCTTACAGTTTCAGAGAAGAAGATTTTTAAAGATTTTCCTATGAAAAACTGATAAGCCATTGGGCGGGGCCATTTTTGGCCCGGGGTCATAATTTGAACAATCTTTGTAGAGAACCATAAGATCATGCTACATGCCAAATATCAAAGGTCTAGGCCTTACAGTTTCAGAGAAGAAGATATTTTTAAGATTTTCCTATGAAAAACTGATAAGCCCTTGGGCGGGGCCATTTTTGGCCTGGGGGTCATAATTTGAACAATTTCTGTAGAGGACCATTAGATCATGCTACATGCCAAATATCAAAGGTCTAGGCCTTACAGTTTCAGAGAAGAAGATTTTTAAAGATGTTCCTATGAAAAACTGATAAGCCCTTGGGCGGGGCCATTTTTGGCCCGGGGGTCATAATTTGAACAGTCTTTGTAGAGGACCACCGGATCATGCCACATGCCAAATATCAAAGGTCTAGGCCTTACAGTTTCAGAGAAGATGATTTTTAAAGATTTTCCAATGTAAAACTGATAAGCCCTTGGGCGGGCCATTTTTGGCCCGGGGGTCATAATTTGAACAATCTTTGTAGAGTACCATTAGATCATGCTACATGCCAAATATCAAAGGTCTAGGCCTTACAGTTTCAGAGAAGATGATTTTTAAAGATTTTCCAATGTAAAACTGATAAGCCCTTGGGCGGGGCCATTTTTGGCCCGGGGGTCATAATTTGAACAATCTTTGTAGAGTACCATTAGATCATGCTACATGCCAAATATCAAAGGTCTAGGCCTTACAGTTTCAGAGAAGAAGATTTTTAAAGATTTTCCTATGAAAAACTGATAAGCCATTGGGCGGGGCCATTTTTGGCCCGGGAGTCATAATTTGAACAATCTTTGTAGAAAACCATAAGATCATGCTACATGCCAAATATCAAAGGTCTAGGCCTTACAGTTTCAGAGAAGAAGATTTTTTAAGATTTTCCTATGAAAAACTGATAAGCCCTTGGGCGGGGCCATTTTTGGCCCGGGGGTCATAATTTGAACAATTTCTGTCGAGGACCATTAGATCATGCTACATGCCAAATATCAAAGGTCTAGGCCTTACAGTTTCAGAGAAGAAGATTTTTAAAGATTTTCCTATGAAAAACTGATAAGCCCTTGGGCGGGGCCATTTTTGGCCCGGGGGTCATAATGTGAACAATGTTTCGTTCCCCCTAGCCACTGATGCTTCTGACAAAATTTGGTTAAAATCGGGTCAGTAGTTTCAGAGGAAATGTCGTTTGAAAATGTGGACGGACGGCGGACGCCGGACACCGGACGCCGGACAAATAGCGGTCACAATAGCTCATCCTGAGCCTTCGGCTCAGGTGAGCTAAAAACAGCAGACCCTGGTTAGACGACTCCTACAAGAGCCGCCTGACCTGGGTCTACTCAGCTTAAAAGGATGTCTGACGGTGTTTCAATCAGGTAAATGATTAAAGACCCAGAATAACAAATGTACTCCCAATATTTAGTGTCATGAGGCTTTACTGACACTTATACAATCGGCAAATGCACTACCGGTATAATGCTACATGCCATTTCTAATGGTGACATCACACTATTTTCACTGTTACATCCTACGCTCAAGAACTAAATTCAACCCTTAACCCTTGAATTGTAGGGAATGAACATACTGGCATTTGCAAACAGTGTAGACCAAGATCAGAGGGCTCCTACAGGAGCCTTCTGATCTATGTCTACACTATTTGTCATTCAAAATCCTCTAATAATTCTAAAACTGATCATACTGAATGGGGTAAATTGCTAAGCACTGATGAGCCATTCCATTTTGAATATTTAGCATCCGAAGGGTTAATTGAAAGCTGTACAATGGGTGGAACTTTGACATAGGACCTGGGTTAACCGATACAGGTGTTAAATTGTACACTCATTACAGGCTACATTAGAGAGAAAACCACAAAACAGGTTTAAAAACTCCTGTTGAACTTATAATCATTAATTATAATTCAACATACTCAACATTCAATGTTATTTAATTTATAAATTCACCTGATAGAGACCCCTTTACAAACAGAGATCAGGCCTGGTGCCTATAAAACTACTAGAAAACTGACTCAGTCAGAGAGGGCCCTGTAATCAAGGGCAGATAACTCTGGACATAGTGATCTGATTTAAACCCCAAACTGTAGGCGTCTTCCTGTAATGATACTAAGCATATGAAACCAATATGTGAAGTACTGTTTGAGTTATCACGTCACATCAAAAGTGTTGACGGACAGACAGAAAATGTGATTACTAAAGAGCTCCTACATTTATTAGGGCCTAATAAAGGCATACTTATAGAGTCTGACTATGAAATCGTACTCACAGTCTTAATTAGTGCAATGTTGACTAAGCTTCTGAAACTTGTTTGAGTCTGTTGGTGGTCACTTTAGAGGGATTTTTACTGTATTTCCATCTGACCTTTCCTACTGTGTTACTGTCACACAGACTTCTTAATTCCTTCAAAAACTACACAGATTTCTTAACCCTTTTCCTTCATATAAACATGTTTTCACACATTTGCCATCTGATCTGATCAGGGTCTGCTCTGTTTGCTTATAATATAATATAAATCCGATTAACAGAGTAGACCCTGATCAGATGGCTCCTGTAGGAGCCGTCAGATCTGGGTCTACTCTGTTTGCAAATGTATGAAAACATGTAGGAGCCATCTGATCAGCGTCTGCTCTGTTTGCTTATGATATAATATAGATATTATTCTTCAGTTGAGCAAAAGTATACTGTGTACATATGCCATTATGAAAATTCAGCTAATAAATATTAATGATGTCATTATTTCCAACATGAATATTTATCCAGTTATGGGTTAAATGAAGGTGACAGCAAACAGCATGGTTCTCATACAGCCATATGATGAAGCAATTTTTTATTTAGGTTTGTTGGTACAGTGTGTGTTCCAATATTTCACAACCCTTGTCCCACTATCCACAACTACACTCGCATTCGCAAACAGCTTGGATCCAGATGAGACACCGAGTAACTCCGCATCTTATCAGAGATCCATGCTGTTTGCTACTCTATCTACGGTTTTGGAAACGTTTGATCAAATCGGAAGTCGTCAAAAATGCATCACATCCAAAATTGAGTTGACATTATTTTTTCACCGATGCTTAAGGGTTAATATCAAATTCAATTTATATAAGTAACTTAACCCCTTGTACACAAAGATTTTTTTTTCTCATGAAAAAAACCCTGCCATATGCTTCATTTCTTCAAGCCACTTTGTCTAGTATGACATTCGCAAATCATGATATCGTTTTGAGGTTAAAAAGATTTTTGCTCGAGTTCATTCTCAATCATTTGATTGGTCAGATTCAAGTAAACTCAAAATCTGACCAATCAAGATTCTTGAGAATAACCTCAGAGCATTTAAGACTGAACTCTTCGAATGTGGGACACAACGCGGACTGCCATTAATTTTGCAAACAGTGTAGACCTAGATGAGAGGGTTACTAGAGTTGCCCTCTGATCAGTGTCTGCATTGTTTGTCATTCAAAATCCTCTCGCAAGTTTAAGCCCTTTATACTGAGTGGACTCTAGAGTTAACCCTTTACTCCATGAATATTCATGAAAGAAATGATGACCCCATGAACATTAAATAGATTATTTTTTTAAATGGCATATTAATAAATGCAATTTTTGCCAAAGGAGAATCTGTAGAATCAGATCTATATCATGTCATAAGCAAACAGAGCAGACCCTGATCAGGAGTCGTCTGATCTGGGTCTACTCTGTTTGCAAATGCGTAGAAAAGCGTATTTATGGAGTAAAGGGTTAAATACTGATGGTTTATTCTACTCTGAAAATTAACCCTTACAACACTGAATTTTCAAATGGAATATTCCAAAATTCATATAGGTCAAGCTTATAGTGAATATTTAGGGATCTTTTCTAATGAAAAGTGTAACATGACAAACAGTGCAGACCCTGATGAGAGGGCTCCCATAGGAGCCCTCTCATCTGGGTCTACACTGTTTGCAAAGGACATTAGTGACTCGGGTCCCGCACTGTAAGGATTAAGATCACATTCAATTCAATAACTTAATTATGTAATCATGATTATGCAGTTTCTAAAGCCAAATCCGACCCAAACAGTATATTCATCTTGAAAAAAAACCCAAACCCCAAACAGACAATTCAACAATAACCCATTCCATCATATAAACACATTTTCACGCATTTGCAAACAGAGTAGACCCAGATAAGACAGCCCCTATAGGAGATGTCTAATCAGGTTCTGCTGTCTGCTGGTAGAACTTGAAAGATGCGTTTCTTTACTTCCTAAAATGGCTTAAGTGTTCCGCCTTACATATTTCATTATAACTATTTTGTCCATGATTGTTTGTAAGTATTGAAATTGAAATAGATATAAAACAAGGCAAGGGATAATAAAACATCAATCTATTACTGCACAGACTTTGTTTGACCGAGAAAGCTAAAAATGAAAATTATAGTTTCACAAATATGAAATGAAAACTGCTATTGTATTGATATATGGTACCTCTTTCTCACAAGGAAAACATTCGGTCACATCCATGGACTACTAATCACACTTTCGGTCACATCTATGGACTACTAACCACACTTTCGGTCACATCCATGGACTACTAATCACAGATGTTCATCGCAACAAAAATCTCTTTAACATCATATAAGAGTATACATGTACAACCATATGCCACCCAGTCCCTAACTCGCATGAATATTCATTCAATCATAACTTCTTAAATTAACCCATTCCCTCATAGGCTATTTTTAGATCCAACCACTTTGAATAAATCTACCGAAAAGGAGCATTTACTAGAGAAAAGGAAAATGTTAGAATTGTGTAGTATTGAAACCATTGTGATAAATAGAGCATTTGCTCCTATAGGAGCAAATGCTCTATTTATCACAATGGTTTCAAGAAGTGACTATTACAGAGGTGTAGAAAGGCGTATTTATGAAGGAAAGGGTTAATATTCATGGAGGGAAGGATTATTTGTGGGCATCCTATTTTAAAAAAACATGTAACAATGTGAGCAAATGAATGATGGCGTCACATAAAATCACTCTCATTACTCCCTTTATGAATATTCCTCAATGCCTTAGTTATCCTAATTATTGCAGAAGTAACCTAATTATCGTAGAAAACCTATTACAAAAAGTTTATCATACAGCAGAACCTGTCCTAAGTGGCCATTTGTTTATTGAACATAGGAGTCTAAAATAGCAGGTGGTTGCTTAACCCATTCCTTCATAGGCTATTTTTAGACCCAACCTCTTTGAATAAATCTACCGAAAAGGAGCATTAACTAGAGAAAAGGATTTTTTTTCAGAGAATTTTGTAACTTGAAACCATTGTGATAAATAGAGCATTTAAATGCTCTATTTATCACAATGGTTTCAACAGGTGACTTTTACAGAGGCGTAGAAAGGCGTATTTATGGAGGAAATGGTTAATACAGGGCAAAAGTAATGCAGAAAGCTCCTATAGGAGCTTTCTGCATTACTTTTGACCTACATTAAGCTACCACCTGCCCTACAGACCAACCATTAGACCTCTTTTTAATGGTCACTTAAGACAGGTTCTATCATACACACAAAATTTGAAAGACAAAAGCTATATACAGTAAGTGAAAACATTGGTTGTCTAAAACACAAGAAGTCTGACTCACACAAATTAAGTGGTTTTTTTTAATTTCATCTTTTATAACAGTTTTATAACAGTTTACCCTTTCCATGTTCAATATTCTTGTAAGAAAATAATGACATCCTGAATATTTATTAGCTATTTTTTTTATATTGTGGAAGTTTCAAGGGGAATATTTTGCTTTGACAAAAAGTGCAGAATCAGATCTAGATCACGTCATAAGCAAACAGAGTAAACCCTGATCAGATGGCTCCTATAGGAGCCGTCTGATCAGGGTCTACTCTGTTTGCAAATGCATGAAAAGGTGTTTATATGAGGGAAAGGGTTAACTCTTTACCTGATTGATATGCCTTTGCAAACAGAGTAGACCAAGATGAGACAGCTCTTGTAAGAGACGTCTGATCAGGGTCGGCTTTGTTTGCTCATGAAATTATATACATGTAGATCTGATTCTACAGGATCTGTCACACCGCCCAAAAAATCAATTTGATGTAACATTATTGTTCTGTAATACAAAAATAACACATATCTCAAATCTTTCTTTCGTTTAACAAAACACTTTTAACATAACTATAAAAGCACTTTTCTATACACTTTAACAAAAGAGAAATGGTCCCTTACCACCACACAATTGTAAAGAGATTCTAAGTTCTTTGTGGATGATTCAAAGTTTGAATTCAACAGATAATGTAGATAATGTAAACCCAATATTACTCCTCATTATTATGCATCAGGTTGTCAGATCCTGAATATTCATCAGATCCCGAGCTCTGAATATGCATGAGACAATGTCCATTTGGAGCTGTTCTATGTTCGTTCAGGCTGGTTGGGAGAGCATGTTCTGAAGTAGCATCCAAGATTTGGCAGACTTTGTCAAAACCTAAAAATAGAATAAAAACATGAATGATAATGCTGAAATTGACAGGTTATATCTATTTCTTGTATGATTGACAATAATGGAAATATAGTAACATGGAGTTAGTTTGTTTGTAATTACCCTTTCCTCCATAAATAGGCCTTTCTATACCTCTGTCAAAGTCACTTTTTGAAACCATTGTGATAAATAGAGCATTTGCTCAAATGCTCTATTTACAAAATGGTTTCAAACTACAAAATTCTGAGAAAAAAAATCCTTTTCTCTAGTTAATGCTCCATTTTGGTAGATTTATTCAAAGTGGTTGGATCTAAAAATAGTCTAAGAGGGAAAGGGTTAATCCTTTTGAAGATACATGTACATTAATCTTATCAACTAAATTTTTATATTGGCATAATTATGTACACATGAATGTTTAGGTATTGGTAGATATTGCTGATTCAAATCTATTATGATTTCATCAGCAAACAATGAAGACTCTGTGAAATAACAGGGTTATTGTAGAAAACCTCTTACAGAAAGTTTATCATTTGTAATGTTTCAAATGTGTGTAAAAGCATTTGTATACACATTTGTATGCCTTTTGCAAGCATAGTATACCCAGACCAAATCGAGGGCTTGATGCAAAACTATTCTAACTCCTTCACTTTGTGAAGGAGTTAGAATAGTTTTGCACCAAGCCCTCGAAATGACTCCTTGAGGAGCACAGGCATTAAGGAGCAAACGCATTAGAAGGTGCACCTATAAAGGGTTAAGATGTGCAAGACATTTTTTAAATCGTTACAGGGTGAAAACAGTGTGCCAGACAGTTGACACATGGACATGTCATTGCGTCAACTCTTTGCAAACTTGTAGCCATTTTGTATTTACATATGCACACAATTTGGATCCAGAGAAGTTGCTGAGTAACTCCATGCTTCATTAAAATCCAACCACCTTGATACTGGGGTCATGGAGTTTTGAAATACATTGGGCAAAAAAACACTTTAAGAATATATAGCAGACAATTAATTTTGCAGATGACAGTTACAAGCATGAACGGACTCAAACACCCATCTCACACTCATGCTGTGGCTCAACCATAAGCATGCGAATGGCCATTCTGATTTACTTAAACTCTCGGTAAACAGTCTGGCTCTAGATAAGACTCCAGTAACTCAGCATCAAATCTGGAACCAATCCACTTGATACTCACAACTGTATTTTGTACATTTAGAGAAGTAACACAGCATCTCATCAGAGAATCCAAGCTGTCTGACACGTTGTCAACAGTTTTTCAAATCAAATTAGATGTAGGCAAAATTGAACAGATCCAAATTTGAGCAGACATTATTTTTTCACAGTAGGGTACCGTATTCCGCCTAAAAAATTCCCCACTCTACTAAATCACCCCATTACTTCTGGGGGGAACCCACTGATCAATAAAACAACTAAATCCCTACACTATATAATAGCATTTAAATTAAGAAATACAGGTGGTAGCTTAATGCAGACTGAAAGCAATGCAGAAAGCTTTCCGGAGGCGCTTTCTGCATTGCTTTCAGTCTGCATAAAGCAACCACTAGTGTACAAATTGCAAAGAAGCTCCTTTAAAAAAATAAAATGCCTCCCAGTGTTTTTTAATAAGAGATAATACAGTATTATTATTATTTCAGCAGAGTACAAAACTTTGCTCAGTGTGGTACAGATTGAAAGCACCACGTACCCTAACATTGATGAACTCATTAGCTATTTATTGTAACCCTATCAACACTGAGGCTGTCAGAGTGGAATAGC
This sequence comes from Azorinus chamasolen, assembly GCA_963576725.1. Taxonomy (NCBI): domain Eukaryota; kingdom Metazoa; phylum Mollusca; class Bivalvia; order Cardiida; family Solecurtidae; genus Azorinus; species Azorinus chamasolen. The sequence continues at coordinate 50,653,037 of OY755253.1, read as the reverse complement.
CCATCAGTATATAACTATAGAGTCCATTCCAAATAAAAGTTTAAACTTGCTACATGATTTTGAACAACAAACAGTGTAGACCCAGATCAGAGGGCTCCTCTAGGAGCCCTCAGATCTGGGTCTACACTGTTTGCAAATGACAGTCTATGCCATCCAGTGTTGAAAGGATTAATAAAGGTATACACAACATTTCACTGAAAAAATTGCGGAATTTTAATTGCGCAAATAGCGTTTTACAAAGGGGAGGGAAGACCTCTTTAGTCATAACAGAAGAATGTATTAAAAATTTCACCACGGCATTTTCTGTTGCACGACCCAAATGGTACTGCCAGCGACACACTACCTACAATGATTCCATTGTATTCCGAAGTCGAGTAATTTATTACAGTTTATTCTTTTTCCTGCTTTTGAAAATAATTTCGACAGACAAAAATGAAAAGAATGATTGGTTTGGGAAGTCTATCAATTTCATACAAAATGACATTTTGTATGTATTCAAGATCTCATAGAAATTGATATTTAGCGTATGTCAGAAATCCTTTTGTGAACATCAGCGGAATGATAATGCTTACTTCAAGGGGGTTTAAAATTAATAGATGGTTTTCTAGGCCGTTAAATAGACAAACTATCAAATGCCAATATGTGGTGGGAATAACCTGGTCCAGTTTACCAACAGTCAGGGAGGTCTGTCCAGCTGTCCCGTCTAATTTGTCTTCCTCTCCTCCCTCTCTCTCTCTGTTTATTTGTTTGTATCAGTCCATCTCTATTTCCCCTCCCCTCCAATCTCCATTCATTCTCCAATATCAGTCAGAGCTCCAGACGAAAGGTGTATTGTTCTTTCCAAATATAGTTGAACTTTGATATCTAGAACTCGGATAACTCGAACTTCAAGATAACTTGAAGTAAAAGTTCGGTCCATGCATCCAACATTTTCAAAACAGAATTGTTCTTTAATGTATCACTACACATCTTTAGAAACACATGTGACAGCTTAATGTGGGTCGAAAGTAATGCTGAAAGCTCCTACAGGAGCTTTCAGCATTACTTTAGACCTGCATTAAGTTGTGAACTTGAGAAATTGTCTAGATTAGAAATCCGTTGACTCGCACATCTGTTATTTTAAAGTAATTTGTATGGTCCCATGAGGTTTGAGATATTGAAGTTCAACTGTATCTTATTTCTTACTGTCCATTTCAATTTACTTTGTCACTGAATTTTAGTCGATATTTTTTTCATTTCGAATCGGACTGACCTTAAATATACTTCATTTGATCGCATCATTTTTCAGGAACTCCCATGCTAAATATCCCTCAATATCATGCAGTAACATGGAATAAAATGCCGAAAATGCATTTTCTACATGCTAATTCAATCAGCTGTTTCTTTACAAATGGCTGCCGTATGTATGGATTGTGGAGCGTGGCATTTTTCAACAGGGGTGAATTGCATACTGATATGAAATAAATGATGTAATTTCGTGTATGACGTCAACTTTTAAGAGCTATAATTACCCTTATTTAAATTCGAACGTTCCACTCGACGTCAATCGTCCGCCATTTGCAATTTGAAATGAACGTGTTTACCATGGGAATACATTGTTTTTATGCATAAAATCTTTATTTAAAGATGGATTAAAGGGAAACTCGGGCACAGAGTTCCTGAAAAACGATGACAAAAGTGGTTTAAATTTGATCTCGATCCGGTAAGAAATCAAAAAAAATTCTCGATTCAAATTCAGCAACAAAGTAAATTGAAATGGTCAGTAGCCGAATTCTACTTTGTCGGTACTCAATAGAATTGCATCCTTGAGGCAGTACTAAAAAGTACCAACACCATAATGGAGGAATATATTTTGGTGAAGAACAAGTAGAACTTTAAACAAGAGCACCGCAAGCGGGTGCAAACGCTCGTCTGTCGTCATTGTCAAGATGAACATGCATACCAAAAATGAAGGTTGTAAATGAAAAATTGAAGAAGTTATGGTCAATGTTAAGATTTCCAACGACGACGTCAATGACGACGACAACGATGACGCGGAAGCCAGAGTTACAACAATAGCGCGTGATTTCTTCGAAACATACGAGCTAATAAGATACATACTGATCTATCAAAGGATCATATTATTCAGTCTAATTCTATCAGAGACAACAGAAGAACATGTCTTAAGCGGCCATCAAGCAGGTCTAATTGTGGGTCTGTAATGCAGGTGGTGGCTTAATACAGGTCAAAAGTAATCTTTCTGCATTGCTTTTGCCCTGCATTAAGCAACCACCTGTTTTTAAAAACTATGTTGAATAAATGAATGGCTGTTTAAGACAGGTTCTACTGTATTCTAATGGGTAGCAGCAAGGGTTTGTAGAAATATTTAAAAGTTTTACTGAAATTTCCTAAAATGTCAGTTATTTACTGATCTGACAAGCATCAAACATTTCCTATTTTTCCCATGTGTATCTGGCGCTGAGTAAGACTGATCTTAACCATTACCTTCCTCTCTGTCTCACATTCATGCATATAAACACACTATTCCCTAATATTAAGATGGTAACAACTGTTAAAACCAGATCTCTAGTATTTCATAAGCAAACAGAGCAGACCCACATCAGACGGCTCCAACAGATACTCGTATACACGTTGCCCATAGTTTATGTTTTATGAAATTCTATCCATGAAAAAAATTGTGTTGGATGACACTTTTATAATAAAGTTTGCACTTTACTGGTAGATCAAATTGTTTTTTATCACAACTCTCCTTATTTCACAAAAACTATTTCATTCATAAAGACATTCCCAATCTTTTTTTGTCAAAGTATAAATCTTCGCTTTTTTCCGACACAAATGGGAGATTTATGCAATAATTTATTAGTCAGGAAATTGGCAAAGCATGCAAAACTTTTCTTCGTCTGTTATCAAAGTCTCCACAGCCAACGACTGTGACATATTAACCCTTTCAATACAGGACACAATGTCACGTGCACTAGCATTTGCAAATAGTGCAGACCCAGATCAGTGGGCTCCTTGAGGGGGAGAAAATTGTTCGGGGAGAATTTTGAATAACAAACAGTGCACACCCTGATCAGAGGACTCCTCTAGGAACCCTCTGATCTGGGTCTACACCGTTTGCATATGTTAGTACACACATTTTCTCCGCATTGAAAGGATTAATAACACTTTCCATAATTCATTTTAAACCCAGTTTCATGCATTTGCAAACAGAGTAGACCAAGATCAGACAGCTCCTATAGGAGCTGTCTGATCAGGGTCTGCTCTGTTTGTTTTTGACATGATATAGATCCGATTCTACAGTTTTTGTCAAAGCAAACAATTCCCTTGAAAAGTTTACATGATAAAACTTCTGCTAATAAATATTCACGGTGTCATAACTTCTTACATGAATACCGAACTGGGGAAGGGTTGGTTAAACAGCTTCAGCGGGTATTACTAACGGTGATCTAAGTCTATCAGTTCAGATGCTGTAGCTTTTCTTCTAAGTGTGAAGTTATCAAGCTGGCTAGACAGTGAGAGATTTATTACCATAATCGACTGCATACTGCCTTATGATAAAAGAACTTTTTTTAACCTTTAACCTGCGGTGAAAAATTGTCTACTCAAATTTGAATCTGGTGAAGTTTTTTACTACTTTTGGTTTTATCACTTTTTTTTTTAACTACAGTAAAACCTCTCTATAACGACCACTCAATTATGTTAATTAGTTGGTATTTTGGGCAAGTGGTTGCTTAAAGCAAGGTGAAAGTAAAACAGAACGCTCCTATAGGAGCGTTCTGTTTTACTTTTACCTTGCTTTAAGCAACCACCTGCCTTTAACACAAAATACTTGATGTAATTTAGTGGTCGTTATAGAGAGGTTTTACTGTATTGCCTGAATGTCAAACAGCTTGGATCCTGATGAGATGCCGAGTTACTCAGCGTCTCATCCGCATCCAAGCTGTTTGCAAATGTGAGTAAATTCTCAGATAGCAGGACAAAGGTTAACAATAATAAGCCTTTTCAGTGTCAAACATCATGAAGCAGATTTTGCACATTGATGTAAGATTTATGAATATTTCATCTTACTTTCAAGCTTTATTTCCATGTTGAAAAATGCAAAGTTTTCTTTTAATTGATATGGTAAAGAAACTTTTAATGTGGGAAACTTCCTGTCCAGAGAATAAACCCTTTCCCTCATAAAAATGTCATTTTACGCCTTTGCAAACAGAGCAGACCCAGATCGAATGACTCCTCTAGGAGCGGTATGATCAGGGTCTGCTCTGTTTGCTTATGGAATTTTATAGGTATGATCTGACAATATTTGTCTAAGCTAAAAACTCTCCTGAATAATTCATATTAAAAAAATTAAGTTAATGAATATTCATGAAGTGATCAATTCATGTATAAATATTCATTACGGTAAAGGTTAATCTTTTGTATACTAATGTCCAGTGTCTCCACTGAAACAGACTGGTTCCAGATCAGATAATTTGCAACATATCACATATTGCATGGAAATTAACAGTCACTGTTATTTGCATAATATCAAATGCTATAATTCTTAACCCTTTACCTGATAGAGAAGCTCTTCAAATGATTTGGCAAGCAGAATAGACCCAGACATGTAACATAATAATAAGTAAACAAGAGCTGACTCTCACAGATTAGACAGCTCCCATAGGAGCTGTATACTCAGAGTCTACTCTGTTTGTGATGGCAAACAGACGAGATTATCATTTATAGTGTTAACCCTGTCCCTCATAATTATACACCTTTTTTACCCCATAAACATGCCTTCTGATACTTTTGTAAACAGAGCAGACCCAGATTAGTCCGTTCCTACAGGAAGGTCTGCTCTATTTGCTTACATCTCTCTTATTACAAATGCTGTTAACCCTTTCCCGCATATTGACGCCTTTTGACGCCACTGTACATTTTACAATTTGAAACCATTGTGATAATTGGAGCATTTGCTCCATAGGAGTAAATCTTCCATTTATCACAATGATTCAAAACTACACAATAATAAAGTTTTCCTTTTCTCTAGTACATGCTCCTTTTTGGTACATTAATTCAAAGAGATTTGATTTAAAAATAGCCTATGAGGGAATGGGTTAAAATATGGCTAGTTAATATTCATAGTCATTATTTTTTTACATAAATATTCAGCAGGGAAAGGGTGCAACATTTCTTCAGGGAATAAGTGAACGATCCTTTGGCTTACTGGTGCAGAAAATAATGAATTACTTTTCAAATGATAATTTGTTATTTATTCTGTTTCAACTTATGAAATCATATGAATTGTTAATTAGAGATATGTAGATACAGACAGCGAACTTGTGTCCCCATTTAAATGTGATTTTAATGCAAAGACTGGCATCGCAAATGTCATTAGGACGAATGTTCACACCAGAGAATTATCTTGATGACACGATGTAATCATTAAGCCATAGTCTTTGGCTCTCCATAAAAAACTGTTTAACCCTTTACTCCATGAATACGCCTTTCTACAATTCACTTTTTGAAACCATTGTGATAAATAGAGCATTTGCTCCTAAGGAGCAAATGCTCTATTTACCACTATGGTTTCAGAACTACAAAATTCTACTTTTCCTTTTCTCTAGTTAATGCTCATTTTCAGTAGATTTATTCAAAGAGGTTGGATCTAAAAATAGTCTATGAGGGAATGGGTTAACTTTTGCTCCATGAATAATCATGTAAGAAATAATTAAATCACGAATATAAATTAACCCTTTACTCCATAAACACACCTTTGCAAACAGAGCAGACCCAGACCAGATAGCTCTTGTAGATGTCTGACCAATGTCTGATCTGTTTGCTTATGACATAATATAGATATGATTCTATAGTTTCTGCCATGGCAAAAAACTCGTCTAAGTGCTATTATAACACTTAATCTAATTAATATTCATGATGTCATTATTTCTTACATAAATATTCATGGATTAAAGGGTTAACTGAATTTTTATCGCGACGTATAAACAAGAATATTTGACTGAAATCGTAGAATCGGATCTATAACTAGAACTATCACTAAAGATGACGGAATATCTCCACTCAGCTGCCTTGATGGCAAATCAAAAGTTGTGCAACGAACAGACGTGCCACAGACAGACAGAAAGTTGTGCCACGGACAGAAATGCCAAGAACAGACAGACAGACCAACAGACCAATTCAACACACTGACACACCTACTCTCAAACTTCGTTTGTGGGGGTATAATAACTCCAGGATCTAACGTGTTTGACACATGTTTTGTGTGAAACAATGGCAAACTTAATCCTTTCCCTGTTATATGTTTATTTCAAATTTCAATACCTACTGAATATTCATGTAAAAAATAGTTACGATAAATGGAAGGTGGAACATTGTTGCCATTTTAGAAAGTAAAAAAACAGATCTTTTAAATTCCATTAGCAAACAGAGCAGAGCTGTCTGATCTGGGTCTACTCTGTTTGCAAAAGCGTGAACACACGTTTATATGAGGGAAAGGGTGGTTAAGAGAAGTGCTGCAGATTTAAATTTTGCAGACTACAATCTCTAAGCAGGCAAAAAAGTTTGGTAAGACCAGTACAGGATCTAACCTCTACTCCTCTAGTATGCATGGCTGATACTACAACAAGCTAGGCGACCCCCTGTAGATGTAAAACCAATCAAGTACAATGACAGTTTAACTCCTTTCAACGCTGATGTTTCGAAAGGAACTACAATGTATTCCAAAATATTTGAAACTGTCAAACTTACCATATATTTTTAAAGAAATCTGTAAAATGACAAACTGCGCAGACCCTGATGAGAGGGCTCCTTTAGGAGCCCTCTCATCACGGTCTACACTGTTTGCAAAGGACATTAATGATATGTGTCCTGCACTGAAATGGTTAAAGTTCAGGAAAGGATATTCTCAACGTAAAAACCGCAAATCAGCAGTCGCCAGTAAATGGATACCCAATTTACTTTGTATCAACTGTCGCTATATCGTCATATTCAATATTTATTCAACTTATTATGGTCTACCGAATAAGACCTATAAATGCCTTTCAGTGCAAAAATCATCGCAAATTTCACACACAAGAATTAAAGCCCTCCCCCACTCGGTGATCGAAATGGCGACAAATTTCAACAATAACCACAAAGGCGTAAAATATCTTTAATCTTTTTTCATTGATGTTTCCGTCTCGTCAATGAACGGGTGCCTGAATTATAGTCATAATCATCTGACTGTGGATAAGGCATTAGGGATTAGGACTATTATTGATGGACGGGAGGCCCCGCTAAATTATGAAAATGTACTGTTTGACTGGCAAAATATGCTTGAACTCTTCTGACACTAAGTACTTTCGTCTGTGAAAATTGCTGTTTGCTTCAATTCTAACTGCAATTTCTTTTCTTGAAAACCCCCTAAAAACAAAGTCAAGAGCAACAAGCAAATTTCAATCTTGATGAGATGCTAAGTTACTTGGCATCTCACCTGGATCCAAACTGTTTTCAAAGGTCATGTATTACTTTGGTCCATACCGTTCAGAACTCCAGATAAGATGCGTAAATTAAAACATTTTCAAGAATAAACTGGTTTATTTCTCCACCAAATCCTATGCTGTGACCACTCTTTAGAATTGTCTCGAAGAGACGATTCTAAAGAGTTGTCACAGCATAGGGTTTGGTGGAGAAATGACAATTTTAGTACGCACTCTTAGCTGTCGCTCTGCCATTGGAACTCTCAGCATGGTAAACAAGTGTTGCCTCATGAAAACACCTGCTATGTTAATTAATCCTTTCTCTGTTCTATGTTTATCCCAAATTTCAATACCTACTGAATATTCATGGAAAAAATAGTTAAAACGAAATATGAAGGGTATAACATTGTAGTCAATTTAGAAAGTAAAGAAGCAGGTCTTTCAAATCTCATTAGCAAACAGAACAGATCCTGATCAGACGGCTCCTATAGGAGCTGTCTGATCTGAGTCTACTCTGTTTGCAAATGTGTGAAAACACTGTTTGAATATTCATGTTAGAAATAATGACATCATGAATATTTATTAGCTGAATTTATATAATGGCATACGTACACAAGATGTTTTGGTATTGATAGAAAATGTAGAGACAGATCTTTGACAATTTCATAAGCAAACAGAGATAGACCCTGATCAGCCGGCTCCAACAAGAAGTCTGATCTGGGTCTACTCTGTTTGCAAAAGTGTTTATTTGAAAGAAAGGGATAATTTTTATTTAAACTAGAAAATTTTGTCTGTTACACACAGCGATGTCCCCGTGGTGGTGGTTGATAATGAACCAACTGCACGTACAAGCGTGACACACAGACGTATGGACTGACAGGTGCAAAACATAATGCCCTCTGACTTTCGTCAATGGGGGCATAAAAATAAAGATTGCGTGAATTACTTCTCTTATATTTATTAATGGTTTATCAAAAGTTTTATTTCAAAAGCAAACAGAGCAGAAAATATCCAGTAGGAGGTGTCTGACCTGGGTCTACTCTGTTTAACCCTTTCCCTGTTCTTTGTTTTTTCCAAATTTTAAATACCTAATGAATATTCATGGCAAATAGTCTTATAATGAAATATGGAAGGTGGAACAATGTAGCCGTTTTAGAAAGTAAAGAAACAGATCTTTCAAATTTCATTAGCAAACAGAGCAGATCCTGATCAGACGGTTCCTATAGGATCCGTCTGATCTTGGTCTACGCTGTTTGCAAATGCGTGAAAACACGTTTATATGAAGGAAAGGGTTAAAAAGACGTTTAGAGGCATATCTATGGAGTAAAGGCTTAAAAAGCAGGTGATTGCTAATATGCAGTCATAAAAACTCACCTAATTAATATTCATGATGTCATTATTTCTTACATGGAGTAAAGAGTTAACCCATTCCCTCATAAGCTATTTTAGATCCAACCACTTTGAAAAAAATCTACCGAAAAGGAGAATTAACTAGAGAAAAGGATTTTTTTTTAGAAATTTGTTGTTCAAAACCATTGGGATAAATAGGAGCAAATGCTCTATTTATCGCAATGGTTTAACAGGTGACTTTTACAGAGGCGTAGAAAGGCGTATTTATGGAGGAAAGGGTTAAAGGAAACCATCTGATCAGGGTCTGCTCTGTTTGCTTATAATATAATATTGATATGATTCTACAGTTTCTGCCATGGCAAAAAATTCCTATGTCCCTGTGCTACTATAACAAATTAATCTAATTAATATTCATGATGTAATTGTTTATTACATAAATATTCATGGAGGGAAAGGGTTAAAAAAGCTTGAATCAAGATGAGACACCAATTAGCTCGACATCCCATCAGGATCAAAGCTGTTTGATAATCGAACAATACTTAACCCTGTTCTAAATTTATTCCTAATTTCAACATCTACTAAATATTCATGGACAAAAAAGTTACAATGAAATATCGAAGGTGCAACATTGTAGACATTTTATCAACAAAACAAACATCTATCAAATTCCATTAGCAAACAGAGCAGACCCTGATCAGACGGCTCCTAGAGCCGTCTGATCTGGATCTACTCTGTTTGTAAATGCGTTGATGAAAAGGCGTTAATCAAAAGCTTGGACGAATAGGAAATGCGTAAAAAAAATTGTTGCAGATCAGGTTTTGAGTAGACCTCACTTTTTTCTGCAGGCTAAAGGTAGAAAGAGTTAAGGTGTAAAAGGTGGTGTTTTCTCAACCGTCTGTACCATACAAACTACCTAACCACTGTGACAAATTGATGGAAAGCCAATTTTGTCAAACAATTGAGATAAACAGCCTAGGCTCCAAATCTCAATACGGATGTTTTAACCGTCTTTCAAAGCTGTATGAGTTTTTATCAACAACACCATAGTAAACCCAGCAAGCTGTCGACGTGCACGACAGCTTCCAAAGGAGCCTGCAAGGAGCCTAAGTGAGTCTCTGTCAAACATAATAAAATACGACTAATCCTGCTTCATGCCTGCCTGCCTCCAAAAGCGTCTAAATAAATAAATGAACCTATCTGAATTAATGAACCAGAGTGGAGAGTTAACTCCATAAACACGCCTTTCTACGTCTTTGCAAACACAGTAGACCTAGATCAGACAGCTCCTGTAGGAGCTGTCTGATCAGGGTCTGCTCTGTTTGCTTATAAAATAATATAAATATGATTCTAAAGTTCCTACCTTGGCCAAACATTCCTTGTACCATTATAAAAATTAATGTAATTAATATTCATGATGTAATTATTTCTCACATGAATATTCATCAAGTAAAGAGTAAACCATTTCCTTCATGACCAATGGGGTACAAACTATCTGTACATTCTATCTGTATCTGTTAACCCATTACTCCATAAATGCACCTTTCTATGCCTTTGCAAACAGAGTAGATCAGTCCAGACGGCCGTCTGATCAGAGTCTGCTCTGTTTGCTTATAATATAATATAGATATGATTTTACAGTTTCTGCCATGGCAAAATATTCCTGTGTCCATACGCTATCCTAAAATATAATCCAATTGATATTCATGATTGCAGTATTTCTTAGATGAATATTCACGGAGTAGAGGGTTAACCCTTTAACACTTTCCTCCATAAATACGCCTTTCTACACCTCTGTAATAGTCACTTCTTGAAACCATTGTGATAAATAGAGCATTTGCTCCATAGGAGCAAATGCTCTATTTATCACAATGGTTTCAATACTACACAATTCTAACATTTTCCTTTTCTCCAGTAAATGCTCTTTTCTGTAGATTCATTCAAAGATGGTGGGTCTAAAAATAGCCTATGGAGGAAAGGGTTAAATGTCTGCCATCCAAATCAGCATACAGCTGAACCTCTCTGAAATACTTAACCCTTTCCCTGTTCTATGTTTATTCCAAATTTCAGTAACTTCTGAATATTCATGGACAAAATATTTATGAAATATGGAAGGTGGAACATTGTAGAGATTTTAGAAAGTAAAGGAACATATATTTCAAATTCCACTAGCAAACAGACCAGACCCTGATCAGATGGCTCCTATAGGAGCCGTCTGATCTGGGTCTACTCTGTTTGCAAATGCGTGAAAACATGTTTATATGAAGGAAAGGCTTAATAAACATGGGTGTGGCTGTTTCAAGTGATAGTATCTACTTGAAGCGTAAAAATGCCTAAATTACATAAATCATTTGTTCATATGCTGAAAAGAGGTATATCACAAGAAAATCAATCGAATAAATGCCAAAGAAGATAAAACTTTCATGTGTTTGATATCATAGATCCAATGTTCAACAAAGGCCGATAATATTATGTTGTAGAACAAAATTTTTAGGTATCAATGCAGACGGTTTATTTTGTATCACATGGCATTTTCCGATATAAGTTCAAATTGATTGATAATCTCGATAAAAATGATTGATCATAGCAAATACCAAGTTTTATGATGTTATTGAAAATATGTGTTTATTGTAAGGACTTTTTCTTTTTAATGCAGGGTGTAAATAATGCGTAAAGCTTCTACAGGACTTTTCTGTATATCTTTCATCCTGCATTAAGCTACCACCTGCTACTGTGACCTGCAATTAAACCTTCTTTTGGTGGTCACATTAGCAGGTTTTTACTATACTTTACGACACCATGAGAAAATGACACAGGACAAAAATGCTTTTACAACTTTCGAAAAGTTGTAGAAAATGCCATTTAAGCTTGATTTGATTTGCTATCAATTATACATTTCCGAATGACTTATCAATTATGATCCATAGATACGAAAAATTAGAATTCGATCCTTTAATAACAGCGAAATTACTTTTTCGAGAGTCAAATTATCTGCAAGCTTCTTTTCTATATCATTAGAATACCCAAGTAAATCATTAGAGATCTGAAAATGTGATAGCAACAATGGTAGTTAACAGAAGTTTTTCACAACGCTGGACAATTGACCATTAAAAGATGGACAGCATTTAATTGTGTGTCCTTGAGGAGAAAGGTATTGAATTTCAGAATTCAAAATTTATCGCAGATTTAATCTACTCCCTTTTGTACGGGGTTTACTAATCACGACAGCTATCAAGGCGTGAGTCTAAATTGACTGACATTTTCGCAGATACGACTTTCATTGATTTCACCCCCAATTCTTTTGCTAATATTTCTGTACCAGCAGTGTCAGCAAGGTTAAATTGAACAATTTTAAGTTACCCTTTACCTGATGAATATTCATGCAAGAAATAATGACATCATGAATATTAACTAAAATAATTGAAATAGCATATGCCATATGGACACCGGAAAGGAAAGGAAATTTTTAGAATTTTGTGGTTTGAAAGCATTGTGATAAATAGAGCACTTGCTCCTATAGGAGCAAAATGCTCTATTTATCACAATGTTTTCACAAAGTGACTTTTACAGAGTCATCAAAAGTCGTCAATATGAGGGAATGGATTAAGCGGTCTTTCATTTATTGAACATAGGAGTCTTAAAAAGCAGCAGGCTTTCTCTAGTTAATGCTCCTTTTCGGCAGATTTATTCAAAGAGGTTGGATCTAAAAATAGCCTATGAGGGAATGGGTTAAACAGTTTTGATCCTTTTCAGACAACTAAAGGTCATCATCTCTACCAAATCTAAACTGTTTAACAGATTATCACAAATGCACAATATGGAAACCTCTTTAATCTCTCTAGTGAAAATCCAATTTTCTTAGATTTCCAAAACTAAATCATGTGTATAATTAATTTCCAGCTTGAAACCTGATAAAAATCTGTATACAAATAGCTGTCAGGTATTATTTTAATTTATTTATATGATCTCACAATCAGAAACGTTTCCCTGATTGAATAAGATGTTGATGATGGAATTATTTCAAGGATTTTATGGGCAAATTTTCTGATAATCTATGGAAACAGTTTGGATCCAAATTAGACTCCAAATTACTTGGCATCTTCATACTGTTTGACACTCCGGTATTTTTTTTTTTTAAAATCTGTTAACCTTTTACTCCATAAATACGCCTTTGCAAACAGAGTAGACCCAGATCAGATGGCTCCTATAGGAGCCATTTGATCAGGGTCTGCTCTTTTTGCTTAATATGATATAATATAGATATGATTCAACAGTTTCTGCCATGGTTAAAATTTCTGTGTCCATGTGCTATTACAACAAATAAATCTAATTAACATTCATGATATCACTATTTCTTACATGAATATTCATGGGGGAAAGGGTTAAAATATACCGTGAGAATTTAAGCAAACAGCAGTTTTTGCAGAGAACAATTATTTGGCCTGCTACAGTTTTTACCCATTACCTGAGTGACACCTTTTCATGCTTTTGCAAACAGAGTAGACATAGATCAGACGGCTTAGGAGCCATTTGATCAAGGTCTGCTCTGTTTGCTTATTTTATAGAAATCTGATTCTACAGATTTATATAAATATGATTCTATAGTTTCTGAAAGAGCCCAAAAAAGCCTGTGTTCATATGTCATTTAACCCATTACCTCATTGGCTATTTTTAGATACAACCTCTTTGAATAAATCTACCAAAAAGGAGCATTAACTAGAGAAAGGGAAATTTTTAGTATTTTGTAGTTTGAAACCATTGTGATAAATAGAGCATTTGCTCCTATAGGAGCAAATGCTCTATTTATCACAATGGTTTCAGAAAGTCACGTTTACAGAGTCGTCAAAATGAGGGAATAGGTTAAAAAATTCAGCCAATAAATATTTACTCTGTCATTATATTTTACATGAATATTCATGAGGTAAAGGGTTATACTGAGGGTGGTATGAGAAAGATATCTTGGAATACCGACAATAGAAATACAGAGATGTGTCTAATCATAAATCTCCTTCTAATCACCATTAACCCATTACCTCATGAATAACCATTTATGAATTATCGTAATGTAGAATGTTTATGGAATTTATTTCTTTGACAAAAACCTGTAGAATCAGATCTATACCATGTCATAAGCAAACAGAGCAGACTTTGATCAGAAAGCTCCTACTGGAGGCACAAGCAAAGATTCATGGTATAAATACTTGTACAAGACACTGAATGAAGATATACATCAACCCTAACTAATCCTGCCAAACGCAACAAGGTCACATTTGTAAACATTTGGGTCCAGAATAACGTCTTATCTGGATCTAAGCTGTTTGTCGATAAGACAATCATTCCCTAAATGCATTAAGGAATCGGAGGTAAGTGAATAATATAGCATATCAGAGTTTGAGAAGACCCTATTTTTTCAGCAGGATAAGTGTTAAAAACATTCAGGGTAGATCACTCAGGTGTTTTCACAATATTTCAAATAGAGGCAGTAGAGTTGCTTCCCTTGATCAACAAGAAAACAACATACACCAGAAAGCTTGGGACTTGCTATTCACACATACTCTGTACCAAATCTCTGCCATGATTATAAACCTTGACATTTGAAGAGATCAGCCAAGGTCATGTGCATGACATATCTTCAGACTATGGTAAGCAGTTGATTTTTTTCTCTTAAAATTGGCCAAGGTATGGTAGAATTATAGAGCAGAATTGAATTGTATCAAACTTGGTATCCATCTCTGCCATGACCTTGACCTGGAACATTGGCCTAGGTCAAGTGCGAAACACCTCAAGTTATCATTAATAATTGCGTAAAATTATTTGAAAGTCTGTTATGGAATGGCAAAGATGTCAAGCAGAAATGAAAGGAAATTTCGTTAAATATTTCCCTGTTCAATATTCATGTAAGAAAAAATGACATCATGAATATTAATTAGATTATTTTCAATAATGGCGTAATAATGAGCACAGGACATTTTGGCTCAGATAGAATCAGATCTATATTATATTACAAGCAAACAGAGCAGACCCTGATCAGAGAGCTCCTATAGGAGTCACCTGACCAGGGTCTGCTCTTTTTGCTTGAGATATAATACAGTAAAACCCCTCTAAACCGGAATTCTAGTAGACAAGAATTTAGCTACTTTTAAACAGGTGGCTGCTTAATGCACGGTGAAAGTCATGCAGAAAGCTCCTAGAGGAGCTTTCTGCATGACTTTCACCCTGCATTAAGCTGCCACCTGTTTCCAAGACCGACATTTATGCTAATTTTAACGTCCGGTTTGGAGGGGTTTTACTGTATAGATAGGATTCTACAGTTTCCACCAAATCCAAAAATTCCTGTGTCCGTGTGATATCATAATAATTAATCTAATTACTATTCATGATGCCATTATTTCTTACATGTATATTCATGGAGTAAAGTGTTAAAAAAGAAGTATTTAACCCTTTACCTACAACTTACTCATGTAACAAGTAACGACATCAAGCCTTACTGCGCGGGACATGAGTTATTCATGTCTTATACAAACAGTGTAGACCCAGATGAGAGGGCTCCTAGAGGAGCCCTCTCATCAGGGTCTGCACTGTTTGTCATTTTATACTTTTCTTTAGAAAATTCCCTAAATATTCACCATCAGCTGGACCTGTTTGAATTTTTGAAAAGTCCATTTGAACATTCAGCGCTGTAAGGGTTAACTCTTTTCCTGTTTAATATTCATGTAAGAAATAATTACATCATTAATATTTATTGCCTCATATTTGATAACGACATGTACACAGGATGTTTTGCTATTGGTAGCAAATGAAGAGCCAGATCTATAATAATTTCATAAGCAAACAGCTGAATTTTTATGGTGATGTATGAAGACTGGATTTTTTTGGCCATGGCTTAACCTGTAGAATCAGACCAATATAATTCTATAAGCAAAATGAGCAGACCCTGAAAAGATGGCTCCTACAGTAGCTGTCTGATCTAGGTCTACTCTGCTTACAAAGATGTGAAAAACATTTATATATAGGACTGGGTTAATTAGCTGCATTTTTAAATTAGCATATGAACACAGGATATTTTGGCTATGGCAGAAAGTGTAGAATCAGATCTATACCATACTGTTTGCAAAGGAATCTCGATCAGTTAAAGCATTAACACAGGTGGTAGCTTAATGCATGATGAAAACAGAGCTTTCTGTTTTGACTTTGCCCTGCATTAAGCAACCACCTGCTTTTAAGTATTCCTCTGTTTAATCATGAAAAGACTGCTTATCCATGTACTCCATGAATATTCATGTATGAAATAATTACATCATGAATATTGATAAGATTAATTTTCACAATGGTACATGAACACAGGAAATTTTGCCATTGGCAGAAAATGTATAATCATATCTATATTATTTCATAAACAAACAAGGCAGATCCCGATCAGATGGCTCCTACAGAAGCCATCTGATCAGGGTCTACTCTGTTTGCATAGGCAAAGAAAAGCGTATTTATGGGATAAAGATTAAAGAGATTTAAGATTAAAGTAGAAAGGTGTATTAATGGAGTAAAGGGTTAAAACAGATTTTACGATACAAGAAAATGTCTTGCATATATACTTACAAGATCACAATTAAGACATTCAGTGCAGTTGTTTGGCCTCTAGTCGTCTTCTATAGGTAACAGGTTAGGTCCTTCAAATGTCATTTCCTCTAGATCTGGCACCATTGAGTCTATCTTCTCTTTCTTCTTTTTCTCATAAATACCTAAAAAGGGTGTGGTCAGATTTTTTTAATACGGGTACAAGAGTACAGTCTAATTGCATTAATTCGGATCTCGTTATCTCGTAATGACGGGATAACTCGTAAGTATTGCAAAGTCCCAGTACACTGCCAATTGTTTTCTATATAAAAATGATGCATTTGTAAGGAAATGTAAAACTCGGAAAATTCGAAAATTCAGATGTGTAGACAGGCCCCTACCTTCATTAATCCCATTGTTTATGTCGAATCGGTGAGATTGGCAGTGCTAAAGATTGTCGCACGTCGTATTTTTCACACCTTTATGCTACAGCGTTCCTGCTCAATTTTTAATTTCTCACCTTTATCGGTGGTTACACAATGTGACACAGATAGTCAGCAATAAGCTGTTCATTTTCAGGTTCGAAATTTTGCCGAGAAAACCAGCAAAGTGTGTGCACTGTTCAATTTTAATTCACTCATCCTTACGAGTTTTCCGAATGTGAAACTAGGTGTAAGAAATATTTGACCGATCTGAATTACGACAAAAGTAAGAGGAGACTTTTTTACTAAATTAAGAAAGAAAGAAAAAAGAATGAACTGCACCAATATTCTACTGACTTTTTGTGTTGCATATTCCTCAATTTCGTGGACATACGTGAGTGTGCGTGTAATTCACTTCCAGCATCACATACACAATTATAAACGTGTAGCCTGTCCTATGTTTGATTTTGTTTCATTTGTGTTGTGTTTATTTCACCATGGCTAAATGACACTTTTAACCCTTAATCTGTGGTCCACAAGCGTCATGACATGTATGCAAACATATTAAATCCGGATGAGAGACCGAATAACTCGGTGTATGATCCAGATCCAAGATATTTGACACTCAGTCAACATTTTTACATTAAATTAAAGCGAATTTGTGAAGTTTTAATAAAGGCATTAGAAGCAGACGGAATTCTTCACATGTGCAAATTTTCATAACAGGCAAAGGGTTTACAGGATGTTACTCGAGGTCAGTGAGGGTGTCAACAACCATAAGAAATCACTCCTTTTATTTTAACCCATATCATCCAAGGGCGACTGTTATTCAATATGCACATGGTTTTTAACAATCATTCACCAGGGTTGTGGGAAGTTTGGACAATATTTCAAAATATATGAGCAGATGATTTTTGTGTATGTCAGCATCGTAAGTGTTAAGAAACTGAAATGAAAAAGGAGTTTAATGTCGTATTTTGTTCCAAGATATGTGCAGGTAAGGTTTGACTAGTACTACTTCATGCAGTTGTACCCTTAACACTGTACACTGAGTATTTTTTATGATACATCGAAAATTACGACAGACAAGTCATTGACGACCTGTGAGGTGAAAATACAATAACTCGGAACATCCGATAATTCAGATTTTATATGTGGTCCGGCAAGCATCTGAGTTATTGCAATTAGACTGTACATGTATTTGTGAACAGTAGATCCACACTATTGGGCTCCAAGAGGAGCCCTCTGATCAGAGTCTGCACTGCTTGTTATTCAAAATCTGCTCATAAATTTTACCCTTTAAATTTTTCCCCGTTCAATGTTTTGTCCAAATTTAAATACTTACTGGATATTCATGGACAAAATAGTTAAGGAAGAAACTAAGGAAACAGATTTATCAAATTCCAGTAGCAAACAGAGCAGACCCTAATCAGATGGCTCCTATTGGAGCCGTCTGATTTTGGTTTACTCTGTTTTGCAAATGCATGAGAAGGCGCTTTGGGCTGTTCCATTTAAATGTGTATGGGGGTGGGGGGTGGGGGGTGGGGGAGGCATTTAAAACACAGCTATGCATGTGTGGGTTTTGCTGAAAAAATGGTACTATTTGGTTGTGCAATAGTAAAAACCTTCTATGGGTGGGTGGCCGAACTTGAGAGTGCTTTCCTGCAGTGCACTCCAATACACATTTAAATGGAACAGCCCTTATATAAAGGTAAAGGATATTAATAATGAATGGACACTTATTTTTAAACAATGGAAGATCATTCCATTTGGAAAATTCAATGGAGTAAAGGGTTAGGTAATTTTTGTCTACAACATCTGGATCCAAACTGTTTGCATAGGTAAACATGGTTTCCCCGCTTACATGTAAAGAGTTAAAGGCCATCAAACAGGTATAAAGGACTCACCATCAGGTTTATTGGAAACTGGTTCTCCAAGGCTCTCCAGACTAGGTAGGCCTCCATTTAGATTGATATTGTCCTTTTCACGTGACCTATCCTTGCCATAGCGAGAGCCAATCAGAGTCTCCGTTTCATCGTTGTCATGGTGATCAAGGTCACCGTTCTCTATCACAGTCTTACGGGTTGAGGATACTTTACTCTTCCTCTCTGTATTGCTTGGCTGACCTTGAGATACTGAAACATGACAGATTTACAAGATATTGAAACATGACAGATATACACGATACAGAAATATGACAGATGCTCAAGCTATTGTTGTTTGTTTGTGCTGATTTGTTTGTTTGTGTTGATTAACGTCCGTTTCTGCTCACTATGGGCTAATTGGATGCCCCAGAGAGAGGGGAGAGGATACAGAGAAACTCGGGCGTGATGCCCTACTCTTATTATCGACTGAGTTTCTCTGGTTCTTTTAGATGCCCAGTGTAAAGCACTGACACATCGGACCTCGGTTTATAGTCTTGTCTGAAGGACTTGTGTTGACTATGGTAATGAAACATAATTACAAGATACTGAAACATGAGACATATTTAAGATATTGAAACATGACAGATATATAAGATTCTGAAAACTGACAGATTATGTAAGATATTGAAACATGACAGACATACAAGATACTGAAACCTGACAAATATACAAAGAGTTGACACTTTATCTCAGGAAATAATGACTTCTATCCAACACAGCACTGAACAACCTCAGCTGATCTTGGTCTAGACTGTTGCCAATTTCTTTTTTGGAAACATCTGCCCTGATTTTACAGATCAATTGCCCTGAATTCCTTTCTCTACTAAAACACCAACTTACCACTTGTGTTGGTTGGCAGCCCATCAACCAGCCTGGCCCCCTTGCCAAGCTTGTCACACAGCAGGGCTATGTGCTTTTTCACTTTACTGGTGTCCTCCGGTAGCTTAAGGGGCTGTGGGTTTAAGGTCTGATCCTTGGCTGACTTGGCCAGTGTGGTTCTCAGGAGGTATGTGACTGCTGCATCAACTGCCTCCTCCCAGCCCTGTGACAAACAGCATAATCATTTATACAAGTGACATAGCAATACCATGAAAGATACATTTTTCTTCAGAGCTACAGATAATGGTATATACCCAAATACTAAAATCATAATTTCTCCACCAAACCCTATAATGTGACCACTCTTTAGTATCGTCTCTTTGAGACAATTCTTAAGAGTGGTCACAGTATAGGTTTAGGTGGAGAAATGAAGAAGTTGTTCTTGAACATGTTTCAATTTACGCATCTTATCTTGAGCTCTTTTTTTTCTTGAACCTTGGCAGTAACTAGAAACTTTTGTTTTCTCCAATTTCGCCAAAACAGCAATCACAACCTTTCTCTCCATGTTAGCTATCTGAAAATAAAGGTTGGTCACAAAATGGTCTGCAAACCTCTTAATTTTGACCCCAAAATACATAAGGAATGGTTTAGTGGACATCAATTTCTAATGTTAAACAGTTTCTGGGAGTTTTATCTGGAGTCAAACTGTTTGCAAAGGTCAACATAAATTGGCCACTAGTGTTGAAAGATCATGCAAGACAACCTCTTAATTTGAATCAGAGGTCAAGATAAGACGCGTAAATTTAAACATTTTCAAGCATAGCTCCCTTATTTCTCCAACAAACCCTTTACTGTGACCACTCTTTAGGATCATCTCAAAGAGACAAAGGGTTTAGTGGAGAAATGGCTATTTTAATATTTTGAGTTATGCACCGTTATCTGTTGCTCTGTATAATACATAATTAAACGGTAGATCCAGATCAAACAGCTCTTGTAGGAGATATCAGATCTGGGCCTACTCTGTTTGCAAAGGCATAATGAGACAGTATTATCGGGTAAAGGATTAACTCTTTACCTGCTAGCAGCAAGTATGTGATTACCTAAGTAAACACAGAGGTCCAGACAAGACATGCAAGTTAAAATATTCTATAATATATAAGTGTAACTTCTTTATTTCTCCACCAAACCACTCGAAGAGACGATTCTAAAGAGTGGTCACAACATAGTGTTTGGTGGAGAAATGACGATTTTAGTATTTGAGTATGCACCGTTACCTGTAAGCTCTGTAAACAGTCAGGATGTCAACAGGATCCAAACTGTTTGACACTTTGTATTTTTGAAGAGAAATATGAGAAATTTATTTTTGTGAATAGTAGCTGATGAACATTTTCCAGACAGAAATTATTTATTTAGCATGCAGTGAGTTAAAGATGGTATGATCCTTCAAAGTCTAAACTCACCGTTTCAAGCGTATCCACCACCAGCGGAGTTATACACGACTGTAACACTTTGAATTCCTCATCCGACATATTTGTCCATATTTTTAGAATAAAGTTAAACAAGTTTGTTGCACAACTTAAAGCACTGGCCGCGCAGTCCAGTCCCATATTATTTTCTTCTATAGTGTCCGCCAGATGTAACAGCTGTCGGTAAGTTCCCTCTAGTAGAGTGTCTAGGTTTTGTAACGGAGCTGGAGTTTTGTCCTTGAAGCGTGTCAGGAGCCGTCGTTGTATAGCTCTGAACTGGGACGCTCGCTGAGCTAACATTTCTTTACAGTTTTCTGCATTTACTCTGTGCTGAAATAGAATGAACAAGAAGATTTAACTCGTTACTTCATATGAAAACAAATTGCTGACTTGCAAAAACTGTAGAATCAGATCTCAATTATTTCATTTATCAGCAAGCAGAGCAGACCTTGATCAGATGGTTCCCATTGGAACCATCTGATTTGGGTCTACTCTGTTTGCTAAGGGGTCAAAAGGTACCTCTATGCGGTAAAGGGTTAAACTTCCCCCAAAATTCAAGATAAGGGGAAGGGAGCTTTTTATCCCAAAAGAATGAGCACTGCAGCAATTCTACAAGCAAGCTGTCTTTAGTATTTAGTCAATGTGCTAGTCCAAGAACTGGCACAAAGTTTGCAATTCAGATATTGTTGCTGAGAATTAAAGTATGTTTTCTAAATATTCCTGATATAGTTGATTGCAGATTTGAGCTGAATGAAGATGTGAGCTGATTGCAAATTTGAGCTGAATGCAGATTTTAGTTGATTGCACATTTGAGTTGAATGAAGACTTTAGTTGATTTCAGATTTGAGTTGATTGCACATTTGAGTTTCTGGGTCTAATCTGTTTACACAGGTCATTGCACATTTGAGTTTCAAATTTGAGTTGACTTCAGAACTGAGTTTATGCAAACTTGAACTGAGTGCAGAATTGAGATGACTGCAGAAAATGATTGCAATCTGAGCTGATTGTAGATTTGAGTTGATTGAAAATCAGAGACAATTGCAGATTGGAGCTGACTGCAGGTTTAACCCTTTCCCTATTCTATGTTTAGTTCAAATTTCAATACCTACTGAATATTCATGGAGGAAATAGTTATGACACATGGAAGGTGGAACAACATTGTAGCCATTTTAGAAAGAAAAGAAACAGATCATTCAAATTCCACTAGCAAACAGAGTAGACCCTGATCAGACGGCTCCTCTAGGAGCCGTCTGATCTGGGTCTACTCTGTTTGCAAATGCGTGAAAACACGTTTATATGAGGGAAAGGGTTAAGAAACAGATTCAAGGGGAACTAACCTCAAAGTGGTTCTCGATGATATCATAGTATTCGTTCAGGGGTACCTGACCACTGAAGTACACACTGAAGCCAGTGCCCTTAAAGTGGTTACTGAGACGTGTGCTGAGCTCCCTTGTCACATACCACAGGCCCTCAAACAGGTCACACTGGATTCTGTATCGCTCTGAAAATAACAGACATTTTGTTAAACCTTTGAATGCTGAATTTTCAAAGTGGAATGGCCTATCACTGTTTAACCCTGTACTCCATGAATATTCATGTAAGAAATAATGACATCATGAATATTAATTCGAATATTATATGAATATTAATTTTTATGATGGCACATGGACACAGAAATATTTGGCATTGATTGAAACTGTAAGATCGTATTCATATTATTTCATAATCAAACAGAGCACACCCTGATCAGATGGCTCCTACAGCAGCCATCTGATCTGGGTCTACTCTGATTGCAAAGGCGTAGAAAGGTGTATTGGTGGAGTAAAAGGGCCATTCAGTATGAAATGGTATAATTTGTAAATGACAAGCACTGCAGACTTTATAAATATTAACCCTTCGCTTGCTATTCACGTCAATATACCTGCCTGTAAATAGTGAAGACCCAGATGAGACAGCTCCTGCAGGAGCTGTCTCATCAGGGTCTGCACTATTTACAAGTTGATTGTGCAACCAGTGCGCTCCACAGCAGTGATTTCACAGCGAAATATTTGTACACAGTGAAGATATATGTAATTAAAGAAGGAGAAATGTATTTTAAACTTCAGCAAAAGAAGGGTTAATTTGCTCAATTTTAAAATGGCATACAAACACTTTTGTTCAGTCATGACAAAAACTTTAGCATAATAGGCAAATAGAGTAGACCAAGATCAGGTGGTTCCTGTAAGAATGAATTCTTGTATGAATTTTCATGAGTTAAATGGTTAAGCCTTTACTCCATGAATATTCATGTAAGAAATCATGACACCATGAATATCAATTAGATTATCTTTTTAAAATGACACATTAACCCTTCGCTTGCTATTCATGTCAATATACCTACCTGTAAATAGTGCAGACCCAGATGAGACAGCTCCTGCAGGAGCTGTCTCATCAGGGTCTGCACTATTTACAAGTTGATTGTGCAACCAGTGTACTCCACAGCAGTGATTGCACAGTGAAATACTTGTACACAGTGAAGATATATGTAATTATACAACAGGGCATGGGTAAATAAGGAGAAATGTATTTTAAAATTCAGCAAGAGAAGGGTTAACACATGAAATTCATTCCATAACAGAAACTGTAGAATTAGAACTGTATTATTCCATAACTAAGCTAACAGAGCAGGTCCTGATCAGACGGCTGATCAGGGTCTACTCTGTTTGCAAAGGCATAGAAAGGCGTACTTATGGAGTTATGGGTTTAAACTAAAGCCAAAGCTGACCTGAGCTTTACAACAAAATCATTTGTGGATAACATCATTCTAACCAAACAACTTTTTACAGATAAAACTGAGGCCAAGATAAGATGCATAATTAACCCTTTCCCTCGTATAAACGTGTTTTCATGCATCTGCAAATAGAGTAGACCCAGATCAGACGGCTCCTAGAGGAGCCGTCTGATCAGGGTCTACCCTGTTTGCTAATAGAATTTCAAAGATCTGTGTCTTTACTTTCTAAAATGGCTACAATGATCCAACTTCCATATTTCATAATAAACGTTTTGTCCATGAATATTCAGTAGGTATTGAAATCTGTAATAAACATAGAACAGGGAAAGGGTTAAAACAATTTCAAGAAAGGCTCATTTATATCTTCACCATTCCATCTAAAGCGGAATTCTAGCAGAAATCGCTTTTCATGACTTTCAAGTTTCACCCTGCATTAAACTGCTACCACCTGTCTCACTAGACATTGATATGAATTAGAACGTCCTGTTTAGAGGGCTTTTACTATAATTAAGGCACAATTCCTCCCAAATAGAACAGCTCATCTTGACATGAACAGATAAGTTGCATACTTACGAGATGTTTTGGATGCCAGGACTGTGACAACTGGTCCTCCAAAGTACTGGAAGCCCAGCGCTGCCCCCTGACCTCCTGCATTCTCCCCTAGCAGATCTGAAATGTACAATGCCATAGATGTAGATAGATAAGAGGAATACTGATATACTTTAACCCTTTCCTCCATAGATACGCCTTTTCTACGCCTTGGCAAACAGAGTAGACCCAGATCAGACGGCTCCTATAATATAGATATGATTCTACAGTTTCTGCTATGGCCATAAAATCCTGTGTCCATGTGCTATTATAAGAATTATTCTAATTAATATTCATGATGTAATTAGTTCTCACATAAATAATTCATAGAGTAAAGGGTTAATTATACTAGGCATTAGGTCACAAAATCTTCCCCTCCACTGGTGTTTTAAGATGAATTTATTGATAACTTAGATTGGCATACATGTAGTACAAAATAGTGTAGACCCAGATCACATTCTGCACTAAACTTGTCTGTCCAAATACTTATGTTAATCCTTTTCTCCATAAATACGCCTTTCTACGCCTCTGTAATAGTAACTTCTTGAAACCATTGTGATAAATAGAGCATTTGCTCCTATAGGAGCAAATGCTCTATTTATCACAATGGTTTCAATACTACACAATTCTAACATTTTCATTTTCTCTAGTTAATGCTCCTTTTCGGTAGATTAATTCAAAGAGATTGGGTCTAAAAATAGTCTATGGAGGAAAGGGTTAATTAGGGTATCTAAAACCCCTAATTTCTAAGGCAAACCCCATTGTGTTAGTACTCATCAGAATTGCCTATATTCATCTTGATCCCTATAAAGAATAAAACTTCATAAAAGAAACTTTTCTTTTTTGTCAATAAATTACAAACAGAAGGAAAGACACTTTTTAACCCTTTCCCTGTTGAATATTCATGTAAGAGATAATGACACCCAGATAAAAGGGCTTCTAATGATGTCCTTTGATCAGGGTCTGCACTGTTTGTCACAAAAAATAATTTCCTTCAGTGATAAATTTTAATTAATATTCAGAAAGGGAGGATTTAGTTTTAATTATTCAGCAGGTAAAGGGTTTAAGTAGTTTAAATGTTTCAAAGAAATCGTGTCACATGGTATACAGCCGTACCTGGGAATAGATCATTCAGGTTGACTGGAGGTTTGTTGGTATCCAGTGTGAGCTTGTGCTGGGCATTCTTCACCGGTAACACGGGTTTGACAATCAGTTTCACCGGAAGCTTGATGTGAGCAGTTGCAATACGCACCGCACCTGAAATAGTTGTTCACAGTTTAGCTTACCATGAAATGCAGATAAATCTGTTTTTAACCCTTTCCCTGTTCTTTTTTTTAATTCCAAATTCCAATACCTATTGAATATTCATGGACAAAATAGTCATAATGAAATATGGAAGGTGGTACACTGTAGCCATTTTGGAAAGTAAAGAAACAGATCTATCAAATTCCATTAGCAAACAGAGCAGACCTTGATCAGATGGCTCCAATAGTAGCCGTCTGATCTGGGTGTACTCTGTTTGCAAGTGTGTGATAACGATTAACACCTCAAGAATATTTGTTTGTACCAGGTTTTACGTTGCTTTAACGGTATGTCGGTCATATCTGAAAAAAGTCTGTTATCAGCTTTGATTTCCAAAGTTTAATTTTTTCTACATTTCTCTTAACCCATTTCTTCATATGAACACGTGTTCATGCATTTGCAAACAGAGTAGACCCAGATCAGATGGCTCCTAGAGGGGCCATCTGATCATTGTCTGCTCTGTTTGCTAATGGAATTGGATAGATTTGTTTCTTTCATTTCTAAAATGGCTACAATGTTCCGTCTTCCATGTTTCAGGTTTCATTATGACTATTTTGTCAATGAATATTCAGTAGGTAATGAAATTTGGACAGGTAAAGAACAGGTAAAGGGTTAAAATGAAGTCAGTGTGTCAAACAGTTTGTAACCTCATAAGACACAGATTTACTTGGCATCTCATCCAGATCTAAACTGTTTGCCTAAGTTATTACAAAATTGCCATTAGCATATTAACAATTTAATTCACCACTGTGATCTTCATATAAAGATTGTTTATATTACAGTAACATTAATAAGTATTGATGGTAGGCAAAACTAGGCATTTGTTAAGACAAAACAACAAAATGTAACTGGAATCATGATTCGAGAGTTAGTGTAAAACAATCGTAACTACAATCTATTGAGTAAAAACAGTGATGGTCTTTGCAAACAGTTTGGATCCAGATGAGTTGCCAAGCAACATGGTGTCTCATCTGATCCAAGCTATTTGAAAATGTCATTTAGATCACACTTAGTAGGCAAAGGGTTCAAACGCTCAGACTTAAAACTCAACAAATGAATCAAGATATCAATTGAATGGTAAAACAAGATTGTTCAAAAGGAACATGTGTGTGTCTACTGCCGGCAGCAGTGATGCGAAACAGCAAGACAGTCATCCTGCTACAGCAGATGACACTCAAACATTCAAAGAAATACGGTAAAACCCCTTTAAACTAGACATTCAATTTAGTATAAATATCAGTCTTGCAGACAGGTGGCAGCTAAATGCAGGGTCAAAGTTATGCAGAATGTGTCTCTTAGAGCTTTCTGCTTGACTTTCACACTGCATTAAGCAGCCACCTGTCTAAAAGTAGCTGAATTCTTCTCTACTAATTCTTCCCTCCATAAATATGCCTTTCTACGTCTCTGTAATAGTCACTTCTTGAAAACATTGTGATAAATAGAGCATATGCTCCTATAGGAGCAAATGCTCTATTTATCACAATGGTTTCAAACTATAAAATTCTAAATTTTTCCCTTTCTCTAGTTAATGCTCCTTTTCGGTAGATTTAATCAAAGAGGTTGGATCTAAAAATAGCCCATGAGGGAGTGTTTTAAAGGGGTTTTACTGAAACTATAAACTCTAATACAAGTATAAACAGCACAATTTCTGTAGTACTCACTCTCGGAGTCAGGATCTACATCTACATCTACATTCTTTTGATCTGAATCTGAACCTACATGTATAACATATTGTTTCAGCTTTCAAATTACTTATTTCCCCCAAATTTTCATGAAAAATACAAATTTCTTTGAAATTTTCACAAACAAAGCTTAATAATTTCTTTCTTCTATATAACGTATAAACCTATCTAAATGTATTTCTAAAGAAAATTTTAGCCAGGTGGCTGCTTAATGCAAAGTGGAGGTCATACAGAAAGCTCCTCTAGGAGCTTTCTGTATGACTTTCACCTTGCATTAAGCTACCAATTGTCTTAAAAACCGATAATGATATTTACTTGAGTGTTCTGATCATCACGGTTTAACTGTAGGTTTATTTCACCATCATGAAAATAAAGGGAACAAGAGAATCGGTAGAACCGATGGATGTTCCCAAACTGCAGACAAATTTTAAGAATGAAAAATAACAAAGGGCAATAACTCCTAAATTTTGCAAATGAGAGTGATGATTCTTGTGCCCTGCACTTCTCCTCATCAAGATCAATTTACCTATTAAGTTTCATGTAGATACCTATTATAGTTTTTGTGTAATGCTCCGGACAAATTTTAAGCATGAAAAATAACAAAGGGCAATAACTCCTAAATTATGCAAATGAGAGTGATGATTCTTGTGCACTGCACTTCTACTCATCAAGATCAATCTACCGTTGTTGGGGGGCATAATAAATTAACCTAACAACCAGCTTTACTAAGTAGATGACCGATGCTGAAAAAAGAATGCCTTATCCTGTTAAGGGCGAATGCCAACAATATAGATGTGACACAGAATAATTTGTCGACTCATCAGGATCCAAGCTGTTTGACCCTCGGTCAGTAGCTCAAGAGAATCAGAGGAATGCAAAAATATCAGATCAGCACTAAGCAGACTGGATTTTTTCAGTAGGATAAGGGTTAGGTTTTATTATAAGTTTCATTATGATAACAAAAATAAAACAACTTATTTGATCAACTGTCAAAATTGACTATACAAAGCAAGTGACCAATCAAAGCTCAAGATAAGATGTGTAAATTTAAACATTTTCAACAATAGTTCCTTTATTTCTCCGCCAAACCCTCGAAGAGACGATTCTAAAGAATGGATCACAGTATAGGGTTTGGTGGAGAAATGACGATTTTAGTATTTGGGTACGCACAGGTATCTGTAGCTCTGGTCTAAAACTGAATATTTTATATTTGTCCCTTTACTCCATGAATATTCATGTAAGAAATAAAATGACCTCATGAATATTAATTAGATTAATAGTACATGGACATATAAATTTTTGGCCGTCAACTCATATTGTATTATATAAACAAACAGCAGACCCTGATCAGACAGCTTCTGCAGGAGTCCTCTGACCTGGGTTTTACCCTGTTTGCAAAGGCATACATGCATTACTGGAGTAAAGTGTTATAACAATAATGCACAGCCCTAATTACCAAAAGTATTCAGACAGCTAATCTCCCCTATCCACTAGTCTATACAGCTGAATACTTCAATTTGGCACCTATATGGTACCTTTAGCCTGATGCGGTGGATGAGTGAATACCTATGCAAACAGTTTGGATCCAGATGAGACGCCGAGTAACCCGGCGTCTCATCAGGGTCCAAACTGTTTGATATCTTGATTGCATTTTGGTAGACATATTGATCATAGCTTCAATTTTGAAAATGTAGTAGGTGCAAAAAAATAAGTTGCTCAGCAGGCGAAAGGTTAAATCACACTGACAAATACTGCAGACCCTAATCAAACAGCTCCTTGAGGAGTCTACACTATAAGCCAAAGTTGGTCTGTCTGAGTACTTAGGAGCAGTTTAGACACTTAAATGATGAGAAAGAAGCAAGTTTGAAATTTCAGAAAAATTGAGTAAACCTCAAAGCCGACTACACTCAGCCAGTGATCACAAAAGCACTTCATATTCGTATGATATCAATACAGATATAGACAAATACAGAAACATCATATATTTCTTGTGACTTTATAACAATGAACTAAAGACCGGTATCTTCAATACAAACTATATAAACATTCTGAAACTCTGTTTCAGAGCTGTAGAAAAGAGGTGAATTATTCCATCCAAAAGTCTTATCTCTGTGCAAATTTTAAATCTGACTGGAACTCATTAGACCACCCTCTAAGACGTGATTCTAATGAGTACCAATAGGGTAATGATCGACAGAGAAAATGTAGAAAATATTTACCATAGCTTCCTCATTAAACCCATTACCTCATAAGCTATTTTTATAGCTCAACCTCCTCAACCTCCTTGAATAAATCTACCGAAAAGGTACATTTACTGGCAAAAAAGGTAACCATTGTGATAAATAGAGCATTTGCTCCTTTGAAACAAATGCCTTATTTATCACAATGGTTTCAAAATGTGATATTTACAGAGGCGTCAAAATGCGTCATTATGAGGAAATGGGCTAAAACTTTACTACATATTTACGCCTTTTAATGACACTGCAAACAGAGTAGACCCAGATCAGATTACTCTTGTAGGAGCTGTCTGATAAGAGTCTGCTCTGTTTGCTGTGATATTATATAGATCTAATTCTAGTTTCTACAATGATTAAAACTCTCGTGTTCATTGTGACATTACAAAATTTCAGTTAATTAATATTCAGAAGTTCATGATTTCTTAGATGAATATTTGGAGTAAATGGTTACATACACCTCTGATCTGTCAGCCCCAACTCAACAACAAAGATAACATACAGTCTAGCTATGATCAAACAGCACACTAATACTGAGAGCCCAGATACGATGTATATATTGAAAATTTTCAAGAATAGCTCCTTTATTTCTCCACCAAACCCTATGTTGTGACCACTCTTTAGAATCATCTCTTCGAGACAATTCTAAAGAGTGGTCACAACATAGGGTTTGGCAGAGAAGTGAGAATTTCAGTATCAGAATACACATCTTTGTCTATTGCTCATTTTAACATTTGTTCCTTCACCAATCCCTAAGTTTTGACCACTCATCTCGAAGAGAGGATTCTAAAGCCATGAAACAACACATGGTTTTGTGGTAAAATTTAAAAGATACACATTTATCTACCTTTTCTTACCACAAGACAACATTTGGTTCCTTGGCATACAGTAGAGCCAGATCTAACAGCTCCTGTAGGAGCTGTCCGATCAGGGTCAGCTCTGTTGGCTTATCTGATTCTGAAGTTTCTGTGAGTCAAAATTTTCCTTGTAAATGTGTAATTGTAGCTCTGTTGGCTTATCTGATTCCGAAGATTCTGTGAGTTAAATTTTTCCTTGTAAATGTGTAATTGTGAAAATTACCCCTTTAATCCATAAATACGCATTTCTATGCCTTTGCAAACAGAGCAGACCCAGATCAGACGGCTCCTATAGGAGCCGTCTGATCAGGGTCTGCTCTGTTTGCTTTTGCTGTAATATAGATATGATTTTAAAGTTTCTGCCAGAGCCAAACATTTCTGTCTCTAATGTAATTAATATTCATAATGTCATTATTTCTTACATGAATATTCATGGAGTAAAAGGTTCAGTGAATAAAAATTTATGTAGTAATGAAATCTCATGAGGTAAGGGGTTAAGCTAACATCTGCCTTTAAGACCAGATCTTTGTTGCTTTAGAAGGGTTCTGCTGTACATTTAATAGGTGTGCCATCGGGTCCTAGATATACTGTACATACTTACTGTTATCTACATCATCATCTTCATCAGCTTAAACAGTTCATTATTATCATTGTTATTATTAATATAACCAGAGGTCCAGAGAACATGTGTAAATTAAAACATTTTCAAGAATAACTCCTTTATTTCTCCACAAAATCCCGTGTTGTGACCACTCTATACAGATCACAACACAGAAAACAAGAGCACCACAAGCGGGTGCGAATGCTCGTCTGTCACATTTTGGTATGTGTGGATAGGTCTTGTCAAGATGAACATGAACACCAAAAATGAAGGTTGTAAATGAAAAATTGAAGAAGTTATGGTCAATGTTAAGATTTCGTACGACGACGACAATGACGACGACAACGATGACGCCAGAGTTAAGACAACAGCTCGTGATTTCTTCGAAACAGACGAGCTAATGATGATTTTATTAGCTGAATACACACATTAATCTGTTGCTCTGATAACCCGATAGCCTTAAGTATTTGGCCACTCAATCACCCCTGTACATGGGGGAGATTGCTGAATATGTAAATCTAGCACCATTTTAATATCAGTGAATTAGACTGAATAGTCGCAAATAGTGTAGACCCGGATCAAACTGCTCCTTCAGGAGCAGTGTGATCTGGATCTGCACTATTTGCCCAAGTTTGTCTGAATTCTTAAGAGTAATCTGGGCCTAATAGAGAATGAAACTTCAGCTGCCCTTTGGAATAAAATATGTTATTACTGGAGTAACAAGCTAAACAAAAACAAAAAATGTCTACAAGGTGTGCAAAATGTGCACGTTCTGCTCTATTGGCAAACCTCTCAAGCCACTACTTATCTTGTCAAAATCAAATGATGAATTATCAGATTTGAATCGGTACAAACAAGTTTGAAAACTGCTCTTATGGTACTAAAGAAAATTACTGCACTCATGAACTTAAAAAATATCAAATGGCTGTGTTCATCAAATACCAAATTTGGCTTATAATTTCTATTAGTAATATGTCATTTTACCCACTAAAAGACAGAAATGCCTTTTAATGTCTTTGCAAACAGGGTAGACTCAGATCAGACATATCCAACAGGGTCGACTCTGTTTGCCTATGGAATAATATAGATATAATTCTACAGTTTCTGCTATGGTAAGACATTATAAAATTCAGATAATTAATATTCATGTCAATCTTTCCTAAAAATAGAAAAGTCATACAAAATCAATTTTTTTCACTGTCAGATGTGAAATGATGATATTTATAATTTTATTTGCATTTTTAAAATGTGTAAACAGATGGTTTCCATAGCAACAGGACATCAAATCTGTATAAAAATGTTAAATTTTTATGAGACCTGCTAGGTTAGTGAAAGACCATGTCCCCAGAAATTCTCATTCCTATAATGTTTCCCTTACCTGTGGTACTTATGTATTTAGCTGAGACTTCGGCTGACAAGTCCGCAGGTAGGGCTTTTCCACGTATGAAAAATGCACAAAAAGAATCGGTAGGCTGGGACGGGTCTGAAATGAAGAAAGCATCACCTCATAAGTCTAGGTATGGTGATCATGCTCTACTAAATGAATGAAACAGGCTGCATCGTAGCCGGAGCAGTGTTTGAATATGTCAATAATATCAACCGTTTACTCCATAACGACACCTTTTGCAAACAAAAAACTCCTTTTTGGTTATGACAGTAAAATAAACCTGACTCTACAGATGCAGTTTCTTCAAATATCAAAACATCCTGTGAACATATGCCATTAAAATATCAGCTACTAAATATTCATGATGTCATTATGTCACATTGACCGTTCAACACGGAAAGGGTTAGACTCCAACTTGTCTTTAACCCTTTCCTGCATATAAATGTGTTTTCACGTATCTGCAAACAGAGCAGACCCAGATCAGATGGCTCCTATAGGAGCCATCTGATCAGGGTCTGCTCTGTTTGCTTTTGATTCTACAGTTTTTTATCAAAGCAAAAAATTCCCTTGAAAACTCCATTAAATCGCATTATTTCTTACATGAATAAAGAACAGGGAAAGGGTTAAGTCCCTTGTATTACAAATCTAGCTAGTGTTTGATGGAAGTATCATCTTCTGAAGTGAAAGAGTGATGAAAAGTGTGATGAAAAAAGCATGACAGACAAGCAGATGGACATACAGACAATGGTGCTGTAATCTTTGTCATCCCGCTTACAGCTTTGAAATCTACAGTCCTAGACAATAAGAATATCTAGGCAATCCCATTAAAATATTTTTATATCTCTCGGCCAAATACTTTCTTGCTGGTAGTAATTAACTCTTTTACGCCCATCAAAGCCTTTGCAATCAGAGTAGACCCAGATCAGACAGCTCCTGTAGGAGCCGTCTGATCAGGGTCTGCTCTGTTTGCTTTATGATATAATAAAGATCAGATTTCACAGGTTCTGCCATGGCCAAATATTCCAGTGTCCACGTGCTATTATGGCAATAAATCTAATTTCTTATGTAAATATTCATGGTTAAATCACCTAATGGCTGAAAATATTCTACAACAGTTAAAAGAAACTTACCAACAAAGGGCACATCAAATGATCTAAGGTTGGCTGCCAAAGGCCATTGTACATGGATGTTTAGTTTTATATTTTCTAACCGCAATCTGGACTTCAGTTGTACCTGAAAAATACAAGAAACAACTTGAGCACTTTGAAAACAAGGAGATCAGGGTATGCTCTGTTTGCTTATTTTCACAGAACTGATGTTCTTCTGTTTGCCATGGCAATAAACAGTGCCCCAGATAAGAAATTGTTAAATAGGGTACTTCACTCCTCTCTTTCAAATTAATAGAGTGAAATGAAAAATAATAGAGTACCTGTTGGTTTTCGTAACTCGATCGCGTCGCTATAATAAGCTGTTTCAAAGTGAAAATTGTGGCTTCCTTAAGTATTAATTAGCATCCATTAATCTAAAAGGTATGCTGTTTATATATAGAAAAGACATAACTATACTGAAATATTGCATGGACACTTCTGTCACCATGTAGTGCTGGTCTTGTCAAAATCAACTGACGACATAAACCAATGATTTATATTAACTATTTGGTATACATGGTCGCTACATAAACACACACTGCGATTTGTAACTGATGTTTAACAGTTGTAACTGTAGCTAGTCTAACAGTTTAATACAAGCAGTTATCTAACAATTAATTTTTCAATTGTCAGCATTCATCAGTCCTTGCTGCTGCATTCAGGTTCCCTTCTACACATTGTTAAACTTAAATTTAGTGCAGTTAACATATTATCGTTGATTTCCACGTATATCTAACCAGGGGGAAAACGTCTAAAGTGTCTCATCTTGCACAGGAACGCTGTACGTAATGTTTAACTCTGAATCTAGTCTGATCGTGATTCTGATTTATGATTATCCACCGCCGATTTAACTACAATCAATTAATAACACTAGCTTTACTATACTGGCTAGGGAAGTCTTTGATTCAGATTGAAAATAACATAAAAAGACTGTTTTAAAAGCCAGAATGAACTGTTACCTACCATTTCGATCGCGGTGCGACGTTTTAACAGAAACCACGAAAACAAGTGACAATTAGTCTAATCGACCAAGTTATCGAGACGCTTATGGAGATAAAGATCAGTAAGCGTCTAGCAATGGATTGGTAAATTATCAAACACAAGCAATCGGAATACTTCAGCTATTTCCGCATTGCCCCTCGCAAAAAGGTGTTGGAAATCAGCAGAGAAGTAAAAAATTTCGAAGAAAATGAAACTAAAAGCCGTTAGCGAAATCGGCTTAGATTGTAATTGTACGCATCTACGGTAATATGTTTAGCGTATTCTATAAAAGGCTTGCGTAATTGATACGCACTGAATTGATTTTCAAAGCGTATTTGGCCGTTTTTAATGCGTAAAATACGCCGATACGCAGCTTATCTGGGGCACTGAATAAATTTCAATATTTTATATTTTTTATAAAAGAAATAATTTGGTTAGAATCTTGCATGAATTTCTTCAGGTAAAGGGTTAAATATTAAAAGATGCATCTACAGAGTAAATAGGTTAATTGGAGACTCTTACAACAGTTAATAATACAGTGTTCCCTCTCTACAACGACACCCGTTGGGATACGAAGATTGTATGTGTTGTTCAGAGGGAGTTGTTAAAGGGAGGGAAAATCAAACATAATTAGCTTGTTTGCAGATCCCCAGATAAGGTTATTTCGAGAACTAAAACCGTTATGCCTCAATCAAACCCTACGTTGTGACCACTCTTTAGAATCGTCACTTTGTGACGATTCTAAAGAGTGGTCACAACACAGGGTTTTATGGAGGCATAAATAAAATACGATGGAAAAAAGTTGTTTCTGGAGCCTTGTTGTTTCGGAAACAGTGACATGCGTTGTTGTAAGGAGGGAATCATTATTGAGAGGGTCGTTGTAGGGAGGGAGCACTGTACATCAATCAAATTCATATTTTGTTATTTCATAATAACATATTTACCCTGACTGTTAGAGATGGAACTGGTTCTCCATCAATTTCAACACCTGTAGCCATCTGTAAAAACAAAAAATATACAGTTCTTAAAATTCTGAATGAAAACATGCATGGAAAGAAAGTCTCTGTCATTATGTGATAAAACGTGTTTTGTGATTGCATTGTAAATTGCATTGTATTAATTTGATTGGTATAACATGAATAATGATATGTATGTTTGATGAACCTGTGATTCAATTATGTGCACTGTGTAATCCTTAACCCATTCCCTGATATTGACGACTTTTGACGACTCTGTAAAAGTCATTTTGTGAAACCATTGTGAGAAATAGAGCATTTGCTCCTTTGGGAGCAAATGCTGTATTTATCACAATGGTTTCAAGCTAAACAATTCTAAAATTTTCCCTTTCTCTAGTTAATGCTCCTTTTCGGTAGATTTATTCAAAGTGGTTGTATCTAATAATAGCCTATGAGGTAATGGGTTAACAGGGAAATAACGAGTATATATACTCTAAATATCTGGCCAGTTTGATTAAGGTCAACACTATTTGCTACTATGTCAGTCTAACCATATGACAATTACCTTAATAGCTGCACTGCTACAAGCTTTCACATAAAACGTACAAATCAAATTTACTAGTTCCTCAATTCTTTCAATGCCAACTAGCTTTAATCTGCAAAAAAATGCCGTCATGCTTCAATTCTCAAAGTGACAGTTTAGATCCTGATGAGACTATAAAGAGTTTCTCTGTTTTTAAGCCAATCTTTTTGCCAAGGTCATCACAAATTATTCAAATGTCTGAAGTGCTAAAAGATTTAACTCTTTCACCTTCAATGTTGCCAAAATGTACTATCATAAACAGTGAAGTCCCAGGAAAGGCTGTGTCTGATCAGGGACTTCATTGTTTGTTTCAACCTTTAGTTCTAATTCTGTGATTTATTCCTATGAAATATGCCTTCAGGAAGTTTTTATTTCATTGCAATGTTTAACAAAATTGGGTTACATACCAGAGTTAGAAATTTGGCATCAAATGAATCTAGATTAAAACTGAAATATGAAACAATTATATTTACCGAGACATCATCCAGACTAGGGGCCACATGTACATGTATTGTCAAGTCCTCTTCCTTCTTTGACAAATTAGGCATGATAACTGAAGAAACAATGTACACCAATATCAGTCAAAGCACAGTAACATTTTCAAAATAATATACAACCAATCATTCACCTTCACTTGTGCAGACCCCAACAGAGCAACAGATAAATGTGCATCTCAAATACTAACATTGTCATTTCTCCACCAAAACCCCATGTTGTGACCATTCTTCAGAATCATCTCTTCGAGACTATTCTAAAGAGTGGTCATACCATAGGGTTTGGTGGAGTAAAAAAAAGAGCTACTTTTGAAAATGTTTTTTCTTATCTGGACCTCTGCCTCAATGTTATAAAACTTACAATAAATAAACATACACTATTTTTTTACCACAGCAAAACTGTAGAATCTGAGTCATATTGTTTCTTATGCAAACAGAGCAGACCCAGAATGAGTTCCTACAGATGTCTAATCTGGGTCTACTCTGTTTGCAAATGTAACACAACAATTAGAAAGCTGAGTTACTTGATGTCTAATCTGGATCCAATTCATTTATAAATGTGAATCAAGGCACAAATAGCAGGATAGGTTTAAGACTTAACCCTTTCCCTCATATAAACGTGTTTTCACGCATTTGCAAATAGAGTAGACCTAGATCAGATGGCTCCTCCCAGAGGAGCCATCTGATCAGAGTCTGCTCTGTTTGCTAATAGAATTTGATAGATCTGTTTATTTGCTTTCTAAAATGTCTACAATGTCCCACCTTCCATATTTCTTTATAACTATTTTGTTAATGAATATTCAGTGGGTATTGAAATTTGTAATAAACATAGAACAGGGAAAGGGTTAACATAAGTATCCATAAAAATAATTTTCTCCGACTCCATAAACAATGCCTTAAAATAAAATTTTACCTAGCCTGACGAGTACAATAGACTAAAGACTAAAGCCCTTGTGCTATTTTCAAAGAGTGATTCTATGATTGATTACCAGCTTTGGACTGCTGCTCTTTAATCACTCTCTGCAGCTGGGACATTTCTCTGTCCATGTCAGAGTAGTTCAATTCCCTAGACTCCACAGGTGGGGGTATGAAAAGGTCTGGGTCTGTCCCCATATAGGAGCACTCCAGTCTTCCTGAGTCACTTAGGGACACAATTACTCCCTTCAAATCCCTGAAACAAAGGATATAATGAAATGAAGTTAACAATTATATATAATCTCAGGAATAAAGATCTTATAAAAAGAAATAAATAATTTTCTGAAACGAAATTGCAATACAGATTTTAGATTAACCTTTTACTGCATGAATTAAAAGAAATTATGACATCATGAATATTAATTAGATTAATTTTTATAATGGCACAGGGAAATTTGGCCATAGCAGAACTGTAGAATCATATATCTATATTACTTCATAAGTAAACAGAGCAGACCAAGATAAGTCGGCTCCTGTAGGAGCTGTCTGATCTGGATCTACTCTATTTGCACAGGTGAAGACAGGCTTATCTATGGAGTAAAGGGTTAAAAGCACACAATTCTAACAAAGAACATTTTCCAGGCCTAGACAAGAATATTGTAGTTAAGAAAGCTGATCAGTCAAAAAATAATTTCAAATACAGTAAAACTGCGCTAATCCTAACTTTTGTCCAACAAATACAAAGACCCTCAGTGATAGAAGGCAACTATCTTACTGGAAATTTCCAACTCTCATCGTAACAGGCACCATGTCAAGTTTCGCTGCCCATTTTTGTGTGACATCTTGGTACACCATCAGCGTCTGTGTGGTTGTGGCTAGCAGGTAGTTGATTGTACCCTCTGTCACTGGAAACAGAATGTATACAGTAATATTAGTTAGAATGTCATGCAGTGATACCTAGCCAATCAATTTGCATCAAAAGACAATACCATCATTTTAAAACCCCATTGCAGAGCTATAGATAATATTAAAGTCGTCCTTTCTATGATAAACCCTATGTTAAGACCACTCTTTAGAATCATCTTGAATAGTTTTCTAAAGAGTGGTCAAAGAATCGAAGGAGCTACTCTTGAACATGTTTCCCATGAAGATCAATAGTAATGATAATATTCTATTCCTTAACCATTTCCCTAATAATTATTCATGTAATAAATATAATGACATCATGATAATCTATTAGCTGAATTTCTATAATAAACTTTTCAAGGGATTTTGTTCCTTTGACAAAAACTGTTGAATCACATCTATATCATGTAAAAAGCAAACAGAGCAGACCCTGATCAGACAGCTCCTATAGGAGCCATCTGATCTGGGTATACTGTTTGCAAAGGCGTGAAAAGGGAAAGGGTTGACCCCCTACTTGATGAATATTTATGTAAGAAATGATGATATCATGAATGTAAATAACCTGAATTTATCACATAATCTGTCTTGTGGGAGTGCCGTAACAGAGTGCAGTAAATTGAGAGAATGCACTAGTGTAATTTTTTTATGTAAATTAGCAATCGTTAACCAATCGTAGAGTTCATTTAAGTGTTAGCCAATCGTAGCGCTCCATGTGCATTGTCGGTTGTATTACAACGCTGTTTGTAAGCAATGGTTGAAACAGCCGTAAGCTATAGCCTGTTTCATGTTCTACAGCATGTTTAAGGCTTATGTGATAAAAAGAATCTTACACTCGTGTTCATTACAAATTGTTTTCATGAAACAATTTGTAATGAACACTCATATAAGATCCTCTATGTTTATAATGGCATCATGAACAAAGACTCAAAAATCAGTAGCTATCTGATCTAGGTCTATTCTGTTTGCAAAGGTATCAAAAGGCAATTCTATGAGGAAAAGGGTTAAAAGAACATGAATCTCATCAAGTCTCTGCCATATAATGTTCTGCAAAATAAACTTATTTTTCTTCATGATAAGTCTTCTTTGGATTGCTTATGGTACAGAATTCATTAAGATTTTCACCTTAAACTTTTAGAATATGTTCACCAATCCTTTTAGCCAATAACTTACATGATGCATACGGAACAAAACAGCTGATGTCGTACTCAAACTTCTTCATGTACCGTAAACGCCCGGTCTCTGTTAGACAAAATATGTTCCTCTCACCTGGAAAACAAAGAATAGGATATATGCATCTCAGAAAAAAGCATTTGTAGTC
This sequence comes from Azorinus chamasolen, assembly GCA_963576725.1. Lineage (NCBI taxonomy): Eukaryota > Metazoa > Mollusca > Bivalvia > Cardiida > Solecurtidae > Azorinus > Azorinus chamasolen. The sequence continues at coordinate 50,613,322 of OY755253.1, read as the reverse complement.
TGTAACAGAGTAGACCCCAATCAGATGGTTCCTATAGAAGTCATCTGATCAGGGTCGGCTCTGTTTGCTTATGGAATAATATAAATTTGATTTATGCCATGACAGAAAGTTCATAACATTCTAAACATTCAGCTTATTAATATTCATAATGTCTCACATGAATATTCAAGGAGTAAATGTCATGAAGTGAATAAAAGCAACCGGTTTAACAAAGCAGCTGGTTCTTTAATGCAGAATGAAAGCAAGGCAAAAATCTTCTGATCATGATCTACACTGTTCATTAGGTTGGATAATAATACACTGAAGATGCTAATGCATATACAAGAGTGCCTGAAGTAACAAATGTGTCATCTGCAGACAGATAACATGACAAACAAGATGTGTTTGTGAAACACTATGCCCCCAATTTGACCTTTGACCTTGATCTTAATAAGTCACCCATAAAAATGCTCGCCTCCATAAGTTGCAAATGCATGCCAAGTTTGAAGTATGAATGTGCAATCATCATCATCCTGTTTAGATTATACAGGCCTTTGATCATTCCTTGAGGCCTGGCAGACAGTTTGCATTAAAGTTGGGAACAAAACAAACAACCAAGGGACAGACAGGGCAAAACCAATACCCCCGGGGACATAAAAAGTGCAAAAAAAAAGTCTCACACATACAAACAGAGAGACAACAGATGGATGATGGAGAAGTAATTCCTAAGTGTCACACTGCTAAAATAGGCGTCACAAAAACGATTATACAGACTCTTCTCCGATATCAAATTTTCAACCAAATTGCTGATTCTGGGTCTACACATATAAGATCATACAAGGTACCTAGTCTCATGCAGAGCCTCATTTGATTGCTAAATATTTCATGACTCACCTAGGACTAGTATTGATGGTGGTGCAGTCGGGTAGGAAATTATTGCTAAGTCTATGGCTTGTTCCCCTGTATTAAAACACCAGTCAGGCTGAAACAAAACAGAAAACATGTATTATACACACTAGCTGACACTGCTCTATTTATCACATTGCTTTCAAAACTATGTTATTCTAAAACGTTCCCTTTTTCTAGTAAATGCTTCTTTTCAGTAGATTTATTCAAACAGGATGGGTCTAAAATAGAATAGTAGGAATGGGTTAACCCTTTCCTTCATATAAACGCATTTCAACACATTTGCAAACAGAGTAGACCCAGATCAGACGGCTCCTATATTATCTGGTGTCAGACGGCTCCTAGATTCTGCCCTGTTTGCTAATGGAATTTGAAAGATCTGTTGTTTTTCTTTCTAAAACGGTTACAAAGTTTCATCTTCCATATTTCTTTATAACTATTTTTCTATGAATATTCAGTAGGTGTTGAAATTTGGAATGAACGTAGAACAGGGAAAGGGTTAAGCAATCACTGCTTCAACATACGGGTCTTCATTATGCTCAACACCTTACCTCGTGAATATGTAGATAAATAATGGCATTATGGATATGGATATATTATTTTCAGTCATGGCAGAAACTAGAATCATTCCAAAAGCAAACAGAACAGACGATGATCCTACAGGAGCTGTTCAACTGCATCTGCTTGTTTGCAAAGACGTTAAAGGGCATAATCCGGCATATATCTATGGAATAAAGGGCTAATGCAGGGAGCTTTTTGCATTAGTTTTGTCTTATAATAAGCTACCAGTCCCAGAATTAAACCTCCTTCTAACAGTTGGGTATAACTGCAATTTATTTCTGAACTAGAAAATGAAACCATAGGATAAAGATGCCCCCATGGCGATATAGGTTAACCCTTTACTCCATAAATATGCCTTTCTACACCTTTGCAAACAGAGTAGACCCAGATCAGATGGCTCCTGTAGGAGCCGTCTGATCAGGGTCTGCTCTGTTTGCTTTTTATACAATATAGATCCGATTCTACAGTTTCTCCTTTGGCAAAAATTGCATGTGTTAATACATGTGCCATTTAAATTTTAAAAGACAATCCAGGGCCTCCGCTGGCGGTCGCCAAAATCGCCAATGGCGAAAATATTCATAATTTGGCGATAAAAAATTAAATCTGGCGAATGTTGTGGCGAAAGACAATTTTGCAAATTATGCCGAGAAATACAGACCCAATTTAGCTCTCTCAGTCAATTATCACAGCTTCTTCTGTTTGTGTGCAAAGCGTGTCGGTTGTTTACACAAGAATTTTACCTGGGGATTTCCCATGCAGGCACCGGATATCATGCGTGAAAGATGTGATTCTAGCTGGTTCCCAATTTGTGTCCTACTATTTTGTTACATGTAAGCAAACAGATTATGCGGGAAACCAGTCATGTCAAAGATGGCGACGTTGTTTGCAAGTTCAGCCGTGGGCAATTTGATTTCTTCTTGTGGCACGTTTATTACTCAAACGAGGGGACTGACACCTAAGGATTTGCATCAAAGGGATTAAAGAACGACAAACAAGACAATTAAGTGGATTTGGCTTGCGATTATCTCGGGCAATTTGGGTCCGATCGGACTTTGTAGATCCACGGTAAGAAACAATTACACCACTAAAAGGCACTATTCAGACTACTGTGTTAGTTCTCAGTTTGATAATTGGGAATAAATACTTTGGATGTGTATCGTGTGTCCTATTATTAAAGATATATATTTTATGCTTTCAGTCTGTTAAAACACAGAGTTTAAACAATTCACATTTCAAATTGCCTACTTTAGTGCACTCGCAGTGTTCTGAAACTACTAAAGGAAATGCATATAACAGAAACATTCCATATTTCTTTGCATAACTTTAACTGTAGAGAAAATGAATTGACCATTTTTTGTATCCTTATTGTTTGTGTTTAAAACTTTTTTAATTCAAAATATATTTGTTCTGAAATTATTTATTTGCAGTGAAAGTTAAAGCAGTTTTGAAATTTAATGTTATTTATCTTGTTAAGCAACATAATCTGAAACGGAGACATACACATACATGTTCAATACAAAACTGAATGGAAATTAGGGAAAATTCCAATACTTAAATGTACACATCATTTTTTCTGTGGCTTATCGTAAGTTTTTAATAGTACCAAGAGAAGATTTAATATTGTTTACAGATAAAAGTCGACTATTGCTTTATTTGTTTGTTTTATTTCAGATCTTCAAGTGGGGAGGAGAATCCCAGGCTTCAGATACTACTCCATCATCATAAGGAAGTGACCCTAAAATGATCATCCACAGGGAAAACATAAAATGTAATGCTGAGCGCCAGCAAAGCAGACCATATGGCTACATGTTGAAGTTGATCCAAGACTGCCACCAGCATGATCAGACCCATATGGATCAACATAGTCTTTATGTTGACATAAATTGTTACTATTATCAAAATAATAAAGGAAATGTAAACATACACAAGTTGGTTCTTCTGTGTTTAAAGTGTTACACATTTCATGACGTAGAATCTGAAGGAAAACTTTGGCTCAAACTTTGGCTCCAACAGATCCAAATTGGCGAAACAAAATTCTTATTTGGCACAAGTTTTTCTAATTTGGCGAAAGTGATGGCGCAAAGAAAAAAAAAGCCAGGGGAGGCCCTGCAATCTAGATAATATTCATGACGCCGTTTCTTACATGAATATTCATGGAGTAAAGGGTTAAGAGAATGTACATACCATAACCCTTTTTCCTGTTTTTATATTCTGTTTCTCCTCTTTTGATGAAGAATCTGTTGCCACGGCTAGCACCTGGTATCTATGGAAACCAAAGAAATGATAAAATGAAACTGAGTGACATGATTTAATCCTTTAATTGAAGGAGATACGTTTTAACCCGTCGCTTGCTATTCGCGCCAATATACCTACCTGTAAATAGTGAATACCCAGATGAGACAGCTCCTGCAGGAGCTGTCTCATCAGGGTCTGCACTATTTACAAGTTGATTGTGCAACCAGTGCACCCCACAGCAGTGATTGCACAGCGATATACTTGTACACAGTGAAGATATATGTAAATATACAACAGGGCATGGGTAAAGAAGGAGAAATGTGCTTTAAAATACAGCAAGTGAAGGGTTAATGACTTTGCAAATACAGTAGGTCCAGATCAGAAAGCCTCTGTAGAACCAGTCTGATCATGGTTTGCTAACAAAATCATAAAGATATGGTTCTACATTCTTTCTAAAAAATCCCTCATCATAATGCCAATATAAAAATTCAGTTAACATTCATGATGTCCTTATTTCTTATTAAAATGAATATTTATCCAATAAAAGGTTAATATTCATTTTACTTACTTGTAACATTCAACCTGCCATGATGAGGACACAGTTATGAAGCTGTCCAGACGGGCTATGTACTTTAAGGGACCCGGCAGCAAAGCCCCGGGCAAAAAACGACTGAAGGCAAAACTCTCTTGCTCAAATATTGTCACTGTACCGTCCATGGATTGCACACATAAGAAGTCTTTGGCTGTTGAAAAAATATTGCAAAAAAAACAACTGTTTGATTATGAAAATTCATTCATTAAAAGTTTCTCATTTTTTGTATTGATCATTTGTCTAATTCTATTATTCATTTCTTCAAAATAAGCCATTCATCCAATTTTGCTGATTTTTTTTTTTTTGCTTCAATATAAACCAATATCCTACCACTTTGGTATTGTTCAAAATAATATGTCATCGTGTTTACACTATAATGATTTCTTCAGTAATAAAATTGACAGATTACACTGAAGGGTTTTCTCTTAACCATTTTACACCTTAGAGACATTTTTTATGCCTTTGCATACAGAGCAGACCAAGATCAGGCCAGTGATAAGGGTCTGCTCTGTTTGCTTAAGGAACTATGTAGAACTGAGGAGGAGGCGTCATCTGATTCGTATCTGCTCTGTTCCCTTCTGAAGTTACAGAGGATCTGACTACACTTTCTACCAATACAAAAATCTTACTGTGTACATATGCCAGTATAAAAAGTCAGCTAATAAATATTCATGGAGTCATAATTTCTTACATAAATATGCAAGAGGTAAAGGGTTAAAAGAACTTCTATACGACATTTCCTGGAAGAGTGTTTCCAGTAGGAATTTCAAGTAAAAACATTAAGGGTCCCAACAATATTATGAGGGTAGACACAGATTAGCGTGGAGGAGAAGGGCCTCAGGGTCAATATGAGTAAAACCAAGGTCATGATCACTGGTCCTAACCTCAACTTACTGAGGAAATCAGGAAAACACCCTTGTGCTGTATGCCTGAGCGAAACAGGCAGTAACTCAATCCTCTGCACCCACTGTTCAGGATGGGTCCACAAAAAGTGTAGTGGTATAAAGGGCTCCCTCAAAGAAAATCCACACTTTAAGTGTTCACGTTGTACAGGAGCAGCTAGACCAATAGATGGCAGACCACTGACAGAGGTGGATATTGGTGGTGACAAGCTTGAGGTAGTGACAGTTACCTTGGAGACACACAGTGACACTCTCATCAGATGGTGGCTGTGAACTCCTTGCAGCTACACGCTGCAGGACTGCCTGGAAACAGTTTAGAGAGCTTCTAACAATTCTGGCAAACAAGCACCTACCAACAGCTACAAGGGGTCCCATATACTCCTCTTATGTCAGAAGTGTGCTACTGTATGGCTCCGAAACCAGGGCTGTCTCAGCTAGCATACTAAAGAAACTAGAGCGTAATGATAAAGCCATGATCAGATGGACCTGTTTAGTGAAGCCCGAAGAAAACATTCCATTTGCGTCCCTCCTTGCTCAAGTCAACTTGAAGAGCATCACAGACATCATGCAGAAGAGCAGACTGCGTTGGTTGGGGCACATAGAGCGCAGCACTGGCTGGATTGCTCAAGTCTGACAAATTAATGTACCAGCAGAAAAGACCACTGGTAAGCCTAAGTTGTCTTGGGAAGAACTAGTAAAGTGAGATAGGAAAAACCGGATTCCAACAACCCTCAAAACAGACAGGAATGGAGAGGACGACTTCGATCTAGACTGGGCAGTCAGGCCCCACCCTCATCAGAGGATTAATTGATGGCCTGATCAACAAATAAACCAGATAGCGAGTGAGTGAGTGGTACGAGTCCAAGCAAAACATAATTTTTCACTATTTTTTAGCCAAAACATTTGCTAAATGGCTTATTTTCCTGAAGCCCTTGTGTCCAACTGAATTTAAATTCACTATGTTAGAAGCAACTCCAAACACACAAACTGTCAAATAGGATTTTCACAAAATCATCTGCCCATCCTCGGGGATGCATCTGTCCATAATCTGACGCTCACAGGCCTTCAATATTGCATCAGGAATGCAGGATCCTGCATTAATGGAAAACGCTGCTGGAAAAATCTATGAAATCCCATGAAAATGGAATGACATATAAAAACTATGGTTTTTGACTAGTGATCAATGACTGAAAGTATAAACCACCATGATCTTACATTTCACTTGACCAAAGGGTCCGTGACAGAAGTTGTAGGCGGTCCGCTGCAGTTTGTGCTCGTAGGCCAGAGTCATCTGGTACTGTGTTCCATGCTCCACTGCTCCAGACATTTCTGAAAAATTACACAAGGCATAAATATGCAAATTCTGAGCTGAGAAACAGATAAAGGTGCATACTGGTACCCTAATACTAAAATCGTCCTTTCTTCACCAAACCCTATCTTGTGACCACTCTTTAGAATCGCCTCTTCGAGACGATTCTAAAGAGTGGTCATAACATAAGAGTTTGGTGGAGAAATGAAAAAGTAATTCTTGAAACTTTTAATTTATGCATCTTATCTGGACCTCTGTTGTAGGTACGTATTGTTATTTCCTCAGAAAGGAGCACAAACACGTCATGAATTGGCAAAAACCAATTTATAGAAAATATGTTACCCAGACTTTTTAAATATTCCTCGTATCTTGAATTCTAAAACTGACTTGAATATATCACACAAACCAGTATCAAGTCAAATCTAAACATTTTAATTCCGCACTGTATGTCATTCAAAATAATCCAGCAAATTGAAGTATTATATATAAACTGGACTCTATAGTTAAGTACTGATGGTGAATTCCACATTCAGCATTCAAAAAGTTTAGTGTAGCTACACTATATTACTATGAACCACTTACGTGCCACATTGTAGACCGCTAGTTTTCTAGGATGTAGTATTCCAAGCTGAAGCTTCTCTGATCCCCTGAAAGAATATTAGGCTCAAATTTGGTACTTGTATAGCTAGACCATAAGATAACAAGAGCACCGCACACAGTTGCCAACGCTTGTCTGTTTCAATGTGGCCACCAAAAGTTTACATTACAAAGCAGACACGGCAGTCATGCCAATAGCTCCCATTTCTTTCTTAAAAAAACCCCAGATAAGCTAACTAGAGCTTGTTTTTAAGAAAAACATATGTCTCCCACCTGCTCCTGTCTCAAAAATGATTGAATGCATTTTCATTAGGTTTGTTGGAGACTGGATGAGGACTTTTTTATTTAGAGAGCAGACAAAGCTAAAAAAGCTCAGTTTTCAACAATTCAAGGGTCGTAACTCTGAAGTACCTGCTCCAAAATTGCTAGTTATTCAACTTGGCCTAGATATTATAACAATAACATTTTCATAAGGTTTGGTGATGATTAGATGAGAACTTTATGACTTAGAGAGTGGACAAGGCTAAAAAGGCTAATTTTGTATTATTCAAGGGCCATAACTCTAAAGTGCCTAGTTCAATCTTGCTGGTTATTCAACTTGACCTAGATATTATAGCCATAAACATTTTTATAAGGTTTGGTGAAGATTGGAGGAGACGTTTTTGACTTAGAGAGCGGACAAGGCTAAAAAGGCCAAATTAGGATAAATCAAGGACCATAACTCTAAAGTTCCACAAACAATCTTGCTGGATATTGAACTTGGCCTAGATATAATAGCCATAAACATTTTTATAAGGTTTGGTGAAGTTTGGATGAGACGCTTTTGGCTTAGGAAGCGGACAACTTCTCAAGGATAAAACGGCTAAATTTGGATAAATCAAGGACCATAACTCTAAAGTTCCTGTAACAATCTTGCTGGATATTGAACTTGGCCTAGATATTATAGCAATAAACATTTTTATAAAGTTTGATGAAGATTGGATGAGACTTTTTTTACTTCGAGAGCGGACAAGGCTAAAAAGGCCAAATTTGGATAAATCAAGGGCCATTACTCTGAAATTCCTGAAACAATCTTGCTGGATATTGAACTTGGCCTAGATATTATAGCTATAAACATTTTTATAAGGTTTGGTGAAGATTGGATGAGAACTTTTAAAATTAGAGAGTGGACAAGATTTTGTGACAGACGGACAGACAGAAAGGAGTAAATCAATGTCTCCCACACCAATACCTGGTGGGAGACATAATAAAATGCAAGAAACATTGTGCTTTTGGAGGTGATAGAGTCAACTGGGCTATCTGATCAGGGTCTGCTGTTTGCTTATGGAATTGTATAGATCTGAATCTGCAGTTTTCACCAGGGCCAAACCTTTAGACTGTTTAATATTTTTTGAGTTATTAAAATGGTACTACATTGACTCATTCGCCAGCTTGCACAAGTAATAATGAAATTGCTGTAAGTATGCAAAAGAGTTTAAAAAAATATTACATGATAAAAAAACTTACGAGACAAATCTACCAGCCTCAATCTGAAGTATAGGCTGCTGTAAGGAGGACTCGAGCAAGACATCCTCAGGTTTAAAGCCACTCCAACCATTCTCTGTCTTAGCTGGCTTTGGATTGAAGATCCGCAGAATTCCATGGTAGCTACCAATTATGATTTTATCTGCAGAGGAGTAAAAAATCTTGATGAAATTTAGCTGTTACAAAATCAAGATAAAGACATGAATATTCATTAAGAAATAATGACAATGAATATCAATAAGCTGGATTTTTATGAAGGTGCCATGAACAAGGAATTTTTACCATGGCAGAAACTGTAGAAATATATCTGTTATGTCATAAGCAAACAGAGCCGACCATAACCCTTTACTTCATGAATATTCATGTAAGAAATAATGACATCATGAATATTAATTTGATTATCTTTTACAATGGCAAATGAACGCTGGAATATTTGGCCATGGCAGAAACTGTCGAATCATATCTATATTATATCTTAAGCAAACAAAGCAGACCCTGATCAGACGGCTCCTACAGGAGTCGTCTGATCTGGGTCTACTCTGTGCTACTCTGTTTACAAAAGCATTATTTATGGAGTAAAGGGTTAATCAGGGTCCTGCAGATTTGGGTGTTTTCTCTTTGCAAAGGTGAAAAAAGGTGTCTCTATGGAGTAAGTTTGCACAATCTGAAATGATTTACTTGCATATATATTTATACTACGGTAACCATTTCCCTGTTGAATATTTATGTCAGAATTAATGACGATCATGAATATTTATTATCTGCACTTTTTCTGGCATATAGTCAAAAAATCGTAGCCAATTGGGTAATGTTCAAAGATCATGCAGATGAATTTCATAACAAGAAAACAATAAACCCTTTACTCCATGAATATTGATGTACGTAATTATGACATAATGAATATCAATTAGACTGACTGTTATAATAGCACATGGACACAGGAATTTTTGGCCATGACAGAAACTATAAAATCATATCTATATTACTTCATAAATATATTATTTCATAAACAAACAGAGTAGACCCTGATCAGATGGCTCCAACAGGAGCCGTCTGATCTGGGCCTGCTCTGTTTGCAAAGGCATAGAAAGGCGTATTTATGGTGTAAAGGGTTAAAGCTGTCACAGGGCTACCTAGTTCATTTGGATTGTTGTCAATGTTGGCAACACACAGACAGCCCTGGTCAAACTCCTCATCTTCACCGCCAGTAGTAGACCACCAATCCCTTGCTTTGAACAGGGACATATTTTAACTATCAATCACGTCCCTGAAATAAAACATAACACTTTTTTTATGGCATTGTTATTTTTAATTGAGTTTTCATGCATTTTGATTTACTTAAACCTTTCCTTCATGAGTCCCAGATGAGATGCTAAAACATATTAAACCATTTTCAAGAATAGTTCCTTTATTTCTCCAACAAGACCACTCTTGTTAATAGTCTTCTCAACTGATTCTACAGAGTGGCAGAGCTACAGATAACAGTGCATACCCAAATACTAAATTACTTTGACCACTCTTTAGAATTGTCTCTTTGAGACGATTCTAAAGAGTGGTCACAATATTGGATTTGGTGGAGAAATAAAGGAGCTATTGTTGAAAATGTTTAAATTTACGTATATCTTATCTGGAGCTCTGGAGTGGTCAAAATGTAGGGTTTGATGGAAAAATGATGATGTTAGTATTTGAATTCGTACAATGACATATATCTGTTGCTCTTATTATCACACAAACACTCATAAACTGAATTCATATTAACAAATAAACGTCTGACCCTAACAGAAACTTCAAAATCAGATTTATATTACGCCTAAAGCAAACAGCGCAGATTCTGCTCAGACAGCTTTTAATTTTAAGTGCGATAGTTTTCCCCATTTCAGCATTTTTAATGTGATTTTGGAGAAATAAATGAGAAAAAATCGCAATTATCACGGCCCAAAATGATCCCCCGTTACAGTTAGGAATTCCTTGTCGGCTGAGAATCTGAGGCCCCTGATAAGCCAGGTGCTGTCAACTTGTTAGGCTCTGACAGTTAGTACAGGGGGTGCTGGAGAAATCGCCTAGTGACGAAATCGCCTACAATTAGATACATAGTAAACCAGTTGGAGAAATCGCCTAGAAAGCAATTATATAGTGATTGTATTTCGCACCCATGGTGCAGGTAGTGATGACATGAGAGAACTATACAGAGTGTTTGTAACAAGAATAAATTGTCCTGTTGTGTTGTTTTCCAAATCAAGATGACCAAGATTGGACGATCAGTGCGGCCCCTGATCACCACCTGGAATTTGACAGCCCAATATTACAGGGGTTGATAATTATATACCGAATATTAGCAGAAAGTGAAAATGTCATACCGTATAATTCCTTTTAGAAGCCCCCGGGAGCGTAACATTTTCCAAAAGGGGGGCTATTATTAAGATAAGCTTTTTCCTAAATCCAAAAATCAGCGAGAACTGTTTAAATCAAGCCATGCGAGTTTTTATCATGTTTACAGCATCAGTAAATGGCCTACGTGACCTCTGTCGTGTTTACCTGCAAAGGTCCTATGGACCAAACGATATTTTGGTGCTATGCAACCCAGTACACTGAGGTTAAATCAGTGCAATTCTCATCATCACACAACACAGTGGAGCCGAAACCAATGACAGCTCTGGTCCTTAACTTTCTTCTACACGTACAGCACTGGACACACAACTTTGTAAATAGAGATCTACGTTCAGAAGTTTGTGTTAACCGTTTTAAATGTTACATTTAAGTGTTCATTTTAACTTTTAGATTGACTGGATTTTATTAAGATAAACATGATTTGGATGGATTTGGAATCGGATTTTCATTTGAGTTCAGCCTCGTGAGTAGATTTTTCTTACAAAAATAGTCGGGGGGCCTTTATTAGGGCAGGGGCTTCTATTTGGAATAATACGGTATGCACAAAATAAGTTATAATATGAGTCTTACTTCTTGTTAGATGATCTGCATCCAATACATTTTCGAAATGCAATTTTAGTTAGTACAAAATGTCGGTAAAAAATCAAAAAAATCTTGTCGGTGGTCTGTGGAATTATTCACTTCCTATGAAGTGACGTATCCCATTACGTCCCATTATAATAATTTTATTTTTTACTGTGATAACAGACAGTTTTTATAATAATATTTCTAATCAATTTACTGGATCCAGATCATATTACAGTGATTAAGACTTAGATATTTTCACTTATGCCATAACTATTGATATCAGATATTTTCACTTATGCCATAACTATTGATATCATTATCGCTCTTTTTACCATTTTCTGCCAAAGTCAATGTAGTGATCAGGGGTTACACTGGTCAGATCCAGATCATCTGACTAGACATAAGACTCATACAATAACCTGTTCCGTGCGTATGACATTCTTACTTTCTGCATAAATATTATAATTATCGCTCCTTATACAGTCAAACCTGTTTTTAGAGACATAGTTTGGGAGAAAGCCAAAAGTGTCGTATCTCACAGGGAGTCTTTGAATTCAGGTTGAAAATTTCATTGGCCAAAACCGTTTTGATCAACATCCTTCGCGAAAACTGATGACATTTCAAATTTATATCTAGGTATTACTTTTTTAGGGTTTGAAATGGAATAAACTATTTTATAATGTTACTTCTTTAGTGTCCTTATCATTAATTCAATTAATAAAAAGTAAGTTTGTGCACAAAACAAATTCATGAAAATCAGAAGGCCTCGTAGTTTTTCGAAGCGTTTCGGCCCATTGCCACAACGAGGCTAAACACACCTGTCTTTGACAGGGAAGCAGAGGCACATTTCTATATGTCTGTATCTTAATTATGAGAATACAATTTATGTTATAATGGAATAAACCTTTTGAAGTGGTGTGGTTAACTTCTTGTCAAGTTATGAAACAATATTGGCAACTAAATCACTAGTATAGCCAATTACGACATTATGACCGATTTCCGGTATAAATAAATGGATGATTAAAGCGCAGTTCATTATCAAAATTTTATGGTTGGGTAGCTAGCTATAAAAACACTAACAGTAGTGAGACTAACAGGCCGACTGAACCAGATAATCCCTTATCACCTTGGGCATTAATCCTTTGACACGTTAATGAGGGCAATTAGGTACAAACACAATGATACAGTGAAAGATCATTGTCGTTAAAAATAGTGTTGTTCCTATAATCGGTTATAATCGATGATTGATCGAAAAAGTATTTTCGATTTACTATCGATAGTATTTTTGCCATAATCGATTACTGACTGTGTAATCTGTACAGCAGCATCAGTAATTTTCGTAGGCGTTTTAATGGGAATATAACTGTATGAAGTATTTTACCTTTATAATAAGCCTCTACCAAGCTGTAATATGTGACCACTCATTAAAATTGTCTCTTCGAGATGATTCTAATGAATGGTTACAGAATACTGTTTTGTTGACACAAAAGCTTGGTTAGGTATTAGCTTGTTACATCAAGCTTTACATGCACAGAATCTCTAAAAGTATTTTCGATTAATTATCGATTTTTAATCGATAATAAATGTTCGATTCAATTCGATAATCGATTATGATTTTGGTCCGATTCTCCATCCCTAGTTAAAAACAATGTCGTTTGCCGAGTTGGGAGTACAAATTTAGTGTCGTATGTCGCATCTGCCAGTGTGTCGCTATATACAGTTGAAATATAGAGGAAAATACATCGGGAGGAAGGAAATACTGTCGCATCTGACAGGATGTCGCTAAAAACAATGTGTCGCTAGGACAGGTTTGACTGTACATAAATATCTTCTGTCAAATTGATTCTATGTAGTGATCAGGGGCTACACTGATCGATCAATCTTGGTCAATCTCGATCTGGAAAATAATACCACATAACAATTTAATCTTGTTACAAACATTCTTTAAAGTTCTGTCATGTTAACCGTCCTGTACCATAGGTGCGAAATACAAACACTATATAATTGCTTTCTAGGCGATTTCTCCAATTGGTTTACTATATATCTAATTGTAGGCGATTTCGTCACTAGGCGATTTCTCCGTAAACCAGTACAGGTACCATAGACAGTTGGAGCTGTGCAGGTTAAATTCTCAGATGCCACTATGTAGCCAGATTTGTCCAACTTGCAGGACAGTGGTCAACAAATTGCCCTACTTTCTGCCAATTCTAGAATTCCATTCACCTTGTCCTTTACCAAACTGTGCCGAAACACAATGGTCAATTTTGACAGGTTTTTGTATCACAAAGCATTGTATTGTAAATACATGTTTGGCAATTAGCTATTTTATTAGTCATGTTGGATACACTGCCCACACTTTAACCGACATGCAGTTTTAAACCCTCTTCAGTAGATGCCGTTGTTCTGGCGTTGAGGAGTATACATTTGAAGTTGAAAGCATATTTTTAATAATACCGTTTTCAACCAAAGTCTTGACCACCACTTCATCTTTTATCTATTATCGTAACCTTTGGTTCTTAATTAACCAATCAATTAAATGATACAGATCCGATTCTACAATTTCTGTCCAGGCAAAACTTTTCTTTAACAGATTTTAATAGCGAGCACAGCTCGCAAGAATGGCCGAAGGCCATTCTTGCGAACGAAGTGAGCTCTATGGTAACGCGTAGGATATAATTTTGGTTCTATAAGCTGTACATTGTTAACCTGGAATCGGACGTACCGATTTTTTCGCTTCCGGTTTGATCCATTCATCAATCGGAACACCTCGAAATAGCCGAGGTGTTCCGAGTGATTCCTATATTCCGAACTCTGACGGAATACAGCGAGTAGTTACGATTGGTCCTCAATACCCGACAGTCAAAACAAATCGCAACAACGTTTGTCTACGAAGAAAATCGATTTTCTAAAACTTACTAAATTGTAACTTGCATTTCGTTTCGGTGTAGATTTAGATATAACTATTTGAATCGCTATTTATTTACCAGAAAATTAATGTTTTCCGTTCGGTAAACATCTCCGTCCGAGATCCAGTTAGCGGAAAAGGCCGAGTGTATTTGTGTCAAATCTGATGACGTTTTATCCACTTGTAAGTGACGTAGTTGTGGTCACATGACTTCCATTTATCGTCTGAAGTGCATTTTGTGTACCTACAGGGCTCAACCGTCAATAACTTTGTATAAATGTGAGTAATTTAGACATTGATTATTTAATTTTCTTTCATTTGAATCAGTTGTCAATACAAAACATCACATTATTTGAATTAGATCTAGTTATTTATCCCGGCGTAGGGTGTTTTCGACGGTGTAAGCGGTTTTCGTAATTTTGACCTACTTAAACAAATGCCGATTGCTTAAATAAATATGTGAGTGAAACATGCAAACGAATGTATATCACTGAGATTATAAAAGAACTTGATCTACAGCAACGTAGAATTGTTTACATTTTGAACCAAAATAGCTTAAATCTTGGTGAAATCAAACCATCAGACTACCGCAAATTCTCATTCTTTCCACATTGTATTACCCTTTGGAACCAGCTTCCCTGTAACATCGCAACCCTGCCTGACCTTGACCAATTCAGGCAGGCAGTGGTGAGGATGCAGTATTAGTTACATACTAGTGTTTTTACTTTTAATCTTTTTCACATCTCACTAATATGCTAATATTTTATCTATGACTTGATGTCTCTCACTGACCTGAAAATACTCATAACCAGGTTCTTATCCCTATCACCTTTTGCTACTAACAGTTCCGACGTGCACCTTTTCCTGCACACTCGAGAGAGGGGTTGGCAGTACACAGAGATAGATAGATAAATCTGACTTGTTCTTTCCGGCTAGAGTAGTCTTACTGTATGCAGGTCTGTTTGTCAGTGTACTGTTTAAGTTTCGTAGTCTTTCTGTCCTTTAAATACTGTTTTACATAAATCAGCCTGTCTGTCTGACTTCTTTAAATAGGCCTACTGGTTTACAAAAATCATTCTGTCTGTCCGTCTCACACACATCTAACATCCCAGACATAGATCTACAGCCTTGAAGACATATCCTCTATTTACAATCATTCTACACAGAAAGTTAATAACATAATTGAACAACTTGAAGGCTTAGCAACATCATTTAACACAGACATCACAACTTTAAAGGTTGGGAGCATACCACCAGCATCACTTCAGAAATAGAAAGAATTCAAAAACAAGCACAGCAAATTTCATTCAAGCCAATTCTCTGACACTGAAATACACACTAAACAAAAATCTTTAGAAGGACATAAAACAAATAAATACAAATATCACACATAAACACTCAGCACAATCTACCAACAATCAGATGGGATAGAGACATCCAGAAAACAATTCTAAAAAATGTAGAAAATTTACTTTTGAAGTTATGTTCATATATGTATGATGAAGTTCATCCTGATCACTGGCTAACTTACAAGTGGTTTTCCATTGTTTGCAAGACAGTTCAGAATGACTTAAGTTGTCCTTCTTCCCTGCAAGATGTTGCTGCTGCTGATGATGCTGCTGCTATTGATTACAATTTTAATGATGAAAATGATTCTGATTCATGGGATTTCAAACGAAAATAGCTTTTAACTACCCCTAAGATATACTGTATGCACGTGTACCACATAGTTCAAATGTTTAACCCTTTCCTCCATGCTAAATAGGAAATAGCTAAACATTATGTTGTATGTGTTAATAAATACATGTATATGCATGCACACAGCATTGTCCTTATCCTATTGACCTATCCAGTGACTTCAAAGTCTATCATCACCATCATTAGCATCAATTGACATTAAGTTACTAACACAACAGCTCTATCAATATCTTCTGTTATTGCATGTTTCTATCTCAATGCACCTCAATGTACCTGGTGTACATGCAAATATACCACAACTAACACACAGCTTGTCTTGCCATTTTAACCCTTTCCTCTGCATATTTAACACATATGACACCTTTACTATATTTTTTACAATTAACATTTACTGATGATGTCGAATACAGATCTGATGGCAGCTTAAATCGTGATGAGAGTAACGTAGAAAGCTCCTTGAAAGGAGCTTTCTGGTTTCTTGTCATCTTGCTTTAAGCATTACCACACCTTAATTTCAGCTTGCTTTAAGCAGTATTACATTATACATGTAATGCCCTACTGGCAATGGAGGAAATAGTTAATATCGCTGATCTACAGTCTTGTGATTTAGAATATGTCAATAATTAAATTACATCACATCGCAGCATTATGAGTTTCAGATTTTACTTGTAAAAATTAGTGGGTGACATGAACGTCGCTAACTAATACACAAACTTCTATTTCACTGATATATTACAACATTCAACTTGTTGATCGCCGCATGAGCGGCGATCACTAATGGAATGTTCAAAAGTATTTACCCATGTAGGAGGGGTAGCGACAAGTTTTACAAGGTCTATTCAGCGTATATGGGTGAGGAGAACCAAATGAATTGGCTCATGAGAGCGTGGCAGAGAACAGTTTCTATCTGCATTATTGATGTAGTGAAATATGTGATGTAAAAACCTTCATACGATGTTTAAAAAGAAATTTATCAAATTTATTGATTAAATTATCATGAGAGTGATAAATGTTTTAATGAAGTTTTATTGTTTTATTTAGTTTTATTTAAAAAAGTCGTCAATATAGTAGCATGATAACTTTATATACATCTTCAATTTCCCTTGAAGTATGTCTGGCCTGATAGCGTAGTGGTTACCACGGTCGCCTATCGTGCAGTCAGCCCTGGTTCGATTCTCACCGCTGACGAAACTTTTTTTCTCTCTTTTTCCTTTCTATTTTTTTTTAATGATAGTTAATGATAATTATCCATATTAAGTGTTTTTTCTTTCAACTTATACGTTATTTTTGGTAAAACAAATTTGTAGAAAAATTTAAAATAGTTCCTGTTGTAAGAAGAAATTCCTACACCTACTATACAAATAAACCTCTACTGTACATATAAACTTAGTTTTAAAATGCTACCCCTTTATTACGTCACTAGCGGCTGTAGAGACGGGATAAAAAAATTATCCTCTTACGTTTTGGTATCGTCAATATGCCTCTGAACCAATCAATGACCGCCCTAGATATTTGTGTCAAGTTTCATGTGATACTTCCAACAATGCATATGTCATAATAGTTTTACCAGGTATTTACTTGTTACAGTTTGCAACAGAGTTCTTTATCAGCGTGCCATAGTATATATAGGTCTTTGATTTATCCTCATTTTTTTAGCTCACCAGAGCACGACGTGCTCATGCTGAGCTTTTAGGATCGTTGGATGTCCCTCGTCTGTTGTCCGTTGAGATACCACATCAAGTGGCTACAAATGTTATCAGATCTTACTGAAATTTTATCAGAATGTTTGTCCACATGCAATCTTGGTCAAGTTCAAATATGGATCATGTCGGGTTCGAAACTAGGTCACTACGTCATTACACTCTAGAGGCTACATATTTCGTTAAGTTTTTAATGAAATGTTGTATTTCAATTGTCTTAACAAAACAGTTCCTTATTAAAAACCTTCCTTGTACACAAATTTCCCGGCGATCCAATGCCTTGCATCAGTATTCGTCTTGTAAAAAATTGGTGGGTGACTTGATCGTCGCTAACCATGATACAAAACTATTTCACATTATATTACAATATTTAACAACTATTTCACGTTAATGTTACAGTACTTGTCTTATTGCCAAGGTTCAGTTAAAGCCATTTTTTTTAAAATCAACATAGTATGGTGGGTGACATGATCGACTAACCAATTAAACATATATTTAATAAATTGCAGTAGGACAGTCACTTATATAAGTCTGAAACACACAACATCAGCCAATAAGATGTCACAGTCTTGGACCAAAAGTAGATCTATCAACCACTTTACGACTTGGATATGTATTAAAGAAAAGTAAGAGATTGTTGGTTTAAGTTTATTATTTGAAGTTGCCCTTTCAACTTTTATCAAGGTGTTCTGTATTCGTTTATTGTTCTGTTACTTTTAGAGAGTTATAATTGCTGTTACATCTGGTGTATAAATCATCAATTTCGCCATATATTTGGTGTTATGCTTTCACTTTATATAGTTGAATGCGTTTGGCAGCTGTGCTCGCTTATAGGTTGTGCCTATTTCATATTATATTATTGCAAAACATCCACATTTTAATATTTAGTGACAGTAACAATTTTCGTACTATGGTGTGTTACCCCACCCACATGATTTAGCACTGACCAAAAGAATAAATTTCAGATTGTGTTAGATTAACGAGTAATAATGCGCATGCAAACAAGATTACACTAATCCTATATACATGTCAAGGGTTTAGAAACACTTTTTGTTCATTAAAATGGGAAAATACAACGCATTGCGAGTTTAATATTTCTGCTTCAAAGATTGTTTACATAGAATCCATGGACATCAGTGGAGACCAACCATCTGCGGCATGTAAAAACTAGCGAAATTTGCTTTGTAAATGCGACGAGATTACTATACAATAATTTTGGGTAACAGAAAATAATTTGCATATAATGACCTGATTTCAGCAAATCGACATTTTGTTTCCAGTCGTCTAAAATATGAAAAAAATCTTCGGCACTGTGCAGAATTCCAGCGACCGAGAAAATTATTTAGCCCGTATGCGCATGCGTGCAGGAAGTGGAAAATTTTGTCTGGTTAACCATCATTCAAGTAACACAATTCCAATTCGTTCCGATCACATTTCGCACCAAAGCCCATTTGCCCTGGAAATACTTGAGAAATAGGAAAGCAATGGAATTCATTATTTTAAAGACAACTAAAGAGAAATGAAATGAAATAATTACTTACGAAAAATTCAGTCTTCTTTTTCTCCGAATGTTTGAAGACATTTTACAGACTATTGCAATTTTCTTAACCATTTCCTTCATATAAACACCTTTACAGAGTAGACCCAGATCAGAAAGCTTCTGTGGAAGCCATCTGAGCAGAGTCTGCTCTGTTTGCCTATGAAATTATAATGGATGTGATTATCAGTTTCTACCAAAACCAAAAACTCCAGTGCATCCGTTTCTGCTCACTATGGGCTTGCAAGCCCCAGAGAAATGGGAGAGGATAGAGAAAACCGGAAATGATCATTGATGCCCTACTCTTGTTATCAACAGAGCTTCTCTGGTTCTTTTAGATGCCTTATGTAAAGCACCTATACATCGAAACTCGGTTTATAGTCTCGTCCGAAGGACTTGGTCCGGTGGAAGATCGAACCCGGGGCCTCTGGTATTGTAGTCGAGCGTGTTAATCACGATTTACCCACGTTTCGGTAAATGACCAGTTCGGTAAATTGAATTTATATAGTAAATAGAATCGACGTTTCAGTAAAAACGTGATTATATATATAGTCATTATATACACAGGTATTATCATGGTTTTGTAGGTTTGGAACATTAAGTAGTTCTGTGTGATCTGGGTGCAAGCTGTGTATAGATCGGATTATTATTATTACGACTACCTTTAAACAAAGGTGCAAACATCTATTAAGCATAACAATTATCAAAGGCGCGTACCATCAGCGGGTGCAAACTGGTACTACCATTTAATACAATTATTTTTAATTTCGGCGGCGTTTGCTCAATAATTAAAAGTATTTATTACGACTACTTTTAAAGAAGAGTGCGGACATCTAACAACAATTATCAATGACACGTGCCGTCAGCGGGTGCAAACAGGTATTGTGTGGCGGTAAAATTATCAGCTAATAAACTGATTTAACAACAATATAGATCTAATACATAAAATTTCTAAGAACTATGACATCAATCCTGAAAAATAATGTTTTCTTAAAGGCATTTTGGAAAAATATAAGATAAGTAGTTATATAATGACCTTTTTACCGAAACGTCGGATCGAGTTACTCTATAAATTCAATTTACCGAAACGGTCATTTACCGAAACGTCGGACACCCTTAATCACACAACCATGTCCGTCGGTAAAACTCCCGTGTACATATGCCATTATAAATGAATATTCAACAGGGTAAAGGTTAATTCTTTTCAAGTAAAACCTTTTAAGACACATGCCTCATCTGCTGAAAGCGTGATGAAAAATGTGACACACATGACTAAAAACAATAAATAAATCAAGTAAATGGTATGACAAAGAAAACAAAGGCAAAGTTATATACAATATTTTTATTGTTTCATAATTATGTCTAAGCTACACACCGGCCCAGCATCTGTGAGCAATATTGGATCAGAAAACATCATATAGCACTGTGTAGAAAACTAGAAAATTGTATCCATAATACATGGAGGTCTCCTGGCAATAATGTCACATGACAGCTTAATGCAAGATAAAAGTAATGCTGAAAGATGCTGTAGGAGTTTTCAGCATTACATGTGACCTGCATCAATCTGTTGCATATCTTTATAAATACCGTATGTGCTGTGGATAATTTTAGAAAAAAAATTTGAATGACGAATTCTGGAAGATACCAAATTTTACTGAGTCATTATCCGAGTTCAAGGTATCGAGGTTCCACTAAATGTTATTATTTATGATGGCGTATGAACACAGGAAAGTTTGGCCATTGCAGAAACTGCAGAATCAGATCTACAGGTATAGAAGTCCTTAAGCAAACAGAGCAGACCCTGATCAGACAGCTCCTACAGGAGCTGTCTGATCTGGGTTTACTCTATTTGCAAATGTGTTAAGAGGCATATTTATGGAGTAAAGGTTTAAAAACAAACTACAAAGCTGTTTAAATTACTCTAATGGACATAATTTATAATTTCTACAATTTTTGCAAATGGTCAAAATATCCCGTGTCAATACTAGTACATTGGGGAATAGTATCGAGGTCTTCCATATCAAACACATGAAAGTTTTGTTTTCTTCAGTTTTTATTCAATTGGGTTTCATACACTATAATCTTTTCATCATATAAACAATTTTAGGCAATTTTAAAACGTATCGCACATAGAGACCTTTACTTCAAAGGAAACATAGAAAAAAAATAAACTGAGAATTGTAACAGAAAACAACTATTTAGACTGCTGAAGAAATATAACCATGCATGTATGTCAATAATTCATGTTGTTGCTAGGTAACGACAGTGCATGACAAATGATTCAATCAGTTCATGAATTCAGTTTCACTGAAAAATCACACACAAAGACTTGCAAATAAAGTAAAAACACTCTAAACGGACCATTTTATGAATAAACATAAGTGTCTTTAAAAGCAGATGTTTGCTTAAAGCAGGAAGAAAGTAATGCAGAAAGTTCCTGTAGGAGCTTTCTGCATAACCTTAATCTTGCATTAAGCTACCGCCTGCCTTTCAGACCCAGAATTAGAACTGTTTGTTGTGGTCATTTTAGAGGGATTTTATTCTCAGCGGATGTTTGTGAAATATGATCTATTTAAAGATAATCTCTAACATTTTTTATAATTATACATAAAATAAATTCAATCAGCAAAACAAAAAGAAACTGATGAAATGACATTCTGAGTAATAATGCTCTGAAAAATCATTTTACATTGTAATTGCATAGAAAATCAAATACACCTCTAACCCTTTCCTTAATATAAATCCTTTTTCACACCCCTTTGCAAACAGATTAGACTCAGATCAGATGGCTCCTGTATGAGTCGTATGATCAGGGTCTGCTCTGTTTGCTTATGATATACATGTAAAACAGATCTGATTCTACAGTTTCTGTCTGAGCTAAAACATCCTGTGTACATGTAATCTGGTTCTTTTCTGCTTGCTTATGTAACTACCCTTTACCTAATAAATATTCATGTAAGAAATAATGACTGAATATTAATTAGCTGAATTTTTATGATGCCATTATCATCAAGGGATTTTTTATACCATAGCACAAACTGTAGAATTACACCTACAGGGGTCATCTAATTTGAGTTAACTCTGTTTTCAAATGCACATCTATAAGGTAAATGGTTAACTCTTTACTCCATAAATAATCCTTTCTATGCCTTTGCAAACGAAGTAGACCCAGATCAAATGGCTTCTATAGGAGCCATCTGATCAGTGTCTGCTCCTCTGTTTGCTTATGTCATGATATAGATATGATTCTCCAGCTTCTGCAAAGGCCAAAATTTCCTGTGCTATTATAACAAATATATCTAAATTAATATTCATGACATCATTATTTCTCAAATGAATATTCATGGAGGAAATGATTAAACAATTGTGCTTTTATAACAGTGAATTTAATTAATATTTATTGATAACGAATACAGAATGTACGCCAGTTTGGTTGCTAACAAGACTCAAAGTTAATTTGAATTAACCCTTTCCTCCATAAATACAACATACACCTTTCTACACCTCTGTAAAAGTCATTTTTTTTAAAAACTATTGTGATAAATAGAGCATTTGCTCCATAGGCGCAACTGCTCTATTTATCATAATGGTTCCAATACTACGCAATTCTAAATTTTTCCCTTTTTCTAGTAAATGCTCCTTTTTGGTAGATTCATTCAAAACGGTTGGATCTAAAAATAGCCTATGAAGGAAAGGGTTAATAATTCATTGAGCTAAGATCATGATAAGATGGGAACTATTCGTTGGGAAATGATACTTATGCCATAGAGATGTGAGAATACTGTAAGTGACGATGTTATAGGATAAATATTGCACAATCTAGGCACATCCCTACATAACACGACATGGGACTACTATAGCTGTATGGTCTACATTGTCTTCAATTTTGCTATCACTTAACCCTATACTTCACATAAACACCTCTTCATGCCTTTGCAAACAGAGTAGACCCATATCAGACAGCTCCTACAGGAGCCATCTGATCAGGGTCTGCTCTGTTTGCATATGGAATAATATAGACGAGATTATACAGTTTCTGTCTAGATAAAAATGAAACATTTGCTCATGTATCATTATAAAATTTCAGCTAATAAATATTCATGATGTCATTATTTCTTACATGAATATTGAATGGGTAAAGGGTTAACCCTCTACCTAATGAATATTAATGAAAGAAATAATGACATCATGAATATTTATTAGCTGAATTCTTATAATGGTATATGAACATGGGATTGTTTTGAACATGGAATTGTTTTGCAAACTGTTGAATCATGTCTACTGTATATTATTCTATAAGCAAACTGAGCAGACCCTGATCAGATGGCTCCTACAGGAGCTGTTTGATATGGGTTTACACTGTTTGCAAAGGGCAGGAAAAGGCATCTCTATCAGGTACTGGGTCAAAGAAGCTCTAAAGAAACCTAATAAGCAATTGTAATTACTTTTCCATTAACCCTATACTCCATAAATACTTTCTACGCCTTTGCAAACAGACTAGACCCAGATCAGATGGTTCCTATAGAAGATATCTGATCGGGATCTGCTCTGTTTGCTTAAGGAATAATACAGATATGATTCTATAGTTTCTGCCATGGCCAAAACTTCCCATGTTCATGTGCCATATAAAAATTATTGTTATAAATATTAATGTTCGTGGTGTCCTTATTTCTTGCATGAATATTCATGGAATAAAGGGTTAAAGAGACTACTTGGCTATCCTATAATTTTCCCCTATACCATAATACAATATTTATAGATTAACTGATAAAACTCAGAGCTACAGATAACGGTGCGTACTCAAATTCTAAAATCGTCATTTCTCCACCAAACCCTATGTTGTGACCACTCTTTAGAATCGTCTCGAAGAGACGATTCTAAAGAGTGGTCACAACATAGGGTTTGATGGAGAAATAAAGAAGTTATACTTGAAAATATTTTAATTTACGCATCTTATCTGGAGCTCTGAAAACCTCTACAATGACCAATTTACCCTTTACTTGATAGAGGCACATTTTGACGCATTTCAAACAGAGTAGATCCAGAAAAGATAGATCCAATCTCTACAGCTCCTGCTAGTGCCATCTGATCAGGGTCCACTCTGTTTGCAAAGGTGTTAAAAAGTGCATCTATGACGAAAAAGGATATGTGCTTGGTATAAAATGGTTTAACCTTTTCCCTTATATAAATGCTTTTTCATTCATTTGCAAACAGAGAAGACCCAGATCAGACGGCTCCTATAGGAGCCGTCTGATCAGGGTCTGCTCTTTTTGCTTACGATATAATATAGGTTTGATTCTACAGTTTTTGCATGAGCCAAAACATCCTGTATACATGTCATTATAAAAATTCTGCTAATAAATATTCATGTTGTCTGTTAATTAGATGTCTGAACACAGGAAATTTCGGCAGAAACTTCAGAATCAGATATACAATGTATATCATCCAATAAGCAAACAGAGCTGACCCTGATCAGATGGCCCCTACAGGAGCCGCCTGATCTGGGTCTTCTCTGTTTGCAAAGGCGTATATATGTAGTAAAGGGTTAAAAAAACATAAAAATAAAAAATAAAAGAAAAAACTATATAAAACTAAATAAAACAATACACAAATAAAACATACTCAAATATCATTTGCTATATATACCTTTCTAAAATTCCATATTACAATGATTCTCCTATACATATTATGACTTTCGTTACAATTATCTGAAATTTACATATTACACAAATGTTAAATATTTGATCTAATTTACATATTCATACTAATGTATTGCATACATTAAAAATAGTGTTCATAACTTATGTGTTACATAATATACATGCTTTAACATGTGCTTCAAGTAATTTTTTTACATATCTTCATCCTTTTACAGTAAAACCCCGCTAATGCGACCACCTAAAAGAGGTATAATTCTGGGTGCTAGATGCAGGTGGTAGCTTAATGCAGGACAAAAATAATGCAGAAAGCTCCTAGAGGAGCTTTCTGCATTACTTTTGTCATGCATTAAGCAACCACCTGCTTATAAAGACACCCATGTTTATTCATTAAGTGGTCGCAATAGAGGGGTTCTACTGTACTTCATGAATACCGTATTCATGTACATGTATGAAATACTGCATGTAAAAATAATAATTAACTTGACCCTTTCCCTGCTGAATATGCCTAAAAAAATAATGACATCATAAAAATATTTATTAGCTGAATTTTTATAATGGCGCATACAGTGGAACCTTGATATCTCGAACTCACATAACTCGAACTTCGGGATAACTCAAACTAAAAGTTCTGTCCTTCTAAAATTTACAATACGGAAATACTCTAAAATTTATCACGACACATATCTAGAAACACATGTGACAGCTTAATGCAGGGCGAAAGTAATGCTGAAAGCTCCTTCATAAGCTTTCAGCATTATTTTAGACATGCATTAACTCTTTCCTCCATAGGCTTTTTTTAGACCCAACCTCTTTGAACGAATCTACCAAAAAAGAGCATTTACTAGAGAAAAGTAAATTTTTTAGAATTTTGTAGTTTAAAAACCATTGTGATAAATAAATGCTCCTATAGGGGCAAATGCTCTATTTATCACAATGGTTTCAAGAAGTAGTTATTACAGAGGCGTAGAAAGGCGTATTTATGGAGGAAAGGGTTAAGCTATGAACTTAAAAAAATGTCAAGATATGAAATTGGATGACTCGAGCTTCTGTTATCTCGAAGTAATTTGTATAGTTTGAGATACTGTATACACAGGTTTTTAGAATTGGTAAGACATATCTGTATTATTTCATAAGCAAACAGCAGATCCTGATCAGACAGCTCCTACAGGATCTGTCTGATCTGGGTGTACTCTTTCTGCAAAGGTATGATTTATTAGCTGAATTTTTATAATGACAAATATACACAGGATATTTGGAATTGGTAGAATGATATCCGTATTATTTTATAAGCAAACAGATCTGTCTGATCTGGATGTACTCTCTTGGCAAAGGCGTGAATAAACGTTCATATGAGGAAACGGGTTAACCCTCTCCCTCCATAAATACGCCTTTCTACGCCGCTGTAATACATGTAGTCACTTTATGGAACCATTGTGATAAATATATAGGAGCAAATTCTCTATTTATCACAATGGTTTCACATCTACACAATTCTGAAATTTTCCTTTTCTCTAATTAATGCTCCTTTTCGGTAGATTTATTCAAAGAGGTCTAAAAATGGCCTACGAGGGAAAGGGTTAATAATTACAATGGCATATGGTCAATAAAAAGTTTTGGCCTTGGTAACAACAGCAGCATTATATCTATATAATTCCATAAAACAATAGAGCAGACCCTGATCAGAGGGCTTCAATAGGAGCCATCTGATCTGGGTCTACTCTGTCGGCAAAGACGATAAAAGGCATACAGCATTTATGAAGTAAAGGATTTACATGTGCTTTTTACAAATAATTTTTACATCTCTTTAAATAAAATGCAAACAAATGCAATATGTACAATGGAAGATGGTCACCCAATATAAAGGTGAAATTTCTCAGTTATCTTGTAAACAGTGCAGACCATGACCAGTCACCCAGTTAGTGAAAGAGCAACTGATCAGATTAAATAGTACTGTTTTAATTACCTTAACCCATTACCTTATAGGCTATTTTTAGATCCATTATCTCACAGGCTGTTTTTAGATCAAAATATATCTACTGAAATGAGCTTTTACAAGAAAAAATATTTTTTCCCCCAAATTGTGTAGTTTTGAAAACCATTGTGATAAACAGAGCATTTGCTCTATATTTATCACAATGGTTTCAAAAAATGTCTTTTACAGAGGCCTCAAAACGCTTCAGTATGAGGGAATGGGTCTAGTATTTGGACAGACACACTTCAGTTTTATCAACCAACAGAGACCGAAGCTTTACAAACTCCTGGAGTCTCCATGGACTTGTAAAACGGAACAAGTCAATTTTGGCACCATTTTGATAACTTTAACCCTTTCCTCCATAAATATGCCTTTCTACGCCTCTGTAATAGTCACTTCTTGAAACGATTGTGATAAATAGAGCATTTGCTCCTATAGGAGCAAATGCTCTATTTATCACAATCGTTTCAAACTACAAAATTCTAAAATTTTCCTTTTCTCCAGTTACTGCTCTTTTTCGGTAGATTTATTCAGAGGTTGGATCTAAAAATAGCCTATAAAGGAAAGGGTTAAATTAGGTTGACATACGTATTAGTAAAAAGCGTTGCTCCTTCAAAAGCCGTTTGATCTGGGTCTGCACTTTTTGCAAAAATTTGTCCGTCTTAATAATTAAGGTAATGAGGTTACACAAACATGAGCAATTAACAAATACAGTTGAACTTCGATATCTCGAACTCGGATAACTCGAACTTCGGGATAACTCGAACAAAGAGTTCAGTCCTTCCAAAACTTACAATACAGAATTGCTCCAATAATGTATATCTACAGATATCTAGAAACACATGTGGCAGCTTAATACAGGTCTAAAGTAATGCTGAAAGCTCCTACAGCATTACTTAAGACCTGTATTAAGCTGTGGTGTTGAGGAATTGTTCAGATTAGAAATCGGATGACTCGAACTTCTGTTATCTAGAACTAATTTGTATGGTCCCTTGAAGTTTGAGTTATCGAAGTTCAACTATACATTTCATAGTACAAAATAAATCACACAGTTTCACACATGTTATCTGGAAAACAAAATTCTTTATAATAAAGAAACTAATTTCTTAGCAATCTGCAAACAATGTTACAAACCCTTTCCCTGATGGAAAATGCCTTTTCACCCCATCGCAAACAGAGCAGACCCAGATCAGATGGCTACGAAAGCAGGGTCTGCTCCGTTTGCTTATGCACATAATATACCGGTTTCTACTATGGCTATAAATTCATTCACAAAATTGATCTAATTAACCCTTTACTCTATGAATAAGCATGTTAGAAATGATGATATCATGACTATTAATTAGGTAAATTTTCAAAATGGCATATTAACACATGAAACTTTTACTGAAGCAGAAACTGTAGAATCAGATCTATATTATTCCATAAGCAAATAGAGTAGACCCTGATGAGACGGCTCCTATAGGAGCCGTCTGATCTGGGTCTACTCTGTTTGCAAAAGAGTAGAAAGGCATATTTATGGAGAAAAGCGTTAATATTCAAAATGTCCTTATTCCTCAAAGGAATTATAGGAGCCGTCTGATCTGGGTCTACTCTGTTTGCAAAAGCGTAGAAAGGCATATTTATGGAGAAAAGCGTTAATATTCAAAATGTCCTCATTTCTCAAATGAATTTTCATCAAGTAAAGGGTTAAATCAAGCGAAGGTGTGACTGGAATTTACATCACAGAAACACTGCATGGGTTAACCCTTTACTCCATAAATAAACCTTTACGCCTTTGCAAACTGAGTAGACCTGTATGAGCCATCTGATTAGGGTCTGCTCTTTTTGCTTATGAGGATTCCACAGTTTCTGCAATGGCCAAAAAATCCTGTGTCAATGTGCTGTCATGTCAATGTGCTATCCTGTGTCAATGTGCTATTATAACAATTTGTTTATATTCATGATGTCATTATTTCTTACATGAATATTCGTCGAGAAATGGGTTAATGAATGACTGGAAGCCAAACGATGCTCTTTACACTGAGATCAACATTATGGGGTATGGATTCAAAGATCTAGGAAATACAAGTATTTATAATTACATGTAGTAAATGACGGGCATACTAACGATACCCGTTCAGAGCTACAGTTAAAGGTGCATACTCAAATAATAACGATGTCCATAACGCATTGCAAATGTCGGGTGACTTGATGGCTCATCAGGATTCAAACTGTGACAATAATCATGCTTTTATAGAGATATAAAAAGAAATACAGCAGGATCTGTCATAACCCTCTACTCCATGAATATTCATTAATAAAATGATGACATCATGAATATTAATTAGATTAATTTTTAAAATGGCTTTTTAACCCTTTCCCTGTTCTGTATTTAGGCCCCATTTCAATACCTACTGAATATTTTTTAACATAATAGGTATAAAGAAATCTGGAGGATGGAGCATTGGAGACATTTTAGAAAGTAAAGAAACAGATCTATCAAATTCTATTAGCAAACAGAGCAGACCCTGATCAGACGGCTCCTATAGGAGCCGTCTGATCTGGGTCTACTCTGTTTGCAAATGCGTGAAAACACGTTTATATGAGGGAAAGGGTTAACACATGAAATGTTTGTAGAAACTATAGAATCAGATCTATATTATTCCATAAGCAAACTGAGCATACCCTGTTCAGATTATAGGGTCTACTGCATTTGCAAAGGCGTAGAAAGGCGTATTTATGGAGGAAAGTGTTAAGTGGCCATCATAAACAGGTTTCTTAACCCTTCGCTTGCTGAATTTTAAAATACATTTCTCCTTCTTTACTCATGTCTTGTTGTATAATTACATATATCTTCACTGTATACAAGTATTTCACTGTGTAATCACAGCTGTGGAGTGCACTGGTTGCATAATCAACTTGTAAATAGTGCAGACCCTGATGAGACAGCTCCTGCAGGAGCTGTCTCATCTGGGTGTTCACTTTTTACAGGTAGGTATATTGACGTGAATAGCAAGTGAAGGGTTATTGCAGGTCAAAATTAATGCAGAAAGCTCCTATAGGAGCTACTCGACATCTCATCTGGATCCATGTTGTTTGCTAAAGCGAGTCAAGTTGCAATAATTGGAAAAAGTGATGAATGCATAGCATAGGAATTCTGATCACAGACAAGAAAAGCAAAGCATCACACTCCTATCTACAATCCTATATTTTCTGATGAAGCTTCACTTCACAGCAAGATATACACAGCATGAAACACTTTAACTACAATATGAGAAAAAGCACATTGTCTTCAGATATAATCCTGTGCTCCATTAATATTCATATAAGAAATATTTACATCATGAATATTAACTTTTTAAAATAGCATATTAACACAGTAATTTTGGCCATGGAAGGAACTGTCGAGTCAGACCCATATTATTCCATAACTCTTTATTCCGTAAATACGCCTTTGCGAACAGTAGACCCTGATCAGACGACTCCTATATGAGCCCTCTGATCAGGGTATGCTCTGTTTGCTTTTGATATTATCATTCTCTGGTTTCTGTCATGATGTTTTTGTTTTTTATAAATATTCAGTGAATTGATATCAATGATGTCATAATGAAAATTCATGGAATAAAGAACTTCGTCTTAACCCTTTCCCTGTTCTATATTTAGCCCAAATTTCAATACCTACTGAATATTCATTAACAAAATAGTTATAAATAAATATGAAATGTGGAGCATTGTAGACATTTTAGAAAGCAAAGTAACAGATCTTTCAAATTCTATTAGCAAACAGAGCAGACCCTGATCAGACAGCTCCTGTAGGAGCCATCTGATCTGGGTCTACTCTGTTTGCAAGTGCGTGAAAACACGGTTATATGAGGGAAAGGGTTAAGCAGAAGTTGTCTTAGCAGCCATTAATGTATTGAGAATAGGAGTCTTAAAAAGCAGGTAGATGCTTAATGCAGGTCGAAAGTAATGCAGAAAGCTCCTATACTTTTGACGTGCATTTAGCAACCACCTCCCCTACAGACCCTAAATTAGACCACTGTTTGATGGCAACTTAAGTCAGTTTCCACTGGTAAGGGCATCTTCTCATATCGCAGCTCAAGTGATTTTTGAGTACAATAAAAACCAACAGATATGGTTCAAATCAAATTGGTTACAACTTACAACAGATATCCTATAGTTTGGCACATTGCAGCTTTATAAAAATGAAGTTATTGCAAATTGGACCATCTCATGATAAGGCACAAACAGATATCAATCTTTTGCTACCAAAACTGTGTCTACTTAAACTCTAACAAATTTTCACATACAACTGAAGTTCAATATCTCGAACTTGGATAACTTGAACTACAGGATAACTCGAACTAAAAGTTTGGTCCTTCCAAAACTTACAATACAGAATTGCTTTAAAAATGTATCACTACCGATGTCTAGAAACACACATGACAGCTTAATGCAGGTCTAAAGTACTGCTGAAAGCTCCTACAGGAGCTTACAGCATTACTTTAGACCTGCATTAAGCTGTGAACTCAATAAATTCTCTAGATTAGAAATAGGAGCTTCTGTTATCTCTGACTAATTTGTATAGTCCCTTGAAGTTCCGAGATATCCAATTTCAGCTGTACTTATGATTTGTTCAAACTGTTGAGAAACTATTGACCAAGTGTCAAACAGCTTGGGTTCTGATGACATGCAGAGTTGCTCAGCGTCTCATCTGGATCCAAGATGTTTGCAAATGTCAGCTAGGTCTCCATTAGCAGGTTGAAGGGTTACCAGTTACACTACTATGAAGGGTTACGAGTTACACTACTATGAAGGGTTACCAGTTACACTACTATGAAGGGTTACCAGTTACACTACTATGAAGGGTTACCAGTTACACTTCTATGAAGGGTTACCAGTTACACTTCTATGAAGGGTTACCAGTTACACTTCTATGAAGGGTTACCAGTTACACTTCTATGAAGGGTTACCAGTTAACACTATGAAGGGTTACCAGTTACACCATGAAGGGTTACCAGTTACACTACTATGAAGGGTTACCAGTTACACTATGAAGGGTTACCAGTTACACATCTATGGATACTGTTTTACCTTTCACTTCATGCATAATCATGCCGACATAATAAACAGAGTATTAACGAGCTTGATCTTTATTGCGGCATATGAACACGGGATTGTTTCTGTAAAGAAACTGTAGAATTAGATCTATATTATTCCATAACCCTTTCCCTATTTTTAAATCAAACCTCTTTGAATAAATCTACCGAAAAGGAGCATTAACTAGAGAAAAGGAAAATTTCAGAACTTTGTAGTTTAGAAACCATTGTGATAAAAATTAAGGAGCAAATGCTCTATTCATCACAATGGTTTCAAAAACTGACTATTACAGAGGCATAGAAAGGCGTATTTATGGAGGAAAGGGATAAGCAAATTATTCCACAAGTAAAATGAGCAGACCCTGATCAGAGTACAGGATTAACCTTTCGCCTAATAATCCCACTTTTACGGATTTTCAAACAGAGTAGACCCAGACCAGAAAGTTCCTGCAGTAGCTGTGTGATCTGGGTCTATACTGATTGCTTTTTTTTATATAAATCTGAATTTCTACTGTTTTGCCATGGCAACACATTTCTGTATACCAATAATTAATCTAATTAATATTGATAATAGGTGGAGCCTGGCATGAATATATTCATTAACCCATTACCTCATAGTCTAT
Organism: Azorinus chamasolen; assembly: GCA_963576725.1. Classification (NCBI taxonomy): domain Eukaryota; kingdom Metazoa; phylum Mollusca; class Bivalvia; order Cardiida; family Solecurtidae; genus Azorinus; species Azorinus chamasolen. Next base: position 50,580,586 of record OY755253.1, on the reverse strand, counting down.
TTTTAGACCCAATCTCTTTCAATAAATCTACCGAAAAGAAGCATTTACTAGAGAAATGGGAAAATTTAGAATTGTGTAATATTGAAACCATTGTGATAAACACAGCATTTGCTCCTGTGGAGCAAATGCTCTATTTATCACAATTGTTTTAAAAAGAGATATTATAAAGCCGTCAAAAGGCGTCATTATGAGGGAATGGGTTAAGTAACTGGTTTATACTTCCTCCTGATTCTAGTTTCTGCTATGGTCAAAACTTCCCGTTTTCCTGACAGTAATATAAAACTCCGCTAATTAATATTCAACCATTCATTAATTCTCTCATGAATATTCATGGAGGGGAAAAGGTTAACTAATTATCTACTCCTCCGAATCTGACCAGCATGAGGACCTGAGAGTTTGATGAGTGAATCTCTCGTGAATCAATTTCTTGATTCCCAGTCTTCTTTTTATAAATCTCTGCTGAATCTCTCGTAAATCAATTTCTTGATTCCCAGTCTTCTTTTTATAAATCTCTGCTAAGTAATGAATCTTTCCTGGGGCCCATTCTCTGAATGTCTACGAAACAAGTTTAGTTTACCTCTTTCGCTGCCAATTGCGGATCTGTGATTACCTTTGCAAACAATATCAACCCAGATCTCCACATATCAGTAGAATCCATCAGTTTGAACGCGAGCTCCAGATAATATTTTCAAGTATAACTTCTTCATTTCTCCACCAAACCCTATGATGTGACCACTCTTTAGAATCGTCTCGAAGAGACAATTTTAAAGAGAAGTCACAACATAGGGTTTGTGGGAGAAATGACGATTTTTGTATTTCAGTACACACCTTTATCTGTAGCTCTGGTTTGAAGCATTCATTGTGTTTTCATTAACAAAAAAGAATACTGAAACATATTGCAGCAGACGACAAATTTTGCAGATGACAATGCTTGGCAGTGAAACAGTTAAGGCAATTCAACAACAGCTGCAAACTTAACAACCAATCAATAGCCAACATCACAATAGACAGCTCACTTGCAGGGAGCTAATTATCCTCAAACAACTGTTTCTTTATCGGGGTCCGCATTATCAGGCCCGATATCTAATCCAGTTACAGTAAATCCGCCACTATTTCTCACTGATGTCGGCCATTTTGGTGCTTGAACTGGTTGAGGATATCTGCGAGGTGGATTATCGTATGTTTGCACTTCTGGCCACCGGACAGTGGGTTCCCCTTGTTCTCGCCGGACAACACTGGCAAGATGGCGAGGCTGTCGAGGGTTTGCCACCCGCCGTATACGAGAACTCTCTTCCTCCGTGAATAAGGTGCGATTCTACAGA